>CM057814.1:37712581-38312581 GCA_030067965.1 Latrodectus elegans | reverse complement strand
AAAAATAGTAGTGGAATATATTCATTCCATATTTAATACTCTAAAATCTGTCAGTCCCTTTAATTGGATGCTCCAAAATAGATCTTAGCAAGTCAATTACATTGAGGTTGGACGACTACTGATCAAGGTGCATCATTTTTCGTTCATCAAACCCTGATTGGTTAGTTTTGTGATTATTAGGAGTTAATTTTCTGTTTAATAATTTATTAATATAAATAGTTTATTAATATGGGTAGTTTTTAATAATTTATAAATATAAATTTTGTACAATCTAGAAAAGCATTGTATATGCTTAGTATAATTGTTTGTTTTTTTCGTGGTTGAAAAGTATTTAAATGAGATATTTTTTAATACTTGTAAACTTCACTTTTGTGTACATTGTAAAACTATTAGTAAGACTTATTTATCATTTAGTTAATACTGTGCACATATTTTAATATTTAAAAATGAAAATGCCTGTTATTTTTCTAATAGGAGTGAAAATATTAATATTTTTTAAAACAATTTGTTATGTAGCTATGATATTCTTAATTAAAGGAAAATGTTTGCTTAAGTGATAATTTTATTTGTTCATCTTTTTACTTTCCAATTCTATTTCTTTTAAAACATTCTTTTCTTCTATAAGAGATTTAATGTATATGTAGTGTTTAATGATAGAATACCATTATAAAATTTGCCTTATAATTTTTATTTCAAATTTAAATCCAGAAAATCGTTCACCTATGCTTGGCAGAACACATATAGCAAGTCCTGCAAATGCCTTGAAAAGTGAAAGTTCAAGAGAACGCAAGTGGTCCCGTCACCAACAGCAGCTTATAAATCTTCCAGCCTTTCCTGCTCCTGATTCATCATCTAACACATCTTCGTGCAACTCTTCCACTCCTTCCTCTCCTGCATTACTTAGTGCTACCCAACAAACACCTCCAGCTGCTGCCAGAATACATCAGTTTCAATTTCCAGGTATATCATGATTTTGAATTACATATGTGTGTGATTCTCATGTAGGATTTAATTTCAGCTATCTTATTTTTATTATATAAAATGTTTATTAATATAGCTATTTTATGTGATATATTTAAAATAGGTAAATATAATAATAATAATATAGGTAAATTGTTTGCACAATTTATTAAAGTGGTAGCAGAATCTCATCAAAATTAATATATAAATTTTCATATGCTTTAATGTAACTGTAATTCATATACCAAACCCTTATAGTATTATGTTAATCAAACGTTGGACATAAATTGATACCTTGAAAGTATAATTTGGGAAAGAAGTAAGATTGCGACCTCCCATAATGTAAAAACAAATGACAAATATGAGTAATTAATATATAGTTTATAGATCACTTAAATATATACCAAGAAAAAACATTGATGTGAAAAAAAGCTTATGTGTAAGTTCAGTTCCTACTGCTTATAAAAAAAATAAAAAATATCCAAAATAGCTGTTTTAATAATTTAATGATGACGTATCTTACTATGGCTGAGAAAAAATAAATATGTCTAAAAACCTCTTGTGTCTATATATTCTTCTCTTTCAAAGACAGGATTTCATTCTGTATAAGATTTTAGATACAAACTTTACTTAATCAGTTAAGTGATTTTAAAAAATGTAGTTAGCCTAAAAATTAAAAAATGTTATTTGGAGATAAGTGATCTGTAAACTAGTTTGAAAAGTTTAATTATCAAGTTAATTGTGATATTAACTTGTAGAATCTGAAACTATTAATTTCTGATTCACTGCAAATCTATTGGAATAAAAGCGCTAACCCAAAAATTTTATAAATCTAAAATTTTGTTACTAGGAATAATTTAAAAATAATTTGATTCATGCATTTGCATAAGATCACTACTCTATCATCTCAACATCTACTGTTCATTAAACTAGTGAATTAAAAGTTAGTACACTGATCTAACTTAACTATTTGCTGGTTTGATTCCCACTAATGATTATTGGGTATAGTTTTATTAGTTTTAAATTCACTTTAAAGTATTCCTGAGAATTTCAACAATACCATTTCCATAATGTTTTTAAAATTCAAAATAAAAACTTTTGTGATTCCATTTATCCTTTTGTGGTTTTTTAATCAGTTTTAAACTGTCAAATAATGCTGATTTCCATTTTAAGCAACATTTGAAATATATATATATATAATATTGTTGGGGATAATTAGAATCAATGAGCTCAAAAAATTTCTAAGTCTAATTTTAATCTATAGTTATAACATGTAAAAAAATAATAAATAAATAAATCTGACCTTTAACTTTTTAAATTATGTTATTGAAAAGATTTTTAAGTTGAATAAATGAGTTGAAAATGAAATAATTGTGAGAATGATTTTTTTTGATTAACAAATATTAACTATGCAAGAAAAATAATTCTGGGGTGATTTGCCAGAAAATTTGTTGAAAATTAGGGGGATTGATCTCAAAGAAAGGAATGATAATTTGAATCAATAACTGCCAGAAAATGTATCAGCTTTCTTCATAGAAAAAATTAGAATTTGACACAGTTTATTTATTTTCTGTTAAGAAATTATTAAATATAGTAGAGCAAAAAATTTTATTTATCATAAAATAATGATGTTTGGAAAAAATTATTAAATACAAAATGTTAAAAAGTTTTATGGTCAAGATCTTCTATACTAACTCTCATACAGTTTATTTTTTTTTTTTTTTTTTTTTTTTTTTTTTTTTGAGGTCTATTGGAATTTTACCTTTTATTTATCTATTTTTTACAAATGGCATTATTATTGCATTTTTCGTGTTCATGAGGCTTTTAATCTGATATTTTCCATTTAGATGGACATGTATGAAGTTTTTTTATAAGCAATCACTTCTATTTTACAAAATCTTAAATTTCTTGATAAACCAAAAGATTCTTTTTTTAATAGTAAAGCTATTAAATTGTCTATTAACATAAGCTAAGAAATATTTCTTGTAGCAAATTTAATACGTATTGATAATATATCCTGCAATTGTAATTTTGTATCCCTTTACCCCCATATCAAAATTAAACATCAAGCTATTTATTTTCATCAATTTTATGAATTTCTTTAATTTTTAGATGTGGATGCAACAAAAGGCATTACTCTTGAGACAAAACCATTAGTGGATAATGAAATGGTTGAAACACAAAAGTCCAATGACAGTGATAAAACTGTTGGCTCTGGAAGTGTATGTGTTTTGTTTTTAATGCTGTGAATTGTTTATGAATGTTACATATTTGATGTTTGCTATTTTTTTTTGTCTTGAAATTTTTAATTTTTTATTTATAAAATATATATTCATTTCAATAAAAAAATGAAAAATTTTAACTCTTCTCAGAAGTAAAAGAAGTCTGACTTATTAAATTCTTACAAAAATAAAGCTATGTTTTTTTATTCATAATAATTCAGTTCAAAATTTAAAATATAAGTTTGTGCTTTGATCCTTAAATTTGATTTGGTATGTGTACGATTGTTTAAATTTCTAGGAATCTGAAAATTCTTTACTTTATAGATGCATAAAAAATAGTATGTCTTATTTTTTAAAAATGGTTTATAAAGAATAATTATACATGAGTAATGACATCTAGCTATAATAGCTTAGCTCTATAATCTCTCATACTAATATTTTTTATTGTTAAATTATTAAGAATAATGTTTGAAAGTAGTTTATATTACTAGATTTTCAAAACTGTTAAAGGGCATTAATAGTTAAACAATTTTTTACTTTTTGCTTGAAGTATAATCAAAGGAGCTTGAGTTTAAACTGAACAATGCAATTTAATGTGTTTATGTTCTTAAGCTTTATATCAGTTTATTACTTTGTAATATTAGAAAAATTCTTTGATTACTCTTATTGTGATCATCAGGAGTATCAAACTAATCAAGTTTTTACAGCTTTATAATTGAAGTTTGAATTTATTGATACTTCAAAATTAAGTTTACTTTAAAATAGCTTTTGAACTGTCGCTTATCAAGTATTAGATTATTTGAGTGCAATACATCTGGATTTAGAATGTTATGCATTTGAGTAGCGACACATACTTTAAAGTCATTTTAAATGATTTACCTCAAAATATTCACATTAATTATGCTTATGGAATTATCCTTAATGGCTAAAAAATAGCAATATAATTGGTATGATGTGTTTAGTTGTTGTGTGTATGTTGCCCTTCAAAAATAAAAAAATGAAAGTTTCTTGTATCTTATGAAATTTGCTTTTATAAAGTGCATTGAACTTGTGCACATAAGCATATCCTTTTTAAATATTTGTTTTTCTAATTTTCAACTTAATTCTGTTTAATATTCTTAAGCAATATAATCAGACAACTTTTTTTTGTTTAGACCGATTCAGAAAAAACATTGGCTGGGCGTGTAGATTCTCAAGACAGTCAAGTATCAGATATGGATCCCAGTGAAAGATCATGGCCTAGACAAAACAGTGTAAGTTTATTTGTCTATAATTGTTCCTTTTTTTAAATAATATGTTGCTAATACCTTAAATTATTTTTTATATTTATACAATATTCATCCTAATTTTAAATGAAATCAAAGCAATATTTATTTAAATATCAATATAAGAGCATGAATAAATCTAGAATCTTAAAAAAAGTACAAATGATTTTTTTTATCGAAAAATTAACTCTATTATCTTAAACTGATTTTCTATATAACATTCATTCCTTGTTTTTTTTTTCAAATTAGCTTTCTTTACGTGAATGGGACATACCATATGATGAGCTTGATATTAATGAAGAAGTAGGAACTGGACGGTTTGGAACTGTGTATCGGTAAGTTGTCAAAGATTGCCAGTCTTTGCCAGATAAAACTAATAGTTACGTCTTTATTTGAATTTTTTTTTTTTTTAATATTTAATAGAGGAAATTGGCATGGCAGTGTAGCAATAAAAATGCTTGATATGGATCATGTGGATGACAAGAGGACTCTTGAAACATTTAAGCAAGAGGTAATTACATATCTATATGTATTTGAATATTAACTATCATTACTGATTAGGTGAATAATTTGCTGTTATCTTATAGGTTGCTACTTTCCGGAAAACTCGGCATGAAAATTTAGTTCTTTTCATGGGTGCTTGTATGAAACCACCAAAGTTAGCAATTGTAACAAGGTACAATTTTATCATTAATTATTTTATTTATAGCATTGAATTATTTTTAATGTAAAGTTGGAAGAAATTATTTCAAAATCATGACAATTCTTTAAAATCTGCATGGTGCTCAAAACACCTTAAAAATAAATTATTTTTATAAAATTTCAAAAAAAAAAAAAAAAAAAAATTAGAATCATAATGAAAATATGTTTGATATAAAATATCTCATTTGGAACTTTGTTTCCACTAAATTTTCTAATTCTTGTAAGTAACTGAAAAATAATTCTGGTGATCATATATATTTGTTTAGCAATCCATGTTATTGATTTGGTGAAATTTTTAATCTTTTTGTAACAAAATTCCATTAATGAAATAATCAAAATTCTTTAGAAAGATAAAATTATTTGTAAGGTATATCATTTACAAGCTAACAAATGACATAGGTTCATTAATCTGCCCTTTATGTAGGTTGTATTTGCATTTCATTATTTTCTATTTTAATGTGAATATATAATGTTATTAATTTCATCAAATATCAGAATAATATTTCGAGTTAAAAGTTCTATATATCTGACTTTTTTTAAGTCTTCATATTGGAATGGACTCTGTTTTGTTATATTTATAAAATCATCATTCAAATATTGTAATTTTTTTTATTGAGTGCAAAATTTGCATGTATTGATTATTGCTATTTTCTAAAGTTATGATTAGTCAAATTTAGAAGATGAAACTACAGCTTTGCTTAATCAATTATAAAGAAAATATTAATTTCTCCAGCCATGTTCTATGTGTTGAATTTAATCTGCAACATACAAATAAAGTACTTCAATTTTATGAAAAACAGGATAGGTTAAATTCTATAGTAAAATATAAAAAAAAACATTCATTTTTGCTAATGCATCTAAAAATATTAAATGTCAGTAAGATTCTTAAAAATATTGTTCACATCTTAAAGAATGTTACAGAAATAATCTACCTCATATCTATTTACTATGTTTAATCATCATGACCAAATTGTTAACAAATATATTTAATTATGAACTGTAATTCTTATTGCGTTACATATATGTCTTAATAAATGTGATCATAGCAATCATTAGGATATTTTGTGAGCTCAATTTTATTTTATAAATTAAGCTAAATTTGACAATTTATTTTTTAAATATCTTTTTAGCTTGTGTAAAGGTATGACTCTGTTCACTCACATTCACCTCAGAAAAGATAAATTTAATCTTCACCGAACAATCACCATAGCTCAACAAATATCTCAAGTAAGTTTATTTGAATGTATTATTAATTTTCAATTAACAATTTAAATAGTCATCTTGTTAAATTACTTTTTGCACCATTGTATCTGGGATATAAATGTGATAACTTTTGTTTATAATTGATTCATCATACAATTGTTAATACACTTATCAATGAATTAAAAACCCAAGATTATTATTTTATTGGACCACCTATTGCATTGATCTCAAGATTCTTATTTATTTGAGTAATTGACTCTGATTGCTTCTGAAGTTCATCCATATCCAGAAAATACAATGCCATTAGTTATGCAACTTTTCAGATCTTGAAAATCGGGAAGTGAAGATCTTGTAATTTTGCAATAGCCAAGGAAGGTGCTGTAAGTCAAACTTATTTAAGTGAATTAATTTTGAATAGTTCTGTCACTATATTTAGTTGTAGCCCATATCAATATAATAATAAAAATGCTTCATTACAGAACAGAATGCATTTGATCTTGTCAGTATATCTTAAATATCTTGTGACTGTTTTATTTACTATCAAAAGAAACATTTCCATGATATCAGAACATGCTCCATTTCATGTTATTTCCACCAGATTCTTACACAGTGTAAGCAAGGCAAAATAGATATATAGATTTGTTGATTTTTTGCCAAATTTGATATCTTCCAATCAATGCTGAATAATGTGTAAAATAATTAATCTGACCACATTACCCATTTTATATTATTTTTTGCTTAATGTCTTTTTTCAAAACATTTGCCAATGAGTTTTTAGAATTTGAAAGCAAATGTGTTTTTTAACAGTCATCACAGTTATGTATTCCTATTTTCGGTATGTTTCACAATTATATATTGTGTGTAGCTTCACATCTCTAGAATTTAAGTGAAAATCTCAAAGGTTTTATAATTCATTGACCTGTGTGTGTTTTGGTTGCTTCAATTTTCTTTTTATTTGATTATATTATGTGCTTTTACCGCATTTCTTTTGATCTTATGTATATTTTGCTTTAGGGAATGGGTTATTTGCATGCTAGAGATATCATTCACAAAGATTTGAAAACAAAGAACATCTTTTTTGAGAATGGAAAAGTAGTAATAACAGATTTTGGATTATTTTCTGTAACAAAATTGTGCCATGGTAACAGGTAAGTGAAAATCTATAGAAATTTTCTATGCATTTTTCAGTTTCAATGAAATTTTAATTTAAGAGAAAAAAAATTTGTCTATAATGAGTGCACTAACACTCCTTTTAAAGTTCAAATTATTAATTAGAATTTGAAATTAAATGCAAAATAAATTGTGAAATTATTCTTTAGCTTAAAATACTCCTTTTAAAATTGTTTTTTATTTAGGGCCTTAAAGTTTTTGTTATTTAAATTAGGTTTAAGAAATATTGCTAAATTAATATATAAGATGAATTTTGCATCATGCAAGTATATATATATATATATATTATAATAGAATAAAGATCAATTACAATGAAACATTTTGAGATTTTACATTTAATTACATTTTAAATAATTAACTAAAAATTTTATAATCAAATGAATTATGATTTGCCTTAAATTGAAAAAATTGGCTAGTTTAAGTTTTTGTTCTAGAAATACTGTAAAAGAGTTAGTTATTGAATTCGAATATGTAATTCAAAAAATGTGTCATGAAGACATTGAAGCAGAAACCATGCATCACTAATTTAGAGAAACTAGTAAAGATAATTTGACAATTAACCCCTTACCTGCAACAAGCATATATATACATCTCACTAAGCCAATGCTTTGATTGCACTGAACATACATATACACCTTTTTTAGTACATTTCTCTGCAATGCATTGCCATCGGTAAAATAGACTCAAGGCTTTGTATGCAACTGAATGTCCATAAAATTGTGTGCATTTCTTTTTAAAAGTTAACAATTAGAATGGAAAGTGTGTTCCTTTTCCTCTGATACACCACTTAACAGCACATGCCTGTGTGTAAAACCATTGCCCTGGGGAGCGAATCTAGAAATTTTTCTCTGTAGCTATGGAGTTAAGTTCTATTCATAACTTTTTAAAAATTATGCTTAATTAAGTGATTATCTATTAAATTTTCATTATTTATTTATCTTGCAAAAATCGCTAATGAAGTTGTATTAAAATAAGATTTACTCTTTATAACATTTAACTACTTTGAATTTAAATTGAAATGAGTATTTTTTGGTATTCATTTATTCCCTTTCATTTTTTAGAAAAGGGGAATGGCTTACCATTCCAAAAGGTTGGTTATGCTACTTAGCCCCTGAAGTGATTCGTAGTTTAAAGGCTGGAAGCCAACAAGATAGTGACAATTTGCCTTTTTCTAGAGCCTCAGATATATTTGCCTTTGGGTAAGTAAAAATGATTGTATTCAATAAAATTACATATTTAATATCCAACAGAATATTCTGTTTTGGACTAAATATGCATAAATTTTACAGCTTTCAGGAAAATGAAAAACTCTTGAATTTTATTGTTCTATAAATCAAGGCAATAGAAAAATGCCTTGGTTTTTACTTAGTAATTTTAAAAATGATTAAAAAAATATTTTAAGAGGAATTCTTAGATCTCTTGGTAGTTTTTAAAAACTCGTTAGATGTTTAAAAAAATACCTTTAAGATTTTAAGGTTAATTAGTCTAAATTTTCTCAAAATATTAAAACTGAAAATTTATAGGTTTTCTTTTGTTAATCAAGAAAATTTTATTTCATATAAAAAATTTTTAAATGATTATAAATTATTTTATTAAGCTATCGATATTATAAGTATTCATATGTTCAGTCTAACAGTTCATTGACTCATCTTTCATCAGGATTGTTGTGGTATGAAATTTGCTTTAAACTGTAAGACTTAAATCAATCAGTTCTATTATGTTAAAGACTGCATAACGAAGAGCAAAAAATTGTACACTTTTTAACTTCATTTGTAATCAGTTTAATATTTCTTAAACTGTTACTATGTTTTAAGGAAGTAAAAATATCAAGAGGAATATATGCTGTTATATATCATTCAGGCTGCTAAATTATTAGCACTCTGGCCATTATGAATATTATTTTATTTCAACTATTCATGCATTCTATTTCCACCTAGGTGTGTATGTATGTTTGGAGTACCAGTAGAATTTATAAGCTACTTCAAAAACGTTTAGACTCTTAAAATTTAGTGAAATTCTGATGGTTACATAGCGCAGATTAATCTTCTCTAATATCCTGCTTTTCCAGTCAATATCATGTATAGTTTCTTTAAAACTGAACCAAATTTAAAAATCCCTAAGAGCAAATCAATATAAAGCAATTTACACAAATTTAATATAAAGATATGTCATCATCTTTTTACTTGATGATGATGATTTTTCAAGTACAAAGAAAGCTTTTGAAAATTTTTTACCAAAATATGCTTGAACAGAAATGAAATTTAATTGCTTTCATTTAGCTGGCAATTTATAAGTATCAATCAGATGAAGGGATTCCTAATACTGATTATATGTATTTTTGGAGCAGTCAGGAAGTATGATAAATGGAAATTTAAGACACGGGTATCAGATTACCTTCAAGTAGAAATCTAGCCTTAGCTGAAGTATCAGAAAAACATGCCATACTCCTCAACAATGAAGTATCAAAATTAGCTACATGTTTAGTGCTCTGGTTTTCAATTCAACAATTTGATTCTCACATTAGACTTTGATGTTGATAGAGGTTCAGAATCCATTTTAAATCATGTCTTAGTATATGCAAAAAGTATACATAAAGCAACAAATAAATAAAACTAAACATGACTATTAAATGCTTCCAATATTATGTTTATCATTGTAATTCTGAAATGCTGTGCCTCATTAAAAATATAGAATAGTGACACACACACAAAAAAAAAAAAAAACAGGTAGGATTCATTATGTCACCAATCAGGAATTCCACTAATCATATCCAAGATACACAGCAATGTCATTGTTGTTTTGGTTTTATGAAACTTCTGCCTGTTTCTTTTTAGACAATACAAGATTAGATGTCAAGGAATGGTAAGAAGTGCTTTACAACTCCAGTGAAAGAGATTTCATTTTGGGTAATTGTTTTATGCCCTTATACATAAGACTACAGATTGAAACCAGTATTCATTATCATGGATTGTTGTACAAGTGGCTAAAAGTTTATAAGTTCCTGATCAATGTGCAAACATGATTCATCGACATATTTATCTGAAATTGAACAAAAATATAAATTTTAACTACACTTTTTTTTTAAATGTATTAGTGTATTAATAATATCATTTGTTTTGATCTTGTTTTGACATGGTACAGGACTTAATTGAACCATTTTGAATTATCTGTTCATGTTCATTGAAAAATCTATAAACTAGAAATCATTATCATTTTTTATTCCTTTGTTATCTAAGTGCCATAAACAAATCAACAGGATTATCACTAGCCAGAATGATCTTCAGCTGAGACCCCATTCTGCCATTTAATATTTTCATATGATTAAGTTATTCTTTCTCATCAACCTGTATATTCATAATCTACAGTCACATTTAGAAAAGCTTAGTCACAAATTATCTCGAAAAGAATCAATGTCACATCAGTCAGAATGAATATCAGAAATGATATAAAGACCAATGAGCATACATTTTTATAAGTGAAGGAAGATTGCCTTCAAAAGTAGAAAATACTTTGTTTTGATTAGGAGAAAAAGCATTTGTATTTAAAGTCACTGTCATCAAAGCCAAAAGCTGTATAGCACTCCACAGTGATAGCCAAATTAGACCTGCACAAATATGCCACCAGATTCAGACGTGGGAACCATTCATTCCTAAAATGAAAATATGACTCGCCTGAAAACACTACACATCTTATAACTTTGAATTCTAAATGATTTGATCTCAACATCATTTAAAAATGGCAGAATCCACATTTGATGGAGTCTGGCAGAAAATTTAAAACACCATGAATCTTGATTTAAGATACCAGTCAGCAAATAATGATTCTGCTCAGTATGAAAGCATCAAATGTTTTATGTACCTATCATAAAATGACAACAGGGTCTGCAGTGAAAGCCCGTTGGTATTTCGATCGACACTTGCTGATATCATTCTGGCGAAACTGTCATCCAACTAACATGCTATAATCCCTTCATCAAATGTCTTCAATAGGTGATATTCAGTGGATGTATATACGTGCCTATCAAATACTATTTAGTACACCCACCCACTAACTCTTCTGCATCTACCCTGCAATTTATATATTTTTCTGATTACATGTTCATGCTGTTGCATGTACTGCTTTGCAATTTGCAATATATATATATGTTAGAAAAGTTCAATAAGAATTATTTTTTAGAAGATCCTGAAAAAATAAGTGAACATTTTATAACTTAAAACTAAAATTATTTTTAATTATATCTTATTGAAAGTGAATTTATCATTAAAAAGCATTCTTTTTTTAACAAATAGACAAATTAAGTAAAAATAATCAAGGAAACTGCTTTGTAAAATTTATTATTCAGTATCTTATTGTTTTTGTCTAGTAAAATATATGTTTGAAACATTAATATAGATTATAACTCTAAGCTTCATTCCTGAAATTATTTTAATATAAAATTAATTACTTAACAAAAATATGTATATATGTTTTCATAAGTATGCAGAAACACAATTTTATTTTTTATTATTAGTTTGTTTTTCATTGTTTAATTCATCTGATTTGTGTGTTATGTATATTATCTTAAGTATTTGAATTTTAATGAACAAGAGTGTTATTTTTTTATCATTTGTTATATTTAAGTATTTAATTTTGTTATATTTAAGTATTTTTATTTTTTAAGTTATTTAATATTCATTGCAAAAAAACTATGTAGCCTTTTTAGTGTGCATTTGAATTAAATATTTTTCATTTCAGTACCGTTTGGTATGAACTTTTGTGTGGTGAGTGGCCATTCCATGGTCAACCTCCAGAAGCTATAATATGGCAGGTTGGAAAAGGAATGAAACAAACCTTAGCAAATATCCAAGCTTCTCGTGATGTCAAAGTAAGTTTCTTACATAAAAAATAGTATAAAATTTGATTTCTGAATCACTTATTTTATAAATTCATTTAGCTTTTATTTTAATAATATTCAGTAACTTTAAAATTTATTTTATTTCTTATGTTATTCATGATATTAATAATTGTGGTCTAATTTAAATCTGCATTTTTTATATTTTTAATTTTGAAAAATATATTTTAGGATATTTTAATGACATGTTGGGCTTATAAAGATACTGAACGTCCTGAGTTTAGCAAAATCCTCACGATGCTTTCTCGCCTTCCTACGCTTCCAAAGAAGCGATTGGCACGAAGCCCATCGTATCCAATTCACTTGTCCCGATCTGCAGAGTCAGTTTTCTAAGATTGAAAGCATGACCTTATAAGCTTTAACCTAAAAATGTGTTATGACTTAACGATTATGGTTTATATGGTATGTGTGTGCTGTTTGCATAATGTAAATATTTTCTGGACCGTGGATGAAACTTGCATTGTATTTCTACAGTGTAATTATTTGTGAACTGTTGCCTGTTTTATTCATTCTTCTGTGAAGATGCTTCCTATAAATGAAAAGAAATATTATTTTAGAGTGTGAACATTCCTTTTGGAATATGCTCAGTATGATAAGACTTTTCACCTTAGTTAAAGTCCTTTTTGCTCATATCATCCACAATCTTTTAAAAATGTATAAATTATGTAGATTTACATAAGTTGACTCAATATAAAAGCGGAAATTGAATATTCTCAATATTTCTGTCAATGATTTCAATATTCAATTACCTTTAATATTAAAGCAGTTAATAAATATCATGCTATTATATATGTGTATATATTTTAGTTTTTTGTATAATTAAAAGTTTCTGTCACAAAACTATGTTAAGTAATCTTTGAAAAATATCTAAAATGAGTCAACAAATCTGCATCCTATTCTGCTTTAAAGTGTATATTTTATATTGTGTAAAATTGTTATAAAACACTTCCTAGTCATTATTTCAGTTATGTCTTATAGCTTGCTTTCAAATTTCAAGGAATGTATTGGAATAATGTTAATTAATTTTATTAACAAGTTTTTTAATTTTGTTAAAAAGGAATATAAATATCAATATATATTTTAAATCATACTATTATCTATAATCTATTAAGAAGAACAATTTTATTTTGCATTAAACATGCTATGTCAAATATGCAAATTTAAATTTTTTTCAGTTGCATTACTATCATTGCATTATTATCTTTCTTTACTTTTTAAAATGTTATTAACGCCAATTTTTTTTTTATTAATTATTTCTGCATTTCATTATTTTTTTAATTTTTACAATTATAATCTTTGTAAGAATAGTTTATTTTTATTCAGTTTATTAAATGAATAACCTATCCTTAAATATTATTTTAGGGAAATCCAATTATATTATAATATTCTTAGTAAACATCAAAAACTTTTATGACAATTTAAAGTCTGATTAAAAATATGAAAATAAATCTGAATTTTATGTAGCATGAAAACAATTTGTTGAAGTACTTATTGGTTTTATTATTATCGTGTTCGTTTCTGTTTATATTACAGAATTCTTTGTTTTGTTGGTATCTTTTAACTCGTAATAAATCTTGTTGTAAAGATATTCCATGGTTTTTAATTTCATCTTATTTTATCTATAATGTGAAAGTACATTGTATACTTTAAATTTAAACATTCAGGTACACTATTATTAAATAAAAAATATATCTGAAATCAAGAAATTGCTTTTTCTTTCATTAAGACCATAGTATGAAAATTACTTGGGCTGTAAATAAACCTTATTTTTTTGGTTTGGAAATGGAATATAATTCCAATCTGCTTTAAAAAATATACTAATTCTGAACAATAATATTGTATGGTATTATTTAGTTTATTATAAATATTGACAATTTTTGTGTCCAAAATTCAGATTTATGGAGTTCAGACTCAAAAATGCCTCAAAACTTTGTGTGTGTGTGTAATATATATATATATATTTCAAGAGAGTAGGTAATTAAATTTCTTTTTGTTATGTGTTAAAACTTTTTTATAACAGATGCAAGTGTTTAATGGAATTTATTTTTATATCTAAATTTATCTTTTTGCATGCTAACTTACATTTTTGTGTTGTTATTTAAAATATTAAAAACTACAAATTAAATATTATTTTGAACATTCACACTTTTTTAATTGTAAATTTATTTTCATATTCTATGTTTTAAGAAAAATTCCTGGTGAAAACTTTAATTGAACCCAGCTAATACTGAAAAAAAAAATTTTTTTTTAACTACATTTACTTTTGTAGAACCATTTTATTTAGGTATTAACATGGAATTATTTTGTTTTCGTAATTTTAAGGAATCTGCTTATAAATTCTAAATATATTATGTGAATTTTCAAAATTAAGTATTCTGTCACTTTTTATATTTTTATTTAAAATCTACCAGGAATATATAATTATAATTTTTGTTGATCATCTATACTTGGCTGTACTGTTTTAAATCACCCTCATATTTTGTGAAACCTGTGGAGGTTTTTAGAATATGAGTTAGTTGCTCAAAAATTTACTAACGTCTATGTTTTATAGCCTATTGTTTTAAATATCCCCTCTTTCTATTTTCATAATATTTCATGACCAGCATTATTTATATTGTTAATTATTTAGAGTTATGTTTTACCAATATAACATGCTGTGACCTGCTAATATTTAATATCAATGCTGCATTTAGTTAGAAAGAGGTTACCAGATTAATTTGACATAAATTAAACTGCATTATAATTATTAAAAATATAGATTTTATTGAAATATTTAACATTCCAATTAATTAAAACATTGATTTTAATAGTTTAACAGCCCTTTAAATTTGCTATTAATTTTGTTTGGTGTTATGTATTGTCTTTAAATTTGTTTATTAAAATATTATCAGTCTTAAATACATTAACATATATTCTAAGTTTAATCAAATATTTATGAATAAATAAATATGTTAAATAATCTTTAATTAAAATGTGTCTGTATTTACCAAAAATTTATTTTATGAAATGTTTATAAATACCAAAGGTACTAGTCATTGTTCTGTAATATTACTGCATTTTTTTTTCTGTATATATTTGTATATTTGTCATCTTTTTATGTAATTCATTTCCATGATTGTGTTTTTCCCTCTCATTTCAATGCATTTTGAAGAAACTTGTTCTGTATCAAAGTTTCTAATAATGAAATGTTAATGTCCATATTTATGCAAATTAGTATATTAAAGTATTTATTTATATCTAGATATATTACGTATAATGTATATTTAAATATCTTTGTTTATTTAAATATATGTATTTATAAAAATATATTCCAGTCATTTAATTTGTAATATCTTGTTATACTTAATTATCATATAAAATTTATTAAGTGTGAAAAATATTGTCTTTAGATTTCTAACTTTTTCAAATTATACCTCAACTAAAATTGAATTTTCTAGTAATAAAAAACGTTAGTCATGTTAATTTGATTGCAAAAATTAACTTCATTCAGTTCATATGCAAAATCTCCTTTATAATTATTAAAAATTTCTTAGTAGGTTTCTCAATATTGTTTTCTTACTTTTTAAAAAAAATTAGAATTCTTGATTTGTAGTTAATTTAGTTCCATGGATGGAATTGTTAATATTTTTGTCCTTAGGGAGTGTGGTATGGATGTTTATTGCATTTTTGACTGTTCTTTTCCTTATGTCTTACTTGCGTGTGTGATGTATGTAAGGAAAGAATTGTATTTGATGTAAATACTTGACCACTGTTAATTAATACACAAACAATTGACTGCGCCATTGAAATAAAAATGTAAAAAGAACCTTGAATGATTTTTATATTTTTCCATTGCAGTTAAATTCCACAAAAACAAAGACCAGTAAAAAATTATTAAAATCTTATTTTAGTGGAATTTCTTATTAGAATCATCTTTATAAAGTTTTACAGTATGAAATCTATTTATGATAAAACATAAATTAAAAAATATATAATTCAACAACATCACTCAAAAAAGGGATGGTAATCTCATTCATTATTTTAATTAAATGTATCCATTTTGTGTTACAAGTCGCTATTATTTCTGAGTGTCTAAATTTGTAATATTTTTACAAAATACTTGAACTGTAAATTGATAAAAAAGAACCTTATATGATGTTTTTTAAATACCCTGCCAAAAATAGATGTGAAAGAATCAATAACTCAATTTATTTTTCTGAATGTTTTGTCTGTTTGATCAACAGATTAAACACAGACAAGTCATTTAAAAAAATTTTTAGATTTTTTATCTATCATTACATTGTAAAGGATATGAAAAATTTATAATTAAAATTTTTTTTCATTGCTAAAATTCTTGTTTAACTAAGTTAAAAATTTTAAAATGATTTTAGATATCATTTTTATTCATGTACTACTAAAATACTTAAAAAAATATGCTTTTGTTTTCATTTATTGCTTGAAAAAATAAATTCCGTAATCTGAATATTAAATAGTCATAGTTTAAAATCAAAACATTGGTAAATAATCAAAAATAATGGTTATTATTTAGGTTCAAAAAATAATTATATGCTTAAAAAAATATAAAAAAATTTAAATATAAAAATGGTTCTTGAAAGAGAAAATTCAGGGGATGTTGATACTTAAAACCTAATTAAAAGAATTAATTCTTGCTATCTAAAAATGTTCTCACACAACTATCAAAAATTCGGAAATATTTAGTTAACTCCATTAATCTGAATTTAAGCATTAAACTCTATCAATTTTGAATCAATAATATTTATAAATTGATGATAGAGTTAAAGACTAAAAAAGATAAAGTTTTTTTCAATTTTTTAAATAGAAATTGTATTAGATTAATAGTGACTAAATAGTTTATGTAAAGTAATAAGAGTATCGTTTAATGAAATATTTTATTATGTTTCGCCAACTTTTCTACCATTTTTCTTGCTGGTTTTAAAAATCTTTTTCTAGAAAAAGACTTTTTATTCTTTTTTGTTGCAATATCAGTGTCATTTTCCATTGCTTGCAGAGCTGGACAGGATGCTGAAATCATTGAAATATGAATATCTGGTTTTGACAACATTTGCTTCTCCTAAAGGGAGAAGAGAAAATATTGTTATTATATATAAATGTATATATCATTCTAACAGAGTGGCGGATAAACATCATATCTCAGTTTAACATGTTCAATAATGTAATTTTATTTTTAGTAAAGTATTTCAATTTTGTTAACATAAATCTCTTTATAGAGATATATGTTAACAAAACTGAAAATAGTTTATTGTGTAATTATATTTATTGCTATATTCACTAGTTTTTATAGAACAAAATAGTTTTAATTATAAAACTTTCTATGAGCTGGAACTTCTTTGAACTAATATAGTTTCATATGAATTATGTAATCGCAAAAAGGAATCCTTCAAACTGATAAAATTGTCGGCCTATTTCACACAACATACTTCAAATTTCTCTATTCTTTGAATCTATTTTTTGGGCTTGCTAAAGATTTAATTTATTTCAGTATTTCCATGACGCTTCTATTCTACTATGACATTTTTATATGTTAGGGACAATAATACATTTAAATGAGGAACAACTGCAGGGCCCTTTCAAAAACATGCAACTTTTGATTCATCATAATAGAAAACACATTTTACGCTTAAGAAATTTTTGTCTTTGTGCAGCTTCAGTGAAGTGTAATGACTACAGTTTTCATTTATTCAAAATAAAGAAATATCGGCTGACCTTTGGCCTTATATTGTTGATACAAATTGACTGCTGTCTAAATACTATTTTTACTATTTATGCAAAATATTTATATTTTGCACAAATAAGTATGTATATTTTTCATAAATAGTACTAAATAATAAATAAGTACTATTTATGCAAAATAGAATATATCGTAACATTTCCTATGCTGTGGCTGTAAAAAGACTGAATTCAAACTTTAGTCACAATTTGTTATTAATAATACAAATATGATCTGTTGATGTAATGGTCTTAAAGAAGATCGTTTGATGGTAGGCACTGCAGTAAAGTAATCAAAGAGTGAATTCTGCAAGATAATTTGCATGTTAAATTTAAAAATTGAAAGTTAACAATGTCACATTTAGATTAAAATGGGTCTTATTTTCCATTGCTTACCGTCAATATGTATCTTAGCATAAGAGCAAATAACTGCTAACTGCAATATTAAATTTGTAATTCAAATAGTTAATTCGATTTAAATAAAAACTATGAACTCATTGATAGTTTCTTTCCTAGTGGAACGATGTAATGATTAAATATGAAGTTTTCATAGTCTAATAAGGTTAACAGGGTTATATGTTTGATTGCAAAATTCAAGATGAAGCTGTTTATTAAATTAAATTACAACTGTCATACAGATTGCCGATGAAAAATAACACATTTTAATGCTCAGCAATTAATATAAATTGGTTAAATAGGATTTTAAAAAAAGTTTTAAAGCTCCTTTTTATGTGTGATTTTTATTACTCGGAGAATATCAAGATTATAGTCTTCAAAGGCATGTACAAACGCGCAAAGATGTCGATTACTGGGATTTTAACTAATGTTCATCACAAATTTATTAAGAAACTTATGCACTGAATATATATATATGTGTGTGTTGGCCACCGAAAATGCAACACCAAGAAATGATAGCAGTATTTATCTGGAAGATAACATGTATAAAGATCAAATGATTGAAATTACAGCCTCTTGCAAAACGTGGATGATAACGAAATAAATTGTTAGTATAGCCACGCTATTGTGCAATCCTCGGCATAGAGTCAAACCTTTGCTTACATTTTTGTTGCAGTCCATGGGTCTCCTCTTGTTACCAGAGTGGATTTGGTGTATTCTGGGACAGTTGTGTAATAATGAATTAAATAATTTCGATTAACGATAAATCGAGAGAACAAGAAAACAATCTGTTAGGTGAAGAAGTCTTGAAACATTGCTTGTCATTTGTATTTGCACTTTATCCTATTTTAATATGGCTGAAGATATGAAAGGCTCCAAATTATCAGAGAAATGCTGGCTGTTCAGTATGCTAGTGGTATCATGGTTTGCTGCAATATTGAATTATTTTACTCCCGCATTTCTCTAATATACTTTTTTTTTTTTTTTTTTTTTTTTTTTTTTGCAAAATAATAAGGATTGAGGAAATAATAAGTGTACACCGCAGCAATGCTTATAGCTTGCAAATCTCATAGCCGCAAATGCATGATTAAAAATTTCACATAATTTGCATACTTTTCAGGGTAGCCTGCAGCATATGTGAGAGTACCATAAGTTTGCTCAAATTATTTTTTATTTTAGGAATCAAAATGTGTAATTATCATCTAAAATATATTAAAATTCTTATGTATTTTCGATACGTAAGAACTTTTTAAAAATCAATTAATCTTAAGTTATCAAAGTTATGCCAATTTATTTAAACTTATTTATGTTCTTTAAATAATTTATAAAATTAACCCAATGTGATTTAAGTTTACTGTACTTTTAATATATGAAAAGTCGTTAAAAGCCATATTGTTGATTATAAATTTACTGTGGCATTTATATAAATATGAGAAAATCCATTTAATCTCTCAGTAATCTGATTAAATATTTATGTACATGAATTTCTGTGTCCATATGCATTAAACAGCTATACGAAATTGTTATTTTCTTTCTGCATTAATATTTGAGTTTTTTATACTAATAATATAGTTTAGGGTAAAATAAGTAATTATTATTACTAAATAATATTATTGAACAAAATTTTAAAATTTTGCATTAAATAATTTTCACTTACTAAGTATAAATGAGCTCCTTCGGAACATTTTCTAAATTTATTTTTCTTATATTTCTTCAATATAAGGTCACTCTCCATTGTATTCAGATCTTAAATAAAAAATAATTCATTGTATTTTTATTTTTAAATTAATAAGAAACTAATCTATGCAAGTGAGTCAAAAATTGAAATATACAAATGAATTACAAATTTATAATAATAATAAAATCTTGGCTTCGATAATTTAAAGAAAATTTTTATATAATTTTTGAGTGAAGGTAAAATGTGTGTAATATTTGGGTTCAAAAAACATTTTTGGTCATTGACAAAAATTCTTTATCAAGTGTTTCTTATAACAGTAAAGAGAGGTCAAATGTTAACTTTTGGAAAAGTCACTGCACAGAGTAGGGGAAAATTCTATAAATCTGAAAAACAAAACTAAATCATATAAAATCTGATTTCTAACCTAATTTCATCAACAGATTATTTGTATCTCGGCGTCTTAAAATGACAAATAAAATGCATTTTAAACTCATTTAAAATGAAAAATATTAAAATATCATTTCTTCAAAAAATAACAAAAATATGTGAGTATTTTCGTGTGTAAATAAATATTTCGCGCTTTATTTACGCAATTCCTAATTTTCTGTTTTTGTCTAAAATTTGAGTTTCATTTAGTTGAATCCTGAATGATTAATATATCTTCTAATAATTACAGTTCTTGATACTATAAGAAATGCTTTTCATTAATCCAAAATGCTACTTTACGTAAACTGTATACAATCATTTTTATATCAGATCAGCCGGGCATTGGGAAAAAATTATATCAGAAGTGATTTTAGGATCCACTTCAAAAACAGTTATGAGTTATTACTTTTAACAAATGAAAAATTTTCATTATTTGTTTAATTTTTTCCATATGCTATTCTTGGGAACCTCCTAATTTGTTAAAGTTATAGATAACATAATGTATATGTAATTGCTATTTTGTTTACTATGAAATAAGAATTTGGCATGACTAATTTGTTACTGTAAGGCCACTTGTCTCTTGAGGGTTAATTCGACTGAAACCTACTCTACAAATATGAGCAGATGGTCAAATCCATAAATTTCTAAGCTGAAAGCTAACTATTTAGCTATCAATTTAGAAAGTTTCTATCAAAGAGTTTTTATTAAATAAACTAGTCGACAATGGCCTTAATATTTTAATGCATAGTTTGACTTAAGTTTTCTTTAAGAACGCAGTCGATTAAACCGCATTAGGTTTTAAGAAAGTGCAGTTTGTAACGAGTTTAATGTCTGAACTAACTTCCCTTGTGAGAACAAAATAGTCCAAAGCATTTAACATAAAATATACGTAATTGCTATAAATAATGAACATTTTTCTTTCATTTATACAGAGGCTTTAGGTTAAATTAAAAGTATATTCTTTGCAGAAATACTTCAAACTCTAGTTACTATTCGTAATGGTCCTAGTACATAGATTGGCTTCGTCGGTGACAGGAGAGACCAAACTGCTTTGGCTCGACTATGCACTGGACATTTAAATACCCTTCGATTTTCCAATGGCGCAAAACTTTCCGAGTTTGCATCAAATGCCACAATGAAGAGGCCAGTCCCAAACATCTTTTAGACTGCGCTGGTCTACTTCGTGAGGATCTCTCCTAAAAGCGCCCGATTTAGCTGTGTTGAAATTAAAAGAGGGCGACCTCGTGGATGTCATCTGATTTCAGATCAGAGTGATTAGTAAGAAGAAATACTTCAATTTAATTCGCATTCTCAGAATTATATTTTATAGAGTTAAATATTTTTTTTTTAATTTGGCAGATAATTAGAACTACTTGCTTCAGCTAAAACATTTTAAATGGAATTTTTAATGGGAAAAATTTCTTAAATGAAAATAAGTAATAAAATGATAATTTTAATATTCGATTATTCATTTAAAAAATATAAAAATAAGTCACTTTTTTATGGAATTTATATTAGAAGTTACATTTTAGAAACATTTCTAGCTATTAAAATGTCACTAAAAATGTTTAATGTTGCTTATCTCACTTTCATCAATTTATTTTTGATATACTGATCAATGATTTTTGTAATTATACATTCCTTAATAATAAAAAAGGGCACAGATGCCATTTAATCCAGGATGCCAAATTCTGAGTTAGGTTATGTTTTGGCGGATTTTCTTATATATGTGGCTAACTTGTTTTTATTACATCATAGTGATGGAGACCTATAAGAAATATGCAGAAAATTCTATTTTGGAAAACCTAGTATTTATGTCGTTGTGCACGTCCCCATACGTCATCTTAGCAACATTTCTTCACCGTTAAAAAAATTCAGAACTTATACTGAATTATACGGCATCTGCGCCAAAAAAAGAACAACGGGGTTTATTATTATTCTAAGTACACAATATCTGATATCATTAGCTTCCGTTGAAATTAAGAAATAAATAAAATAAGACCTAAGTTTCCATAGAATCGTTCGTTTTCTCGTGGGCATTCTGTTATTTAAAATTTTCAGGAGATGCATCTAAGTCTCTCAGAAGCCAAAATATTATTAAGTCTATAAAATAAAAAAAAACTATTTAATCAATGTCATCAAATGAATTAATTTAAATTTTTGAATTATTAGTTTGATCCGAATTGCATTGGAATTTTTTTTCTAAGGAGGGTTGGCTCTGCAATAAAATAATCCTTTAATAATTTAGAAAATTTTTATTTATTCCATTAAAGTTTATACAAAAATCAGAAAATATCTAAACTATGGATTTAACTGCTTTATGTATTTTGACTGACCCCTTTAATAATAAGTCCTTTATTAGTTTTAAATTCATATATTTTAATTTTTTTTAATCAAACATACATTGGGAAAAACAATATGCTTGTTGAATGTATATATTTCCAAATTAAGATACCAATTGACAAGGTGAGAGTAATATGCCACACATTTTGCTTTAAAGAAATTTATAAAAAAAAAATAAGTGTCTCACCAGGACTTGAATTAATTGCCCAAGTCTGATAGAATGGTTTATTAAGATTTTCTTTCTCGGGAGCTTCAAAACTTTCCAAACGAACAATATCTGAAACACATTCAGAGATAATTTTATTCATAGCATAATGAAAAATAAATTTCATTATATATAAACTATAATTCTTGGTTTAGTGCAACTATAGATTTATATTAATTTTGCATGTTTGAGATAGGAAATTTTATTAACAGATACCATTTTGTGACGGAAATGTACCTCATAGAAAATATTTCATGAATTTTAAAATTAAATTAACTAAAAATGTTAAGATAATTATTTTTGTGTTAAACTATTATATATAACTTTTTCTCAAAATACAGATCTGATGTGCCTATTTTTCATAGAATATCCTATTCTATTTCTCATGCTTATTTAATGTATCAAAATTTCGTATGAATCAAACAGTCTACAAATAATATGAAAAAAAGGATGCATCTTATATTTAGTAGATTATGATATAGGTATACAATTTTATAAAGCGCAGTTTCAGTTGACTTAAACATAATAAGAACTTTTTACTTCTCATTATATTTGTAATAAATTTCACAAAGTAATAGGGTGTTTCCTGTCAACTTTTTCAACTCAGTAAACCTGTGGGGGCCCATCAAGATAATTTTGATGGTGAGATCTCGTCCATGCTTTTTGCAGCGGAGGCCTTGCTGAACATTAGACATGGCAAAATTGTTTTTCTCGTTGACTCGCAGGCAGCAATCCTGGCATTGGTATATAGGGGTGTTTCTACCTCATCTGAAGATGTTAGGTGTAAAAGTACACTAAGTGATCTTATTGAAAATGGTAATAAAATTGTCCTTCAGTGGATCCCAAGTCATGTTGGGATCTCAGGTAATAAGAAGGCTGACTCTTTGGCAAAATTTGCACTGGGTTTGCCCCAGTGTCGTTCTCCTATCCCAATTCATAACTTCAAGTCTTTGGTGGCATCGGGGCTCAAGATATCTTGGGAGTTGGAAGTGCCTGTTACAGCATAAGAATAGAGTTCCTACGGGTTTGCCCAGGAGAATTGGTGTTGCCTGCTTCCGGTTATTGACAAGCCATAACTGTCTTCAACAACATCTTTATAGAATTGGACTGGCTTCCTCTGCCTCTTGCCCCTTGTCTGACCGTGGCTCTGTGGGTGGACGTCATTTTTGGGAGTGTTTTGGTCTGAAAGATATAGACATTGAAAATGTTTCTCTCTTCAGTTCTTCGCATCTTTTCTGGTCAGCAAGATAGCGCATGGCCGATTGATTGGCCAAGGCTGGGCGTTGAATATAAAAAAAAACAAAGTTAATTATTTTTACTTTTAATGATCAAAGTGATTTTAATAATAAAGTTAATTTAATGTTTTATTAAATTCTGTGTCAACATTTTAATACTGTATAGTTAAAACATTTAGAGATATTTTAACAAGGAATGGTAATGGTAGGGGAACAGTTCCAATGATGAAAGATTCTACGCAGCTGACACTTTTGTTGAATTAAAAAAAAATCTTTATTTTAAATATAGAACTGTAAATTATCTATTAAATGTTTAACTATAAAAGGAAATTGAGATTTAATCATCCATATCTTATTAAAATAAGAGTACAAAAAATAAATTAATATCGATAACGATATACCTATAAAAAATCATATAACGTTCGACAATTAAAATAAGTACAACAAAGAACATGAATTGTAAATATATAAAAAAGTGTTATTAATAAAGATTGTTTCCTAACTAGTAAAAATTATCTGTCCAGTTATCATAAAAAATATGTTTTAGGTTTAATTCTAATTCAGATCATGAAAAGGCTACTAAGATGAAAACTAGTATTCAGATTGCTTTGTAACAAAAGTACAAACAAAATTACACACGCACTGACCAATATATCAGAAACCGTTTGGGATTTTCATTTAAATATTTGCCAAGAATGAGGTATGAGAATTTTTTTATGATGTTTATTACAAACCGTTAAAATATTAGCATAAATAATGTGTAATAGTATATTTACAAAGGAATGAAATAAAATAGAAAAAAAGACAGATCTTTCACCATTTGAAAAAGGTTGTTGATGACCATTTAGCGACAGCCTTGATTTCGAAGACAAAAAATCTCACTGGGTCTCAAAATGAAAAAAAATAAATAAATAAATAAATAAAGGATAATTAAAAGTTGAAATAAAGCATTGTCTAGAAAATGTCCTTATTGTTTGAGCCCAGTTTATAAAGAGCTGCATTGGCATCATCTCTGACTAATTGTATGGCACAGAACAAGGATTTTACTGTGCTTCTAATGAAAAAAATCATTAATCAAGTCTCTTCTCAACAGATTTTTACGGGAACCACATGCACAGAGTTGCAAAGAATAGGAATGCATACTTTAGTGCCTGTGAGAAAACCACTCATTCCTTACCCAAAATGCAAAATTTCTTTCCCACTGGTGTCGAGAAAGAAAATACTGGACATCAGAATATTGAGAACAGATAAATTGTTCGGATGAATCGTATTCCATCTTATTTTGAACTGATGAAAGACATTGAATTTATCGAAAATCTCTAAGAAGCCATGAATTCATCTTATCTGACTCGCATTGGTGCGAGGTCAAATGGGATGATCGTGATATGGGGCATGTTCCGTTGGCATGGAAGTGGTCTCCTGCTCAGAGCCCAATTAGCCTAAAATGAGGCCCAATGCAAAAATTTCTTTGGGATACCCTTCTGCTACAAAACAACAAACGTTCTATTAGATAGGCAAATGATTGTATTCGATTGTCAAAGTAAAATAAAATTTCTGTTCGATTTAGGTTCTCCTATGATATGGGGTTCCGGAACAACTGCCGCATGCCCCTGCCTTAATCAGTCTCTGCTTCTGGTGTTCCTCGTGGGTAAGCAAACAGCCATGAGTAACCTAGATATACTGACAGATCTAGTGCACTTTGCAGTGTAATATTTTTACTCTAATAGCATAGACTATAATGCAACAATATGTTTTGCCAAAACATTGGCTCTCTGAACATCAGTCCTATTCTTAACACCTTCTCAGAGCTCAGATTTTAACAACTTAGATAAGGTGGAAAGACGATTCCAACAGTACTCTCTTCTTCTATCTATTAGAAAAATATATCTAATTTGAAAGATCTTAAAAGCTGCATAGCCAGTGCATGTATTTTCTGAACATGAATGCAAGCCACAAGCTTGTAGATTCGATATCCAAACGAGTAAGTGTTATTATAAATACAAAAAGAGGTACAAAAATATTGATCTTTGTTGTTCAAGTAAAAGGAATTTTAAATTCTTGAAATGAAAAGTGAAAATCATAAAAAAAAGCTGAAAAAGTGAAATTCAAAAGGAAAACTTGTTTTCTGTATTTCGAAGATTAATTGTAGTGCCATTGTATCAGTATGGCACCATGACTCTTTATGACTGACATTTCTAATAAAAATCATATGAATCCATATTCAGAGAGAATTTGTTAGGAAAATCAATATTATATTTCATTTTTAATATATTCAAAGAAAAAAATATTACATAATACTAAAATTAACTGAGGTTTTCCAAGAAATACGCTAGAAAAGTTAAAAGAAATGAAAGAAACTTTGAAACATTTTTTATTTTTAAACAAATATAATTTTTCACTAAATTTAGTTATTCCTTAAAATTAAACTCAATTTTTTATTCATTCTTTTAATGTTACTGGATTATTTTTATATTCCTTATAATCTTATATATACTTTATACGCGTTAGTACATATAACATTTATATATATATATATATATATATATATATATATATATATATATATATATATATATATATATATATATATATATATATATATATATATATATATATATATATATATATATATACAATAATGTTAAAAAATATTTAAGCTTTGTACAACATAAGTGTAACCAAATCTTATCCATATTTTTATCGTTTCTGAATGTTTTTTATTTCCATTCTTGAAAAATTTTAATAATAAAATGATTAATTTAAAGTTAACCATGAGTATATGTAACAATTCAAATTGATGAATTTTAGCTCCGTTAATTCAAGTAAATATTTGGTTAACATACTTGGTGAATGCTTTTATATCTTGGGAACTAACTTACCTCGTGCTCTGTGTTCCCAAGTATCCGCACTTGCAGTTTGGAAGCATTTGAGTTCATCACAATTTAGTTTCTCGACTCGTGGCAGCATCCCATAAAACCAGCCACCCGACTTTTTCCACACCTCAAATTAATGTACATAGTTTAATGTGTTATAAGAAATGTATACTCTTACAGAAGAAATGATATAAATTCGAAGAAAAAAATTGAGCTATAATTATTTAATAGAAAATATGTTGTTATGTTCCATCATGGTCCCGAAAGTGGATCTTTATAAATTAGCACGAAGACCACCCAGATTTATCATCCACCCCAGGGGTATCATTTCACATGAAAGACATTGCGACCACGACATACTTAACATGCCTCGGCCGCCACTTGTGAACACGACGGTTCTTCGGTTGAGTAGGGATTCGAATTCCCGCCACCGCTGCCTCTTATCAAGATTTTTATAAAGTATTATTTTGTTTTCTAACAAAATGTTTAACTGATGTTGAAAAAAAAATTTTTTTTATTTACTTCCCAGGTGAGTTCATACATTCGAACGTCTCCTAAGCTTTCAAAGGCAGCAATCAATGGGTATTTTCGAGAGTGTTAAATATATTTTTTTGAATATTTCAGTAAAGTTCCGGATATCTATCAAACAAATGCGACCACTGGAAATATTTCAGCTGTACACAATGGTAAATTAATATCCGAAAGAAAATGAGAAGGACCTTGACTTACTTTCTAGGTAATACAATTTTAAAATCACCGATGAGAAAAATATTTATTGATGGATCATCTGTAAAATCAAAGAGGGTTAAAATTTCGAGCGTTTCAAAATTGGCACCATTAATCTAGAAATGGAAGATTACATTTAATAAAATATAAACCATACCTTCTCACATTTTACAGTTAATGAGACAGAAAAACAGCACAAGGTGACCCATGTGAAGAGAACCTTATTCTTCATAATCAACGGTCAATTTCTTTTTTTTTTTTTTTTTAAATACACTGTATGTTTTTAAAAAATGTCATTCAAAAAAAAAAAAGAGAGAGAATGTAATATAAATATCTTTAAATCTCTCAAATAGTATGATAGTATATTAAAATATATGACGTATCGACTAAAGAGAGAATTTTCTGCTCAGTGTTTAACTACGGGTTTTTTGAAATATAGATCTTGTTGAGCTATATATATGTTGATAGTAGAGGGGAGTTTTTTGATTGTCCATATTATCATATTGTACAACACACAAAAATCAATGTTTTAAAATAAAATTATGGGAGAAACTAAATTGTATAATACTTTATTAATTTAATCACTAAAATACAATACAAAACTTTCAAAATTCTTTTGAAGGTGGAATTTTAATCCAACAATAGAACATATTATTGTATGATTCAATAACAGGTAAGTATTGTTTCTTACCCTGTTTTTTCCCCGATTATTGTATGTGCCGATCCTACTTGTGGCAAAGGGTTGCTTACGTTAATTATGTCTTTCAGTAGCAGAATATATTATACATTTTGAAAATGGTCAGCTTAGAATTTTTCTAGCATCGTAAAAATCCTGTTCCTTACGAATTCCGAATATGAGAACTATTGAAGAAATATTATCTTCCTAATAATTCGTTTTCTGAGCAAAAATATTACACTGATGTTTTTCATATTTTTGACCAGAAAAAATAGTAAGTAAACAACTGATGAATGAATATTACATTAGTGCATGCGATTATAAGAAATTCATTGCTTCTTCATTATTATAAATTTAATTTAATTACTTGTTGAAACAGCTTAAAAATAAACAAAAATCAACAAAATTTAATCACATTGACATTATTATTGATGACAGTTGTTAGATAATTTTGAGGAACAGGTTTTGGAGTTATTTTTACCATTTTTACAATAATACATAAATGACATACTCATAAAAATAAAGCAGCTCAAATTTCAAGTATGCAAAAATTACTATGAAAATTTCATTCAAATAGAGCATTACCTCTCTATTCTCAGCACATATTTTACAGAGAACACATTCTTCAAACAAATTATTTATATCTATTCGGCATTTTTCACAAACAGCCTAAAAGAATAATAAAGAATTTTTAATGTATCATTATTGTAATTAATTTACATTAAATCATTACAGCACATAGACATGTAAGGACAAATTTAAAACAAATTCTACAGATATTCTTTCCAACTGTCTTTCCAACTCAACTTCTATATATATATATAACATGATAATATTTGATTTACTTAGAGGTGTTCAAGAATAAGTTACACTCGAAAAATGCAAGTCAAAAGTCATTTTACTGAGAAGGGCGTTATAAGACAATATAACATACATACATACAACACACTGTTGTCGTACATAATGTCCCAGTTGCTGCAGATATTTGTCGGAACATAGTACTAATTGCTAAATTCCCTGACGATAGAAAATCGCTTCATGGTACTTGAGACAGCTTAGAACAGCAATCTGAATCTCATCATCATAGGAAAATTGTTTTCCACCTAAATGTTCTTGCCGAACGCATGAAAGTCGCAGGGCGCCAGATCTGGATTGTATACTGGATACTTCCAATCCAAAACTGCGAAGTAAATCCTGTGCTGTGTGTGCCTTGTGAGGTCTTGCATTGTGGTGCAAGAAGGAAACGTCTGTACATAACTTTCCACTTCGCGTATTTTTCTCAGCTTTGCACAAACATCGCAGTGTTTCGCAGTAGAACTCAACATTCATGGTTGTGCTCTTCCTCAAAGACTCAGAATAGACAAATCGTTCACAATCGAGAAAAACCAATACCCATGACTATACCTGCTGATGGGGGAACTTTGGATTTTGTTCTCACAAGCGATGATATATGTCTCAATTCCATCAACACTTCTTCGTTTCTTGAGTGAAGTAACGGACCTATGTCTCATCACCCGTAATGACGTGGCTTAAGAAATCATTGCCTTCCGCAGAATAACAATAAAGGCTGCAAATCTTACTTCTTTGTTTCCTGAACTCAAAAAATAAGAAGCCTATCGTGAATAGTTTGTGATAATCCAGTTGGTAACGGATGATGGAATGAAGACTGCCAATAGATATTTCCAACTACTACGCGATGTCTCTGACGCTCACTCTGCGATTGTAGATAATGCCTTCCACAGGCTCCACAATATCCGATGTGCTAATCATTGTTGGCCTTTCTTGCCTTTCCACATCGGTTAAGTCTGTGCGATTCTCTTGGAACTGCTGTCACCATTTCAAAATGGCCGGACGTGACATTTCACTTGGCCCATACACTGCCCATATATCACGATGAATATCCGTATTCATTAAACGTTTTGCTCTAAAAAAACGTACTAATTCAGTGGACTTTAGCTTTGGAGTAAGTTTTTAGTTGACGCGCTATTTTTCTCGTGCTATGCAGCAATACTCAAACCATTCGAATGAAATTGCAACAGTTGTAAGCCAGGGAACTAAATTATCGTCTTTGCAAGCTTCGATCTAATTTCGCAATGATTGACAAGTGTAACTTGTCTGGCCAGTGATGGCATCATCAACGCCCTATATAAAAGAATTTTTAAACGCCCTATTTAAAAAAAAAAAAGCCTGTTTATAATATATAATTTCATTCTCCTGGCCTAAATAATTAAAATTATTATTAAATATATACAATACAAGACAGAGCAATAATGAAAGTTTTTTATGATGAGAAAATGTATTTAGATAAATTATATTATTTTCCGAAAATTATTATTGGTATATCGAAAAACCAAATCCGCTAATTTATTCAAGCCCAAGTCTTTGAATTCAAAGCCTTAAACTGTCCCATATAATTAGGAACTGTTATTTTTCTCCTCGTGAACAATAAATGAAAATCTTTGAATTCAAAGTCTTTAACTGTCTCATATAATTAGCAACGGTTATTTTTCATCGTGAACAATAAATGACCGTTGAGCGATTAACAAAACAAACCAAATTTTGAATTGAAAAGCGCGAGAACATAAAATTTTATAATTACATTAATCTTATCGCCGAGGTAAGAAAAGCAATCTTTTTTATTTTATGAATAGAATGATCTCTCTCTCTCTCTCTTTTTTATTTTTTATTATAGCATATAAAAAATAAAAAAAGATAATAATAGTAACATAGCATAGTAACATAATTCCCGAGTTTTTTTTTTTTTTTTTTTTTTTTACCCTTAAATGACACACGTACTCAGTCTTCTTCGACTGTATAGCAAGACTATAGTTGTTTATGCGTATGTTCAGTCAAATAAAGAGTTATCTGAAAGGGCATACACAAAACCACTGTTCAAATGGGTTAAAAGCATAAGCAAGAGTTGTTGTATGAATATAGGCTAAATCTGGATTCAATACTATAAGAAATTAACTTCTAGTAAGCTATAGTGTCTAAATTTAACATGTATTAATCATAATTTATCATTAATTAATTATTTTAACGATGTCAAAAAGTTATTTTCTATTTTAATTTTCTAATGAATGATTACATTTTTATGCTTTTTACTAAAACATTATATTATTACTCGTCCTAAAGAAATCTTAATATTTAGACGTTTCTATAAAATAATCAATTATATACTTAAAGCAATAAGAATTTGATTTATATTGTACTTTAAAATATTTAACAAAGACGTTTAAAGAAATTTTCTTCACGCATACAAGCGGTTCACTTATTATAATTATAAATTCATTGAACTCTTTTCCCTGAGAAAAGGCCAGTTTAAAACCAATTGGCAGGTACCTTTGATTCACCACTTTTACAAGGGTAGGAAGCCGGGACTTTCTCTGGCTCTTTCCTGTGATAGGAAATCCAGCACTTGCCTTACACGTCTTGCCTCTTGCCACCTGAAATGCCTCACTTTTGTAGCGGGTAACAATACCTTCCCCCTCTATTCTAAATGCCACAAACACTAAGCTTCTTCTGAGCATATCATGGATTGTATGAATGTACTACGGGACGATATGTACACTTCTCCCCGCATTGTCATCTCCGTCAACGGATTTCTTGATTTGGTCTGACTCCGTCAGACTTTGGAGATAAGCAACAACAATAACATAATTTCATTGAAAATCAATTTTGTATTTTTGAAAATATCGGATTGTAGATCCAAAATATGAGTTTGGTTTTATGAAACCTAAATATATCGTAGTTAATAAAGCTTTTTAAGTATTCTTCTATCCTTATTATTAACATGTATTAGATGATGCTATTAATATATTAGTGCATAATACACTAATATAAAAAGTAAGTCCAACAATTACTGCTTCCTTCCTTCCCACATCTACTTTGTCAAATTGAACTGCACTTTTCATTATAAAATTGATTTAATAATCATTGATCTACTTCTCTATCAGTGTGTTCTTCCACATTTCGAAACTCAGACGGAAGAAGTCATAAATAGAGTTTAAATTTATGCGAAATTGAAGAAATACCGATTTAATTTGCACTGCATTTCTTAAAGTCATGTCTAAAAAGAATAATTAGAAGCAATAATCTAGAATGTGTTTCGAATATATATTAATGGTTAAGTGGCTAAAATATACTGTGACTTGTTTGTTATTTTGATGTAATGCGCATATAAAGTAATATCAGATAAGATGATTTATACTGGCAACTGAATACATAAATTCCCATAAATGCAAAACTCCGTCCTACTATTGTCAAAGATATACTGTAGTCGCTTGTTTTTACAAACTCGAAGGAATCAGTAAAACATTTAATAAAATCATAAATTTTCAAGACAGAAAAATGCAAGATCTTAAAATTACCTCTTAATTTTACCAAAATGTTCTCATTTTATAAATAAAGCACTGTTAGAAAAAAATGAAATTTATAAAAGAAAATAATAATTTTTAAAGAAATTAAACACAAATTGCTTTAAAAAAATTCAGGATTTCATTTCATAGTCATCAAATTCTAGTCAAATTCATCGTAAATAAGAATTCAAATTCGTCATTACAATTAACTATCCACAGTTTGAATAACTTAAGATTCTTCAATGAAAACTTTAATTCACAAGTTCCTCAACCACAAAATAAAAAAATAACTGAAAATAAAACAGATTATAAAAAAATAAAGGCAAAAGTACAAGAAATAAAGAAGGTTTCAAAATTTTTAATTCCTAAATAGGAATTACAATTATCATTGCATCTGTGGGATCCAGTCAGAGATCAAACAATAGATCGTAAAATTAGGAGTGCTTGTAAGAGTAAGCGTCTACTAAATTATTGTGTCAAGAAATATTTGGGGATAATATCCAGACATATTCGGAAAACAGCACATTAACCTGATCAACAGCAAATTTTTACTTAGTTATTTGTAACCAGTCGACCTAATAGAGATGGGAAAACATGATACAATTATTACAATACCGCATATATATATATATATATATATATATATATATATATATATATACTACTACTTTATTTATAAAATACCAAATCCTCACATATTTTCCACATTAATGCGGAAATTAGTCTTCTATTTTAAGAGCTGAGAGTTAAATTTAAAAAAGTAGATCTTAGAAACTATTTTAATATGTAATGTATATGAATTTTCAAAACAATTGATAAGGCTACACGATTTCTTGATGAAAAAACATACTAATAAGAATATTTTAAATACAGAAGGAAATTTTAACATGGAATAAGAATATATTGGTATAGTAATTATTTTCATTTATAGGTGGAAAAAATGAAGAATAAAGCATGTACATTTATCACCTACAATGTAAAAATCTTTTAATATATATAATCGAAATAGGAATTTGCTCTTAAAAAATGTTACTCCATTCTTAAAAAATTGCATTCTTATATCTGCCAATGCAGCGTGTATATCATACTTAATGACATTTTTCTAACATTTTTGCATAATTTAGAAATAGTTTTTTATTCAATATTTCCATTTATAGAGAATTTTATTCTTTACTAACACTGACAAAATTTTTCTTCCATACAATTTGCAACAGAGAAAGGCAGTTAAATTAGCTTACCATAAAGCAATCAGAACATTGTACAAAAGATGTTCGAAACCACCTGGAATATATTCCACACATAGAACAAGTTTTTCTCCCATCGCCAATCGAATTTCTTCTCATATTCTCTAATTTACATACCATTTTTCTATAAATTAAAAGTAGATAACTTTTTGTTTTATAAAAAGCATAATATACATACATACATAATATCTCTGACAATAAAGTTCGGTTAATGAAGTCAGAATGGACGATCTGTCATCACTGATGCAGCAAAACGTTGCACATGCGTAGAGACAGGTATTGACCATCTGCCGCCACCGTTGTTCAGTTGAGCATCATTTGCGCTCCATGAATGACTTGTTTCACAAAATGCTTGTTTAGTGCATAAGTTCTTAATCAAAAACAGTAAAAAAAAAAAAGAGATCAATTTAAAGTTTTGTCTTGGCAAAACACCATAAAAAAAACTCACGCGTGGTGCCGATGCGTGTTTATGAAGATGAAGCCCTGTCCATGAAGTGTGTGTGCGAGTGGTTAGAGAGTTTTCGAGAAGGCTGGGGAAATATTTCTGACAACTCCCATAGCGGAAGATCTGCGATTTCCATTAGTGATGAAAACATTGAGAAAATGGGGACATTAATCACAAAAGATCGTCTATGTACACGATAGCAGATGAACTGCAGATTAACCATTTATTCGAGTGACAAAATTTCGTGACGAGAAAAACGTGTTCCATTTGTACCACATCAGTTAAAAGACGATCAGAAACAGACAGTTTATAGGCTTCAAATGATTTTGTCGGATGCAACACCAAATTTATAGAACAGCGGATGCAACACCAAATTTATAGAACAGTGTTGTCACTGAGGATGAATCCTAATGTCTCAGCTACGACCCTGAAACAAAACGGTAAATCATGGAATGGCATTCTAATGCATCATCTCGCTGGAAAAAAGTTAGAGCAGTAAAACCAGGCATCAAAACGATGCTCATTATCTTTTTTGATACCCAAGGCATTGTCCACAAGAAATTTCTTTCTGAGAGAACGACGGTGAATGCTGAAAAGAACATTGAAACTTTGACCCATTCTATGAAACGTCTACACAGCGTACGACCCCACTACACAAAACAAGGTCCATGGGTTTTTTTCTCGACAATACTCGATCTCACACAGCTAATATTATTAAACAGTCCGTAGCCAAAAAGGAGGTGGTGAAAATTGAACATGCACCATACTCGACAGATTTCAATCCTCCAGACTTCTTTTTATTCCCACGACTCACACTCGCTTTGAAAGGAAAGAGATTTGACGCTGTTCCTGACATCCAACGAAACATGAAGATTTTCAACTCCATCCCAAAAGAAGACTTCTTGCAAAGTTTCTAGGACAAGTATAGTAAGTAGATCTCAGCGGTGATTAGTTATGAATGGTGACTATTTCGAGGACAGTAAGGCAACTTTCGTTAATATTTCCTTTACGAAAGTAAATATTATATATAATATTATAGGAAATAGTTTAATATTATAGGAACACAGTAACTTTATTGTCAGAGGTGTTATATAGCAATGATATTAATACAAAATAATGTATTATTTAAATGTATGCAGATAAGACGGATTTCAGATCATTTAATTTGATTTTTGTTTTTTCTCGAGACTAAATCCATATTACAGTAGATGCTCACTTTTAAGGATTCATGCGGACCAGTAAAACAGTTCGTAAAATAAAAGATTATGAAATGGAAAAATAATGTATTAGGTTATTAACATCTGATTTTTTTTACCAAAAATTTTCTTTATATTTAAAATACTCATAGAATTGTTTACAATATACTATAAAAAACACATGCAAAATAAGATAAATACTTAAAAACAACACTTTCATTTAATTGATTCCACTTCACACAATTTTCTGGAGCTCAAACCATGTCTGGTTTTAAATGTTTGGAGCCAACAATCTGATACTTTGAAATCTTTTTGGTGCAACTTCATATCAAAGCAGTTGGATTTCTCTTTAATGACATTACCATCAACAGGAATGTTGGTTTATTTCATTTTTTTTTCAGCCAAGCAAGCAAGATTCTTCCAGTTTAAGATATTCAGCCTCTCTACAATATTTTCGATAGGGACACTTTTGCTGGTATTGTTTCTTTTTTCAAGAATTTTCTTTTATCGTTTTTGAATGTCGAGAACTGTTCTAAGAAATTCCATATTTGTTGGCAATTTTACCTTATCCGAAATTTTTTCCTCTACTTTTTTTGTTACTTATTTTAATTTAACTGATAATTACATCCCTTCCTTAAACTGCGTCATTATTCAACAACCACAAATCATTAACAAAATCGGTTCAATCTCTCTCTCTCCACAAAGTAAATTTCCTAAATTATTCAAATGAAACAAAACCAACTACTGCACGAGAGAGTTCAAATTTTTAAAAAATATAAGTATAAATACAAATCCCTTTTTCTATGTTTTAACGTACTTAGAAAAATTTTCCCTCTTTTTGTATTCTTACGTACTGAAGTTGAATTCGTCACCACATTTATTTTCCATCAAATGTCTCATAACATTTATTCAAGAGTGAAGCAGTTTTAAAGCGTTACATAAAAAAGAAATCAAACAAAATATTTTAAAAAATATCATACATCATAAAAAATTTTGAAATGAAAAAGAAAAATATTTGTTAGAAACGAAAGTTTGCAAAAATAAATAAATAAATAAAAAGGTATTATTCAAAACTTTTGTTCGCAAATGGGAATTAAAATTATCATTGTGTCTACTGTGTCAGGGTAGGGACTACCCACTAGTAAGCAAAATGTGAATGTTCATAAATTAGAGATTCGTAAAACTGACAGTATATTATAGTATATTTTTCCAGAATTTATTCTATGTACATAAAAAAAAAACTTTAATGATCAGAATGATAATTTTTTTATTGATGTAAAATTTATATTTGCAAGGATTTTGAATTTGTTTTTATATTTATTACTATAAATAAAATAAGATTTAAAGTCTAAAAATTTCTTTTAAAAACTATTTTATTTTGGAATTTAATATTAAATAAAAAAATCTCCCATATTAATTTTAATTACTACAAGTAAAGTTCAATAGAAACAGTTTTGTTATCTTTCTCACTACAAGTAGAATGAAGAAAAATCATCAAAATTTACTTATATCTTTAATTTAAAAAAATATATAAAATCTACGATTATTGAAGGGTGCATGAGGAATATTTACCTTATTCTTTCTTTTTCAACGAAATCTGCATCTTTAGCTCTTTCAATAACGCTTTCAATATACTTTAATTCTGTTTCTAAAATTGGCTCAGACTTACTTAAGCAATCTTGGGTATGAACTGACCATCCTGCATTTAATCTGAAATAATATGTAAAAAATATGAGCCTTTTATATATGATTTAAACATAAAATATAAGTATTTAATATAGTCAATAATTTTTTTTATTTGAATTAATCACACTCTATAGCAAACCGAAACATGATTTTGAATATAATTTTTACTTCTAACTTATAAAAAAATTAGTAAATGTTCAAAATACAACGCTAACAATTCATTTCTAAAAATAGTTCTTGGAATGGCAGAGCGCATAACATAAAATGTTGTCTTTAAAATCAAAAAGTCTCATGATTTTTCAAGTGTTTCATACAAATGTGGTGATGATTGTGATCAGAATATTGGACAGCAATGAATATCAAAAAAGTGATAAAGACTAATCTTTTTTCTAAAATTTAATTTACCGTGCAATGTGTGGAAAAGTTTTATCTTGCGTAAAAATCAGAGTAGATAATCTTTTTCGGTCTCTTTACATTCTTTTCGTCAAAAAGAAAACCCAATCGAAGAAATAAAGATTACAACTAAAACGATGGTTATGAAGTTTGAAGTGACTGAATGCTAGGAAAGTGTCTCTATAATAAGGAAAGGTGATACAGGAGTTCTTGCTGTGACAGTTCAGGGAAAATTAGAATCTTTACTGATTCAACAAGATATGAGAAAGATAGTGCTTATGAAGTAACATTAACATTCCATAGACACTTTTAAAAGTATGACTTAAGCAACTAATAATTTCGTTATCATGAATTGCTAATCATTGATTTTGTAAAGTAGTAAAACCTTTACAATGTGAGCACTCCAAAATATGATAGTGGTGAAGATAATTGAATGTATATTGTCTGTTTGAAAAACAAAGTTCAATATCTGTCAACATGCACAACCATGGAATCTAAGATACAAAAATTTCTAAAGTTGTATTTTATGATAAGAAATTACTGTGATTGTATATTTATTACATCATTTGTAATCGCGATTTTTATTTATTACATCATTTGTAATTGCGATTTTTATAAGTAAAAATTCTGCATTGCATACCATCAGTGTATCGCTGATCTGTTACAAAATTGTATCACACTGAGACTTGCTGATAAATATCGTTTGATATTTTCGACTTTCATTCAAGGAATTGTACTATTCCATATTAAAACACTTTTGCGCTCATTGAAAATAATTACAATCTATTCACAACTACTTCTGTTCATAAACCATAGTTTTTGTTATCGGGTGAGGGTTAACCGAATTGGCATGTCAGTCATGATTTTTTCCTCAGATTGGAGATCCTAAAACAGACTATTCGACGACAACGTTTACCACTCATAAAGAAAGGCCATACAATATTGTTGAAATATCTTCTCTCAATTGTAGGTATCAACCTATTGAAAATTTGTTATGAAAAACATCATTGTCATAATAAGAATGCCAATATTTACAGAGTAATTTTTATTAAATTTATTGCCTATAATTAAGTCGAACAAAGGTTCGATAAAACTTACGTAATTTCAAGTATTTGTTTCTAATTTTATCCCTGTGTCTAGTTATTAAAATCATGGGGATAAAAAAGAACAGCAATGGCATCGATAAGCTAATTTAAAAGTATAACCAGTAACTAACGACCGCAGAAAAGGAGCATTCTGAGTCGCAACAGAAATTGTTAGGATATTCTATCCGAGGTTTAGTTTGTCGATCATTCTACGCCATTTTTGCATACAACTTATTCAATCAGTATCTACAAATTTTACAGGAGAGGGAATAAATAATAATATTGGTTTAACAATTTTTCATCTTTCAAAAAATGAGGGAGATGATGGGAAATATGTGTTGAAAGACATTAGCTGTGGAATCTGCAAATTTACTTAACAGCTATGTTAAGTTGCTTTACTGCAAAGTTTGAAACGTAGTCAAATGACAAATATTTTGCTGTAACTCGTATATAAAAAAAGAAAAGTTTCCTTTAATGAGCATTTCACGTTATTATGAGTAATCCTTACGAACAAATTAAGCTCAGTAAGAAAGCCTCTGCTTTATCTGCTGCCATTTACAGAGTAATGATATCCAACTATTGAAGAAAGCAAATGGGAGTCGACCGAATCAACAACATTTCAAAATGTTCGAATTTGAGATTTTAAAAATAAATTTGTTTCTTTATTGTACTAAAAAGGAGAAACAGAAAAGAAAGGTTTACTATTCATGCTAAATGATTTACAGTTTTGTAATGTGCCAGTTTGATTTTCAATACGAGTATAAAAGAATGTATATTTTTAAAAAATAATAATAATTAATGCATTATGTTAGGAAAGAAACCTCCATCGAAGTATTTGCTTATTTTTGTTTTTTTTTATTTTCTAATTTTTTCGTAATAAAAGAAAAAATTCAAAAATAAACTTAAAAATAAATTTGCTTTCACTCTGAGAAAAGGTGAATTTATTTGTTTAATTTCACAGAAATAAGCAAGTACTTACATTATTAAGATAAAGGTTAGAAAAAATATTTAAATTAGATGCTCCGTTGGGTTAAAACAATGTTTGCTTCGTGAGTTATTATGTACACCTTTAGTAACATCTTAGATACTCACTAACAAAAGTATGTTTAATTAATTGAGTACCGAAAAGCTATTAAATTATTTGACTCATTATTAACTAAGGAGGTAAATAAAAAATAATATTTTCCTTCTTCCATTAATAATTTTCTATATTCATATCATTGAAAAAACATTTAAAATCATTTTAATAACCATAATAACCAATTTTCTTAGTTTTATATATTATGAATATTTGTGATCTCACAACTGACAGTAAAAATATTGTGCGTTGAAATTTTGTGCTAAAGATGTTTCTAACTTTCCTTTCTCTGAAAAATAAACTGATTAAGCTTAAGAATAAGTTATAGAAATTTTAAACTTATATTAGCTGTTTGCGTATCTATCCTGACTCAAAAATTTAGTAAGATTGACGTAAAGTTATGAAATGTGTAATTAACTTGTGATTATGAAGAAACAAAAAGCCAAATTCTGATTATATGCTACGCTAATTTTGGTTTCCTCAAGTAAGCTAATTTTGGTTCATCATGTTTAATAAAACCCTCCTGATTTTCATTTAAAATTAAGTATTAATTAATTATTTTTTTATAATAGCTTCGTACTTACAGCATTTGAAATAATATTCATGTTAAAAAATCAATTTAATAACTTTTATAGAGTGAATTGGAATAGAAGTAAGGAATTATAGCTAAAAATACAGAAATTAGCTATATTATTAAAAGGTTTAATATCAGAATCCCTATTAACAAATTAAGATATCTTGGCCATGTTTGGTGAAACCCAGAGAATAATCCCACAAAAATCATAACAAAAATTCAAAACAATCTTTATCAAATATTTCAAATAAAGATGAGGGATTCCGCACTAAAGGAAGACCACCTACAAGATGGTGGATTAAAAAACAAAAATTAGAAAGGAGTCGCTATGATAGAAAGCGCTGGATGTGGTTAAGGTTTGCAAAGATTTATTGTGCTTTTGAAGAAGAATATGTGTATTTTTTACTAAAAGCACTAACACACACACATAATATCACACTTAATTTATATTTTATGTTAGATCATAATCATACTTTTTAAACAGATCAAGCAAAATCCACAACTTTGAAACTGTTTCTTGGTATAACATTTCACAACTTCAATGAATTTATCAACAATTTCTATTTTGCAATTCCTTCCGTAAAGAAGAAAAACTATTGTAATATTTCAATATTCGATATAAGAAATCCTAAAACATATATATATATATATATATATATATATATATATATATATATATATATATATATATATATATATATATATATATATATATATCATATTCAAAAATTAATGCATACTTAGCACGCAATGTCAATTCTCTGTCACTTGGACAAATCCATCGTTTCTTTCCGTCAAATGAAGTTGACATTTTACAGTTACATAAAATAATCTGAAATAAATGCAAAATTATCAATATATATACATAGATGATGACTCAAGCAAAATAAAGTTTTATAAAAACATCATACCTCTTTCAAACAGAATATTGTGAGACATCTTCTGTAAAATAGCAAATTGAAACTATTTTCAAGATGATCTCAAACGGTTCATATTGTGAAAAATATGTAATTATATGTATAGAAAGTAAGTGGTGTATACTTTTTAGTCACCTACATTAATTGAGGATAATTCGTAATCATACAGAAATTGTGAACTCTAAAATAAGAATTTCACAAGTAGAATTATCATACACATCTTGAAGTATACTATGCAAATTATAAGAAACCACCAGATGGCGCCGATAGAACATTTATACGAATTAAGTATATGAATAGAAATGCAGCGTTAGTATCTCATAATAAAAATTAACAAAAATCAAGAAATGGGTCAATACTCAAAAAAGCAAGACAAACTGAAGCTAATATGTAAATATATTTTTATATTGATTATATAATTTAAAGTTAATTTCAATATTTAAAAAATTTTTTAATGGGTTTATTAAATAATAATTGCAAATTTACTAAATATTTGAGAGGCATTTGTAATTTTTCTCAATCTGATTTTAAAAAAATTGAAATTAAAAGTAAAAAATAAGTATTTTGCTTAGAAACTCTAGGCAGCTTATTCTCCTTCGATACTTGACTACGTTATCAACAGCAATTTCCGATGTCAGTTTTGAGGAGCATTTGAGCCAGCCCTTGTCTTTCCCTAGCCCTGGGTCTATATGTCGAAGGCCTGTCAGATGTATTCCACTTATCGCAACTCACTGTCGCCTGCGGTTAGCCTGGAGTAGAGAGCATGCATTGTGGACTCCGCAACAGTGGTCTTATGTGATGTTTCTTGACGAGTCCAGGTTTGACTTTCAGTCTGATGCTCGCCAGACTTTCATATGGAGAGGGCAAAGTACCTGTTACCACCAAGAGAACACCACTGAACGACACCGTTACGGCGGTGCAGAATTGCTCGTTCGGGGAGAAATTATTCTGGGTCCCAGAACTAACCTGCATGCTTAAAATGTAACCATGGCAAACCACATCTATCGGGATGTCATTCTGGAACAACAAGTACGTTTGTTTCGGAGTCATGGGTGCAGAATTTCTGCTTATGGGTGACAACGCCCGTCCTCGCCATGCAAACATTGTTGACGAATGCCTTCAATCGAAGGATATCACCCGTATGAACTGGCCAGCATACTCACCGAACTTGAATCCAATAGTGCATGTGTGGGACATGCTTGGCTGATGAATTGCAGCCCATCAATCCCCTTCTACATGACAACCGGAAAATCGGAGAGCATTGCTTGATGAGTGGTGTAGTATTCCTCAAGATCAGATCGATAATTTGATACTCAGCATGCCTAGGTGTTGTATGGCCTGTATTGCTTCGTCTAGAGTGCATACTATGTATTAACCATCATGCCAACCATGTTATATTGGTTTTTGTAAACAGGTTCTTTTTTGAAATTTGCTCCAGGGAGTAATAATATAAATTTTTATCAATGATGTCAAACATATAAATCTTTTTTATTCTTTACCTTTTATTTATTAAATAGACTTTACAAATAAGTCACATTTGTTTTGCTTCTGTCTCTTTCTTTGCCTGAATTTGCATTATCCTTAATTTATGGACTCGAATGTAAATATTCTAAAATGTATTCGGAAATACGACACACAAATACAATAGGTTTTATATAAATGAAAACAGTGTGGTAATTCCGAAAGCCTCAATAGAAAGTGTTTCAAAATGCAAACCAATATAGAAAAATCATAAATTATTCTTTTATATTCATACGTGGCGGAAAACTCATTAAAATACATATTAATAACATAAACTTGGGTTCATGATTTTAACTACTCTTTACAAAAAAAATTTATTTGTTTGTTGAGGTAACGGACAAATTCTAAATTTTTTATTATAATAATTTATTTAAATTCTTTACTTTTTTCTTCGCCTCAAACACTATAAAAGTCTACTACAGATATTCATAATATCAATTTAATGTTGTTTAAAAAGTAACCCAGCTAATTAATATATTAAAGTTGGTAACTGAAGTAAAAGTTGATTAACTACTTGAGTGTACGTGCTTGGTTCCTTTAATTTCTTAAATAATTCATATTGAGGTACATATCATTCTTTTAACTTCCATTATATTGCAAAATACCACTGTTACAAGCGGAACTGATAGAAATACATCGTAAATTTTCTTATAATATGCTATATTATTAAATACATGTTCCTGGAAACTAAAAGAACTTATTTTAAATTCAAAGCGGGTTGAACAAATATTAAAACTAATGAACGAACTTATTGAACAATAAACGCATTAAATAATAAAATTTAATATAAAATTTTTCTAAAGACACATTTTCCATAATAATTTTTAAAATTTTATTTATTTTGATGAACAAACATTTAATTCATTTAAATACAACTGAGTAAGGAAGAGAATTTTTTAAATATAAGATAGTTATATTTTTAGATAAATAAAACAAATAATTAGATTTTCTAATACTAGAATTCTCTATTTTAAATTTGATATTATCTTTCGTCTTAAAATTACTGAAATAAATGTTTTTAAGGTTAAGAATTTTAGACGATAATTAATTTAAAGTTTAAAACAATATATTAGTTAGTTTAAATATTAAGCAAAAATTAATAGAAAATAAAAATTAGTTAAGAAAGAGTATTCCCTTACAATTAGAATTGATCAGTAATATTATTTTAATAAGATTTAAAAATATATGATACTCATAGAATTATGTGGCACTCCCAATTTTATAATGACCCAAAACATTACATTATATATATATATATATATATATATATATATATATATATATATATATATATATATATGAGACAGAGAAAGCGAAATAAAATGCGTGATATATGCATGTGAGTGTGATTTAAAATAATTTGTAAACAGGATATTTTCTTTTATCTTACGTAACCATTTCCAGGTGTTAGATTTGAAATGGCAGGTAAATAAAATATTTCTCTCCCAGATAGTTTCATATAAGCTTTCCTGGACGCTAAGAGCTTAATTTGCAACACAAACCATTTCAAATAAAATAATGTAGTTACATTCATAGATATTTTTAAAAAATGTTTAATAAATATGCAGTAAATAACCTAGAAAAAGCAAATCATGGTATTTGAATTTTTTGCGGGTTTACTATATCAAAAATGGATGTATAAACTTGTTTTACTGGTACTGTGTGTATTGTAATATCAATAATTATTGCAAAAACCTTTGTGGTTAAAACATGATTACTTACAAGTAGAATTTCAAAAATATAGTTTAATCAAAATAATAAGCAATCAGTAAAAATTATTACATCAGCTTATTTAAAATATTTATTATCTTTTAACAATAAGTAATTCATATAACTTCTTTTCCCAATTTACTTCAAATGTTTTTGTTTCAATTTTTTAAAAAAAAAAAAAAAAAAAAAAAAAAAAATTTACAAATGCAATTTTAATGTTATGCAATATTGATATCATTGTAAGTACTATATTTCAGATAAATTATTTAGGTATTATACAAATAAAATTATTTAGTAACAAATGAAAAATCAAAAAAAAAAAAAAAAAATCAAACTCGGAATTTAATAACGCTTCTGATTTTAGAAAAAAAGCTATTATTGTTATTTTTATAATATCATATACAAATATATAACTAGGTTTATATCATATGTTCAAAAAATAACAATAATAAATTATATTGTAGAATTTATAGTAAAAAAATAATAAGGAATACACAGGAAAATATTTAAAAAAATGTAATTAATGAAATATGTACATTTATACTCTTACCTAAAACTCTAATGTTATTAGAAAATCCTGCTTATAAACTTCAAAAGCGCAATATTTAGTTAGACTAGATTTGTACAGAGGGTATTCCACAAAAGATATCTAACGGATGTATCAACAAAAAAGGAAACGGAAATATCGATGGAAGCATTCAGTTGTTTAAACAAACTTTTATGTTGTGTCTTTCGGAAGACATGCGCATCGTTATAGGGAGATGGGAATGACAATAATAACTCTTGCGGCAATGAAACATTTTTCATCACAAGCATTTTTGTTTACAATGCCATTGCCGTGTTATACCATTGATAAAAGTGTATTTTATGGATTGATTTTTCGTTAAATAAAGATTTTTCAATCTTTTTTTATGTAATAGGTTTTTTTTTAATTACATACTTATAAATTAAGAGAATGTTTTTATCATATGTATGTTATGGGAAATTAAAAACTATCGTTAAACTTCTCTAAAAATCAAAATTATTTTATAAGTAGCAAATAAATTTTACATGCATGTAATTTTTCCAAGTACTTTTTTCTGATTTCCAAATTAAAATTTTATACAAATTTTCACCTTTACGAATAACAAAGATAATAGTGCTTCAATGCTCGTAATTTCGATTGAATCTGATAAAAATATTGCGCTGGCAAAGTGAAATAAAAGATTTTTCATAGGAGATTCTATTAGGAATAATTAAATTATTCACTTGCGTATTATTTATCAAGTTGTTTTATGAACTAAGTAGTTTTCTACAGAAATAATTATTTTTTCCAAGGATTCCTCTAATAACGAAGAATAATTTTACATTTTTCAAAAAGTTAATAATATTTAATATTATTAACTTTTTGAAAAATGTAAAATTAATATATAAAATTATATTAATATAATTTTACATTATATTAATATAATGTAAAATTAATATAAATAATGTATATTAATATACAAAAAGTTAATATACGTCCAACATGGAGGTCTTTCATACAAACTGAAATACAAAGAGCAGAAGTTAGTACATTTTTGGACAGACAACGAATGTTCAAATTCTTTACGTATAAATATATCCTTTTTTATGTATGGAATTAAGCCACTAAAGCAAATTAATGCAACGTTAAATGATTTTTATCTGTTGTGCCGTCAAACTCGATTTGTCGAGATTAATATATATCTAAAAATAAAAGTTTATAACGCGCAAAGTATATAAAAGAAGACAAAATTATAGTAAAATGCATATTTTGGTCAGAAAATATCCTAATTGTCATGACACAAGCTGGAAATTAATCACTAGTAATTTAACTTGAATCTGGAATGTTATTTTTTCCAGTAAATTGCTTAAATAAATTTCCATATTTTTTGGAAAAAAGGCCGCATCAGTGTAAATACTGCATTAAATTCAATTGCTTATGGCATTGTCACTGATGTAAAGGTCACAAAGTGTTGACTTATATGGTCACGTACAGCATATCTGTTTAAAAAAATGCATAAAATGAAAACGTGATTCTAAAATATAAATGAAAAATATATATTCACGAAATATTAGAATCATAGTTGTCTACTCGGTATATCCGCACTCATAATTCTATGTTATAGAGATAGTATCATAACAACTAAATTTAAGAAATAAAAACACTTTTATTTTTCTAAGAAAAATACATTTAACAATAACTATCTTACGAATTCATCGAAATTGGATTTTTCTTTCTCTGAATAGATATATTTCAGCAATTCTTGATAAAATGTAAAGATTAATAACCTAAGTCTGCAACAACGCGTCATCATATTCAACATCTTGCTCAACAATATTTTTATATGCGAAAGTAATTTCATTACCCGTGAAAATCCCGATATTTGTAACGATATTTTCATCATTTCCCCACACAAAATCTTTAATCGTTTCACAAATTACAATACATTTAATTTTTTTATGAGTTTGTAAATATCATATCTGTAGAAACAGGTCACTGGTAATATTTTAATTGTTAAGCATATAAACCACGTCAATAAACGCCACGTTCGAAAAGTAGTGATATTTTTCGAGCATTAGCATTGTGTCGCCTTCTTTTTACTTATTTTTGCATATTCATTAAACTTTTTGATATTTAACTGAGTTTTTCATATTGTTGTAAAATATATAATAGCTTAATACAAAGTTTTTAAAATGATTTTATCAATTCTCTTTTTAAGCCACAAGAATTTCAACTTGTACATACGTTACTATTTCTTATTTCTGTATTCAACAAATCACTGATGAATATTCTATGTACATTTTGACATATATTATTTCTTCTTTGTTTCAAACTCTGACGTAACAAAAATGATATATATATCTGTATTTTAAATTTTATTCGAGTACCTAAATGCTAATTACTTTGTTAAAAATTTTATAAATTAAATATTGAACAGGTATTTTATTTCAAATGATAATTAATGACTGTTCATGTCAGAAAATATTCGCAATAAAACATCATATACCGGGTGAGCCAAGAGTCCGTTACAATTTTAAAAACTCATAAAAAAAGATGAAAGTTAGATAAAGAAGTGCGGTTTGCAAGAAAAGGTTCACAAGGTAGTCGAATTTTTTTTTTTTTTTTCAGCGAAAAAGTTTTAGTTAAAGAAGTCGCCTATAGATGGCGCTGACTATCCAAATCACAATAAAAAGGACAACAGTATGCTCCATTCATTTATTCTGATAATAACAGTTGTTCAAGATGACCTCCAGTACATTGTACGACACAACTAAGGCGACTCGCAATGCCCGTTACAGCTGAATGCAATATGTCGGAATGAATTTCAGAAACCTCACGACAGATGGAATCTTTGAGTTCGCCCAATGTTGAAGGAGATGAACGGTACACACGCGATTTCAAATAGCCCCACAACCAGAAGTTGACCGGAGTGAGGTCGGGTGATCGTGGAGGCCATGCGATCTTGCAACCTCGACTGCTCAGTCTCTCTTCACCAAAGGTATTCAAAAGGAATCGTTTTACTGGATTGGCATAATGTGGAGGTGCGTCATCCTGCAAAAAGTTTATTACAGATAACACACCTCTTTGATTTAATGCGAGCACGACTTAGTCACGCAAAAGAGTTAGGTAACGGTTAGCGGTTACTGTGCACGTTTTCCAGCCCAATCTGGGACACGGTTCTTCAAAGAAGAAAGGTCCGACAATGAAAGATGAGGTGAAGTCACATCAGACTGTCAACTTGGCTGGATGCAGAGATTTCGTCGTGTATTCACGAGGATTAGATGTTGCCCATATACGAGTGTTATGGGTGTTGACATCCCCGTGTAGTGTGAAGTGCGCCTCATCTGTCCAGAAAACTTTGAACAACCATTGAAGGTCATTTTTGATTCTTGCCATAGCCCACTCGGCAAATGATTCCCGCATAGCTGTGTCTCCCGGTTGTAACTCCGGCACTGACTGCAGTTTGTAGGGATAGAGATGCAATATATCGTGGAGGATACGTCGAATCGATGGTTGAGGCACATCCAATATTCTTCCAGCTTCGCGAGCACTGCTACTCCCAATGGACGATTCCGCCGCTAAATCATTCATTGTGGTTTCCACCGCAGTAATTCGGCTCTCCGCCAACGCAAGTCTTCCACTGAATGGCCGATCCTCCAAAAAGCCAGTTTCCTCGAACCTCTTGACAAGCTTGACTATTCCAGGACTCGATATGGGGCCTTTCTTCGTCTTCAGTCCTTTCGTCGTGCGAAATTTTCGCAACGCAATAGTTGCTGACTCTCCGTTCAAATAGAACAACTTCACCAACAACGCTCGATCGGGTAATGATAACATTCTGAAAGCGAATGAGAAATTCTCGAGTATCACGGCCTTTTATCGCAAGATTAATTTGCATAATTCTGCTGAATCTCCCGATGTCAGCACCATCTACAGGTGATTTTTTTAACTAAAACTTTTTTTGCAGCTAAAAAAAAATTCGACTATTTTGTGAGCCCTTTCTTGCAAACCGCACTTCTTTATCTCACTTTCTTCTTTTTTTTTTATGAATTTTTAAAATTGTAACGAACTTTTGGCTCACCCGGTATATAAATGCATACACACATAACATTAAATTTAAAAAAAGTCTTAAATCCATATAACTTATAGTCAATCGTCTCAGATTGTCGTCGGCACTCGAAATAGAGCCATGCTGACGCACCAATGGCAACAAAAGTGTTTTAATGCAGCATTTGAAGAATGATTAATTTTTATAAAGAATATGTATGAAAAATTGTGTATTGTTTAAGAAAATGTTTTGTCTTTTCTATTCCCTACCGATGAAAATAAATGATGCCAATATGCCTATTTTTTAATTTTTGTTGTAGGTCAATAAAGTTAATTAATGATATTAACAAATCATTGCTAAAGAAACTTTATATACGTTTAATGTAAAATTGTGACATTTTACTCATAGGGTTTCAATGACATAAAAAGCAGAGACTTAAATTGTTTACTTCTATCGAAATAACTTTTTCAAATTATTCTTTATCACTTCCGGCGAAGAAATTCGCTGTGTGAGATATTCGCAATACATTTTAAATTATAGATTTCAGTTGAATAGGTAAAATATATAAAAAAGTCATCATAAAGCGACAAACACATCCAATTATTATTTTTACTCATATTTAATTACAATCAATGCACAAATTAAAGAATACATTTTGAAAATAATATTTTCTCGTTAATGAATGTGAGCTACAGTTAATCGATTAAAAAATTTAGTTATAATCGTGCTATTTGCATCATGATATTCATTATATATAATTCTTTAAGAAATATAATCTTAACATACGCAGTCCAGTCACATTAATGTGACCACCACGTATACTCTACGTTGTCGAATCACAGAACAGTGCAGCTGAATGTATATAAGGGGTGAATGAGGGCTTCGGAAAACATTGCAATCGTTAGCGTAATTCAGAAATGGAGTGATTTATTCGATGTCCAAAAGGGATGGTCTTTGTCTTTCAAGCCAAGGGTGGAAGCATTTCCAAAACGACTAAGTTTGTGAACTGTTCGCTTGTTGCCGCGGTAAAAGTATACCGTGCATGGTAAAATAGGACTGTCCAAAATCAGTGACCCAGCAAATGTAGTGAACTACGAGCCATAAATGACAAAGGTGAATAACAGCTGTGAAGATGTCTTCGGGCAAATAGATGTACTACCGTTGAGCAATAGACTGCTCAACGATAGAACGTCAATAACAAGGGGATACCAACAATATCTCCCAAACTACTGTTCAGTAAATGTTGCTGCGCTTACACCACCGAACGAAACGCCTCATACTGGATCTGGAATCGAAGGCTGCAATTTACACGTGAGTACCTCTACTAGACGTCTAGGCCGCAGATAGCGTTTTCCGATGAATCGTGTTTTCAGCTCCATCGGACAGATGGACGTTGGCGTATACAAAGTGACCCCCCTCCCTCTGAAAGTAAACACTTTGTAACCATTGCCAGAACGTTTCAGGTGGAGGCGGAAACGCATCTATCTTTGAAGACCACATCCACCTCTATATGCGCATTTTTTTTTCTTTTTCAGAATGATGGCGTCTACCAGCAGGACAATAAAAGGTGTCATACAGCTGACAGAGTACGTGCGTTTTTCGAAGAGCACTAGGATGAGTTTAGCGTTCTTCTCTGGCCAGCAAACTCACCTGATCTAAGCCCATTCGAGAATCTATGGGACCATCCTGAAAGGATTGTTCGCATTATGGATCCTCACCCACGTAATCTAGAGCAGCTGGCCACGGTATTGGAATCAGTTTAGCTGAACATCCTGTGAACATCTTCTGCAATCTGATTGACCCTCTTCCAGTCTCGTAGCAGTCCGCTCTGCGAAAGGTTGTTACTCAAGCTTTTGACAGGTGGTCACATTAATGTGAACGGACTGTGTATAACTTATAATGATAAAGTGTACAGCAGTCAATGATGAAATATATAAAATTCACCTCTCATTATTCAACAATGGCAAGATTATACTTGGGATCTTCCACTCAATATATTTCGGAGCTCACTAAATATATTTCATTAAAAACAAGACAGAAATTCAACAACTTTTAAGGAAAGAAGTTTTATATTTGCTTCTTCAATATCTAAAAATAGCTTTATGTATATTAAAGAGCATTGTTTTACAATTCAATTCATATAAACTCATCACATTTATTTTCGGTACCTAATATAAGATTTATGAGCGAACACAAATGAGCAAATTATTGCATTACTAATCATTTATCTTTTTCATTCTATTCCACTGTTAGATAAAATATTAGTCTTCACTTACAATAACCAAAAAGAAAAATTAAGCTGCATTTGATTAAGCTAATAAGAAAAAAATCAGCTTATTTATAGATGGTAAGAAAGAATTATAACAATTTTATACAAAAAGAAATTAAATTTATGTAACAAATTTAAACACATCATTTTATTGTAATACAGCTTAAACTGAGTCTCTCGTTTTAAGCTGCTGTGTGTGTGTGATAACTTAGTACTTTTATATATTTCAAATATCATTATACTTCTTATATTTCATATCATCAAAAATTATATCAAAAATAAAATATTTGTTTTACCCTTTTTATCTCCTGGTATATAATAAATATAATGACAGAAATTTAATTATTATTTTGATTAAATTCCTTTGAAGTAAAGAATTTTTTATATATTATAGTATATTTAAGTAAAAGAATTTTTAAAAAAAGTAATTAAAAAAATCTTTCCTGAAAGATTTACCTGGTATCAGCTGTATTTACAATCTTTAATACCAAACAAGTTATAAAAGTCTCAAGTAGTTTCAAGGCAATGCTATATTTATATACTTATATATGTATATAAATCATTTGGAAACCTTATTTAGAATAACAAGGAAACAGCATGCAAAAATTCGCAGACTACTTTTGTTTCCTTGATTGTTTTATCACGCACATATATGCTCTATCAATAAGAAAATATTCGATGAACTTTTCTTAGATTAATTATAAAGTGGAAAATACGCATTATATATATATATATATATATATATATATATATATATATATATATATATATATATATATATATATATATATATCATTAAACAGTCAAATAAATAAATAAAATAACGAACAATATACAGGAAAAATTTATAGTCAATGTTTTTAAATTTTTCTACATGGAGTGGTAAAGAATGAAATCGTAAAAAATTAATTAACAAATATATATTTTGTTTTCCTGTGTGAATTCCAAAATCAATCATTTCTTTTATATACAATGCAATACATGTCACGAACATCTTAAATATAAACACATTTACTGATTGTCTCAAAGACGAATATTAAAAGTTAGAAGTGGGTATTTATTTTAAATATGTATTTTCTGATTTGAAATGAAACTCATCTAAAAACATTTATCAGTTAAAATATTCCCTAACTGAAATTATATACACACACATAAGGAATGTATTCAAACAAACTCGAATACGAGGGTTACTTTGAAATTTTCGAGATACGTGCAGACGAGAATTTACAAAATAAAAATATCGATTTAATTTTAAAATACAAAGTATTTTAACACAGAAGACGATTTTTACTGACTTTCTTCAACTTTTTTAGCGTAGAATAAACAGAAGAGAAAATAAAGTTGACGCGAGAACATTTTCGCGCTATGATTTTCCACGAATTTAAAGCAGGATTAAATCAAGAAGAATACGTTCAACGGTTGCATTTAGCATTTGGTGATGAATCTCCAACTCGTGCTCCTGTATTCAGATGGTTTAGAGAATTTAGAAGAGGTCGCAGTTTTCTTCAGGATGAAGAACACACAAGATGATCGCAGTCGGCAGTAATCCCGGATAATGTGCCTGCCATACGAAAAATATTACGGATGATAATCGCTGTACCTATCAAATGATACAGAAGGAACTTAACATTGGATCCACAACCATACACAAAATCATTCATGAAGAATTACATATGAAAAAGTAGTTTGCCTTTGGATTCCCCATAATCTAATTGAGCACCAAAAAGAGGAGCGTGTCAGAATCAGTAAAGAAACTCTTAAATTGCTAAATGATGGTGGCCACCGCATTATTTCTAAAATTGTAACAGGTGATGAAACGTACATACCGTTTTTTGATGTTCCAACGCATCAAAAAAGCAAAGTATGGGTCTTTGAAGATGGTCCCACGCTGACAATGGTGAAAAAACAACGTGCACTGAAAAAAGTGATGTATGCCGTTTTCTTCAGAAGTACGGGATTGGTCAAAGCCATCATGTTGGAAGGACAGAAGACAGTAACAGCAAATTGGTATACCACTAAATGTAGTATAGAAATTCTACAAAAACTGAATGTTAGGGGAATAATGCTTCACAATGACAATGCATCTTCACATACTGCCGGATTAACAATTGAGTTTCTTAAACAAAAACAAATTAAAGTGATCGAACATCCGCCGTATTTATCTGATCTAGCTATGTGCGACTTTTGGTTATTCTTTAATCTAAAAAAGAACTTATGTGGACGTAATTTTCATTCAGAAGAAGGGATTGATGTGACTATAAATGCATTTTTTTCATCTATTCCAGAAATGAAAGCTTATCTGTGGAAAATTCGTCTACAAAAGTGCATTGCATACAGGAGACTATTTTGTAAGTATAACTTTAAAAACCTAGTTGTATCTCAAGAATTTCAGAGATAGCTGTTAGATTCTATGAAGTTTAAAAATTTCTCCATCCATTTACAGTATGAACATTTGTTCCTTAACATCCAGTAACAACTTTTCTCGTTTCTAATTTGCATTGTATGTTATTCATTAGTAAAACATGAAAAAGAATTGCTTTTTATATACAAGAGGACATTTGGGAATCAGCTAAAGTTTTGAAACGCCAATTTTTAAAACACCGCTAGAATTTCAGTTTTTAATTATTTAATTAATTCAGAAAGGAGCTTCATTTTGTTATAATGGTTTCAAAATGTATATTTAATAATAAATAGCCTTGACTACAAACTTTTACCCAACAAAGTTTGAATTTTATTTCTGAGAAGATCAGCTACACGGATTTTTCACAAAAAAATTTTATGTTTAATTTTCTCATATCGAAGCCTTGCATTTACATTTGTTATGAAATTGTGCACACTTCAACTATTATTTTTATATATTTTCTAAAAATTATTTATTTTTAATTTTTTCTGCATGGAGTGGTAAAGTGAATGTTTATTTATTGCAGTTATTCAAGATATCTCAAAATTTTAATCACAAAAATTTACAGAATGCACTTTTATTTATTTTACTTTTTCACACAATGGTTGAAAAAACACGTTACTTCAACAAGTAAAAAAAATTTACACGGAATTTTGAATAAAAATATGTAGGTCATCATTTCATTTATAAAATTAAATAGGGAAGGATAAAATTTCATGAAACTTATACATCATTTTGACAAATATATGTAATACTCAATATTACATTGCCTCTTGTCAAAACTTTTATTCATTTTCTAGTTTATAATATAATGTAAATGAAATCATAATAGAAGTAACTTTTTAGAATAGACTTAAACTAATAAGTTAAGATCAGTTACATTATATTATGTTCTTTAATTTAGCAAATATATTTCGTAACAATAAAATTTAACTAAAAAATTTATTTAAAGTAAACAATCTTTTGAATTATAATTTCTTACACAAGCTCAAGTTTTAAAAACCATTTAATTCTTTATTTCATAATTTGTTCAACTAATTAATTTTAATCATAGAAACAGATATTGAATAAAGGAGATGATTTTTATTACTTTTATTAGCAGAATTTATTGCTCTAAGACATAAAAATGAATATTCAAAGCCATACAAGATGGAACACACATACATTTATAAATATATACCATCATGTGAATAAAATAACAAAAGTAATCCAAATTCTAGTACTATAAGACAAATTAATACCTATAATAATCATGGAACAAAGAATTAAAACATGTTACATAGTTATTTAAGTTCCAAGACTTTATTAGAAACAACAGATCTGTTTACATATATTGATTGCTCAGAGCTTTGTGAGATTTACAAAAGCTTAGATTATACCCAGGTCAGAAAAGTTAGAAGAAATCATTTTTAAGAAATCGTATACAATTTTATTCACAACAAATAAAATAACAAAATAATTTCAGAAGTACAATATTACATTTTTATATAAGAGAACCAAAATCTTATCTTAATAAAAGTAAGCAACAAAATATAAAATTATAAACACTTGATAGCAAATGCAAAACAAAAAAAAGAATCTTCAGAAAAAAATGCTTTATTTTATAATGAATAAATAAATATTTTTGCAAAATAACAAAAAATAAAGTATTATACACTTAAAAAATAAAACAAATAATGACTAGAAAGGGCAAAAATCCCGAATATGCAAAAGGGAAAATTTAATATTTAATACGAACACACATCATACTCAGGTAACCATTTAGAAATGCAAATTTAGGATATTAGATGCAACTTTGTACTTCCCATTTTTGTCAACATTTTTATAATAAAATCAAATAAAATAGCCTAATATTGACAATAGTTTTGAATATATATTTAATTTAATAAGCAAATAGATATATTTCAATATGCAAGTGCTCTTGCAAATATTACTTAATAATAAACATAAGTTTTTAAAAGCATGCTTTGCGCGTATTCTGTACAAATATATAAACATAAAATGCACTAAAATATATTATGTAAACTTCTCAATGTGTAAAATTAAAAGAGAAACAAAATAACAACCTAAATTTCAAGCTTTATTTGTAAAAGCAATTTTGAATGTTAATATTGCAAGCCAACTTAATTTTCATGTTACAAAAAAATTCAATTATTTTTAAGTTATTTGGAAGCAAAAATAATATGGTTCAAAACAATGAAAAATAAAAACAAATTTTATCGTTAATTATTATTTTCAAACATATTTTTTAACATATTGCTCTCATAAGTGGCTAATAATCTGTTAATTTTGAAAATCAGCAATTTACAAAGTTATGGAAAACTTTGAAAAATTTAATAATATTTTTCAAAATACTGGATTGTAACGAAAGTTTTTCACAGCATCTAATGTAATCTGTGCAAAAATTTGCCTTGACGTGTTCATTTATATTTTGTCAGGCAATTTTTGGCATTTTAAAGGCGACTTGCTTTAGAGCACAGTGCTGTGTGATTTGTAGAAACCTATTGTTATCATTAAGTACAAAGTGTTTGAAATAGAATTATCACACTTTCAGAATAGATCCACCATCTGATTCAGTTCTGTAGTGAAAAGTTAGCTACAGCATGATACAGCAGTAGTAATTAAAGCTGTATACTTAACCAATGATCTATGATATGCTTCATTTTGTTGTTGAAAAACACAATATTGTTCACAGAAATGAAAATATCAAGAAATGGACGGCAGTTGCTTTTCACACGCTTACAAGAACTTATTATAATTCATATTATTGATTGTACTTAAAACTGCTTAAAAATTAATTAAATTTGTTTTAAACTTTAAATTAATGGCAACAAAGATATCTCAGTTTTGTTCTACATAATAAAGTAGTTGTTTAAAATTCTGTGTTTATTACAAAATATCAAGTTTATCAACAGTTAAACCTATATTCAGTATTTTTTAAATTATTTTACTACATATAAATTAAAGTAAAAAAATAATAAATATACCAAAATTATATTTTGATTAAATCACTTCAAAAGCATTCATAAGAATATTTTTCTGTAAAATCAGAGAAACATTTTTACCAGATGAATAGTTTAATACAACCATAGCAATGAAATCAACTAATTATTTCATAAAAAATACAAAAAACTTTAGTTGGAACGTTAGCTTTTACTAACAAATTAGCTGTGTTATCATTAAATACATTTCATGACTCATATATGTGAAAAAATTACTTCATACACAAAAAAAAAAATTCCTATTTGAATTTCATTAAATAAGAAACATATTATGCAGAAAAGTTTATGAATTTTGTAATTTCCTTTATAGCAAAAAATTAAAAAGCATAACAGTTTTCAATTTATTGTAAAATTTGATTTTTCTATAACATCCTTCATTATTCGGTAACATTTCCATCTACTTCTTACTGACAGCTAGAAAAGGTATAACAGTCAATTATCCCATATGTCAATGTCATCAAGTGATATTGTCATAATTTGAATATAAAACCACCTCTCTGGGCTTCCACATTAATAAGCAAGGAAAGGATGTTGGAAAAAAAATAAAGAGAAAATCTAAATGCTTTCAAATATTTTCCAAATTTCTTTTCAAAGTAAAAATTAAAAATTTTTACAACTCAATACTAAAAAAAATTTTAATGTTATTTTATAATGAAAGATTACTAAAATCCAAAAATAATGAAAATTTTAAATGATATTTAATGTATACATAGGTATCATATAAAGGAAATTATTACTATCACAAGTAAAAAAAATTGAAGTTTGCTTAAAATAAAATTTGAAAAAGATTATGTATAATAACATCCCACATGAAAAGTTTTAAAGCAATAGCTAAACGAATTTATTCTTAGAACAAAATTAACTTTGTGAATCTGATATATTATCTCACAGGAAAGGATAATATATCAGATTCACAAAGTTATATAATAAATCATAATAATATTATATAATAAATCAAATATCAATACAAGATTATGTTCCTTGATAACTAATACAATAATACATAGTATTTATGTCTCTTTTACAATGCTAATCAAGTTAATCAATACTGTTTTAAGATATTTGGATGCCATATATAGAAGCTTCATAGAGAAGAGTTTATAAGAAATGTTAATGTGATGTTTTTTGAGACACATTTCAAGACGCTCCTTCAAATTTCAAGACGATCTCCACTCCTGGAGATACTTCTTTTCTTTATTGGACTGCAATACTTATTATGCTCGAAAGAGCCAACATAAGGACGTAATTTTTTTTTAGAAAAATGTTTTTTGAGACACACAAAATTTATTCTATTTCATAAATAAAATGATATATGAGATAAAGATAAAATATAAAGGTATTTACAAAGGAGGAAAGGAAAAATAATGAAAATGGAGGGTTGTGGAAACTCACAATATTCCCCACCATGATTTTAATGCCTTTAATCTAAGTAAAAATTCAAGAATCACCTCGTTTTAACCACCATTTTCTTAGTAATGACAAGAATAAAATTCTAATCTTTTTCTCCAAATAAATACAGTTTTTGTTAAATCAGAATATTTTGTGATTGCACAAGAATTATCATATTTCAGAAAGCATGAATAAAATGTCATCGATTATTTAAAGATATATGAAACCTTAAACCAAATAGATATACTGGAACAAATACAAAATATAATATATATTTTAAGAATTATAAAACAATATATTAATAATTATAATTAAATGTTATTTTTTAAACTTACTGTTAAAAAATAAATAGTTTAAAACAATCAAATCGATAATACAGGAAATTCTGATTTTAAATAGATTATCAGTACCACGGAGAATCTGATCAGAAGTAAAAATAAATAATCTAACAAGTTTTATTAATGGTGATGTTTAACTATTAATGGTAATTAAAGTTTTACTATTAATGGTATACACAATATTTAAAATGTTAGTAAAATTATTAAAATTAATAATTTCAGTCATATGTTGGTTAAGACAGCTGTAAATAAAATTTTAAAACTAATAAAAATATGAAAATTTCCAAATATTATACTATTATTTTAATAATTACTATTTAGATGTACTGAACATAGTCAGCTTATAAGCTTACAATAAAATTTCTAGGAAACTTAATGCTGGATATTATAGTTTTTCTATATAACTCTTAAAAGAATTCTACAAATTTATTACATAAAAAATATGCTTCCAATATTTTTTCTCAACTGGGCATGTATAAAAGAAAGTTTTCAGGTATTTTTTAAATTTTATTATTCATAACTAATAAAAATGAATAAAAAGCCAAATCTTTAATACATTAAAAAATCAAATTCAACTTATTATTTTTATTTAGTTAAAGCTTTCTTCTTCGTTAATAGTAGATAATATGATTGCCATAGTAATAGAAATGATTCTACAAAGTGAAACAATTTTACACATACTTTTGAAAATTACTTTTTCATAAAATATCACATAACAATGTTTTTATCATCAATATAGTAAAAGAAATATATTTTTTGTTTAGTCATAATAAATGCTTCACAGTGCATTGTTTTTTAATGATTTTTACCATCAATTTAGTGATTAAGTTACCAGTTACAATAATAAATCCTCTTGGTTTAAATTTAATGTCATTCCACTTATAAAAAAAGCCATATATAAAGAGAAAAAGCCATTTTTTGTCACTTTTTTGTAGTTTGTTAATTAAAATAAAATAATAAGATAATAGTAAAACATTAAATATTTTTCAAAAGGAAAATAATTTCAAAAATTGTTTGTGTAATTAAACTATAAAGGATTATCAAAATTATTAATTAACTACTAAAGAAATGGAACTATCAGATTATAAAAACTAAAATTAAAAAGTCATTTAACATTATCAGACAATTTGACTGTCTAAAATGAAACTTTTGAGTAATATGATTCTAAATTTGATTTATATACAAGGTGTTTCATAAATTTAATCCAAAATTTATGCAGCAGCAATTATTTATTAATCATAATATAAATATAAAAACAAAAGTAAATAAATTTAAAAATGGAATTTTTTAAAAAGAAATAAAAAAGAAAAAGAAATAAAAGAAATTCCTTATTTTTTATAATTTATACGAGTGTTAATTATCCTTTTGAGAAGTATTGTAACATTGAAGTATTTGACAGTGAAACATTGGCAATATCATTTTCAACTGATAAATTGGAAATTTATTTTGAACACAATATTGTGTTTTGTATCAATGCTTAAAATGCTATTATTAAACTTATATTGTAGCGACGTAAGAAATGGAAGTTAAAACAAAACAAACATTTATTACATTACACATAATTAAGATTAGTTACAAAAAGAAAACATTTAATAATTATAAAATAAAAACAAGGTTACATAGTACCAGGGTGGTACAAAACAAACGTATTTAGGAACCAGATGGTTCGTCATTCCATTTCTCACATCTCTATACTCATCTCCTTGGATGTTTTTTTTATATATTGGACAGCAGCACCATCTACTGTCAATAGTGTTAATATGGGACTGTTACAATATTTTTAATTAGGAGAAAAAAATTTAGTAACATAATACCTGAAACTTACTCATAGAAATGATAAAATTAAATTTACTCAAATAAAATAAAAAATCATAATAGTTTTTTATAAGTTTAAAAAAACTAATATTGATAAAAACAACTTTTGTGAGGAATAAGCCCCAAATTATTACACAAAATTTTTTTTATTTCAAATTTGAAAAAATTAAGTTGAATTTCAAAATTTGAAAAAAATATTCAAGTTGGTTTATGAGCATTTCTGATTTGAGCTTATGTAGAAAACATAGTGACTTTAAATTTCAATAATTTAGCGGTTCAATTTCAATTTTGTCAACTGATATTTAAAGTAACTCATAAAACATTTAATACTGTGGGTTCCAGATGAATCATACCTCACATGTAAAAAGTAAACATAGAATCACAAACAAATCAATATAATAAGCTGTTAAAAATATCAGAAATAAAATTATCTTGCTTCTAGAAATTTAATAATGTAGCATGCTGCATAAAAATTTTTATTTTAAAATATCAAATACCTTTTTTCTTAAAAAAAAAAAAGTATACATAATTTGACCAACATAAATATATTATAATTTTATTTTTTGAACATTTTACGTACTTTATTCTTTTTTCAATTAAACTTTTTAAATAAATGAATTTTGAATAAATTCAAATTGATTTTGAATTTTCTAAGAATTTAATTTTTCCATTCAAGGATATAATAAAGAATAATAATCGTACATACTACATTCAAATATTATTTTATTCTAAAATTTTAGCAAAAAAATATCTTCTAGAAAATATTTTTTGTGAAACACCTTGCATGAAATAACATTACACAAATGTAGAACTATTACATTACATAAATGTAGAACATATATATACATTACATAAATGTAGACCTATTAAATCACATATTTGAAGCATCAAGTACAAATATATAAAATTGTAAATTCTGACTGACTACAGTACTTTCAATTATAAAAGACAAATTTTCAATACAATGTATTAGAAAATATCTTATTTACTGATTGCACAAGGAGTTAATTTATGGGAAATGAAATCGCGAACGAATTTTCCAATAACATCTGATGTTATAGGATCTTTCTTTTCATGAATATATTTCTTTCCATTTGGAATGTCTAAAATGATGAGCAAAGGAAATTCATCTCTGAATCCAATAATATCCCGGACAGAATCACAGATATCAGCCTAAAATAAAAATTTAATAAACATTTTATTCTATTAAAAATCCTGATTAAATCATCATTATATATAATAACTATCAGTATTATATCTTAAATGACATAACTTGTGTGTAATGTTATGAACCATCATAAACTTGACAAAGGAATTGTTGCAAATAAGTTAATCCATAATTTACTTCATAATGTAACATTAAAATTAAGCACATTGTAATACATGTTATTTGCTTTTTGGGCACATTAAGAAAAATAATAAAAGAGAATTTCATGAATAAAAATATCTCTAACATTTATTCAAACTTCATGTATTCTAATAAGAAAAAAATAGATTTCAAGAGCAAGTGTCCAATTTTAAACTCATGATTACTTTTTAAAAGAATATATAATATAATCGTATAAATATATTAGTATTAAATGCTCAATTCTGACAACAGTTTCTCCAATTCATAAGCAAAACATAATTTAACTTTTTAATATTGAGTATTATATGCATACAGATATTCATAAAATGTTTGTGATTCTTTCTGCAAGTAAATGTATCTCATATGAAAATGTGTGACTAAAACAATGTAAGCAGAAAATGATTAATGTATACTTGTAATTTCATTTCATTATTTGAAAAATTAGCATAAATTGGTAACATTAAAAAATAAACAGCAATCAACAATATTTTTGTGATTCTATTAAACTATTTTATGGCAGCAATTTTAAAAAATGAGTTTTGTTTGCTTATTTTTTAATACACGAAAACTTAATTGATTTATTATGGCAGATTATTTATTTATAGATAATCTGCCATAATAAATCATTAATCAAGTTTATTTATAGATAGATTATTTATAATTTGTCTCACTTATGTTTGTAAATAGTTGAGCATTTTTTATTTATTTGATAAAATAAAATTAATTTTTCTGTTGAATGAATTATTCATTTGCTTTTCACAAAAGTCAGTTTATGTAAAGTTGCCATCAATTAAAATGTTTTAGGCAGGCAAAAACTTGTCCACTGTAACTTGTACATGGTGGATGACAAGCAATTATCCAAGAGACATCTATGAGCTCTTGGCCAACCATTCACCAAAATGACATTAAGTATGATGAAACTGAGGCAAAGATTTCCAACAAAAAAGTACTAAGCATATTTAATTTTTCAATCCACTACTAAGCAATTTTGAGTTCATATTTACTTTTAATTCACATATTTTTGGGTTCATATTTACTTCTAATTCAAATAATGTGTATAAAAATGGACATTTTTAATTTTTTAAGGAAAATAAAAATATTAATTGAATGTTTCAAATATAAATTCATTTTAATTTTAATAATATACAATATATGTTTTAGAGTTTATTTTTATAATATATGTTTATTTATCTATTTGATTATTATTAGATTATATCTTTTATTTTTTTTAATAAACAATTGTTAATGGGACACAAATGATGAAAATTATTTTATATTATTATATTTCATGATACTTTTAAAAACTACATATTTTCCTTTCGGTTAAATTTTCCTGATTAAAATCGTTTTTGAAAACTATAAAATAATTTTAATTTGAGATATTTGCTGTAATTTAATAAAAATTAACAGAAAAACATGATAGCTTTAATCCAAAATTTTATTTCAAATAAGATATCTTTTTAATTCAGTTTTGTCAAAACTAGAATGTTTAGTAAAATTACCCCAAAAAATTAACAATATATACAAACAACTAATAGTTAAAAAAAATAAAATGGGGGAAAATTTCATTTAAAAAAATATCAAAAGGGATAACATTTAGTTAACATTTACAATACAATGGAAAGCAAATGGTCAAAATAAAAATTACAAAAGAAAATACCAAAATTTTCATAACATTTAGGAAAATAAAAGAAATGAAAATATATGTGATAAATTCAACTATAAAAATATTTTCAGGGTAACATCTACGAGTAATTAACATAAAATATTTACTTACATCCCCAGCATAAAAGAAATTAAGTTTAGGGATCGTTGTTTCTTCTGCTGAAGCACGTTTTACTCTTGCTTGATATTCTTCAGAAACAGGCAACAATGCATAATGTGCCAATTCAAGTTCTTTGTCTTCACAAACTAAATTTAAAAATTAGTAACGAAATTTAATTTGCATTTCTAATTAGATTTGAAACATTCCTTTTGCTATTTAATATGTGGATAGTTCAACAGCTCTATTGCTTATCTTTCGTTTAAATAAAAATATAGAAAATACAAATAATAAATAATTCAATACAAAACAAATCATTACTAATGGAAAAAAATTATTTTATGTAAGATAAAACTATAATCACATTATACTTAAAAACATTTTATAATATATTGAATTATAAATTCTCTATCACTAATTGTAAGACAGTAAAAATATTCTAACTTGAATATAAATTTAAAAATGCAGACAGTATCTATAAATATAAATCTTGCAGAAAAAGAAGTTATATATAAAGATGCCAATATAGAACACTTAAAATTAATTTTCTTTAGAGACAAGTATCTTCCTAAAGAAATTACAAATTAAAGAAATCCTTAAACAATTATTACTGATTTAAGTACAAAATATAAATTACATGTAATAAGTATTCTACTAAGAAATAAAATTCAAATACAGAATTTCTTGGTTTGAATAAAATAAATAATACATAACTAAAAATGTTATAAAATTTTATCATTATTTATCTAATAAAATAATTAATTTACTAATTATAATATCAATAAAAAAAATTATAAAAATAACAAATATTAAAATAACTGTTATATGAATGTAAAATCTTAAGTAATAAGAAATGAAATTTTTTTAGTGAATATTTATACAGAAATTCAAATTGGTTATAAAAACATGACAAAATGAAAAATAATTATGTTTAAGTTTAATGAATTTTACGATTTAATTATATCCTTCCTTTTCCCAGTTTTTTTTTTAAAGTAATATTTATCACAGTATATAACAACATCAGAGAAACACACATTGACAATATAGTAGCACATTATACAGCAATACATACAAGTAAACTTTTAATAAATAATAATTATTTTTGAAATTACATATATATTATAATATTAATGACAAGTTGATAATCCAGGTAAGATAATTTGAAAGAGAAATTTATGTTGAAAAGTCATCCACAAAACAAAACATTCATTCAATAAATATAAAAGTCAATTGATTTAAACGACTCAGTGTCCATGACGTATCTGATACATTGCAGCAAATTGGTCAATTAGCAGCCAGAGACAGCAGAAATCCGACACAACTTTCCTGCCTAAACACAGCCAGCGATGTATCTGATACATTGCAGCTTTACCCCCCAAAAGTGGCCATGACATATATTTTCTCATAATAAAAAACCACTTCCTTTTTCTTTCCTCCTAAAGGGTGGATTGATGGATCGTTCTTATTGAAGTGAACATCACTCCTTGAAATCTTTTTTTTAGAAAGTTGAAACAGAGACTGATTTTCATGCCATATATTTAAAACGTTGATTATTTTGGCCAAGATTGAACTCTAAAATTTAATAATCTTTGAATTTGCTATTTTTGAAAAGAAATACAAGTTTATGTAATAAATATTATTTTTAATTTTAGATTTTAAGACAATTAAGTTAGGTGATTTTACTAATAGAAAAATTTAAATTTTCTGTATATTAAATTAGTTTCTGCTAAAGTTAGCTTTCTTTCCTAAGTTTTGTCCATGTGTCTGCTTTTCTTAATTGCTTACTTTATTTTAGTTAATTTAATTCAGTTTTTATTGTTTTTGACATTTTACAAACTAGTTGTGATTGGGATAAGCAAATAAATTTCGTAAATGGTAATTATTTAATTTCCATTGAAAGAACTGTTCCCTGTTTTAGTAAAATTGGTGGGTTTTCTTATTCGTCTTAAGTTCTAATCACTCAAATTCATTTAATTTATAGTTTTATTTTTGTGCATTGAGAAAAATACAAAATATGCTTACAGCATGCTTCATTATCAGTTATCAGTTTAATTTCTTTCAATATGGATTTGAAATATTGCTAACCAAATAGAAGTACCATCTTAAAGCAATAATAACATATGATTGTTATCTAAAGTGGAGCTCATAAAATTATACTTATATTTTGATTATCATTTCCTTTTAAAGAATTATAATATTGAAACTAAAATATGTCAACAATTGTTAAATAAAAGATTGATTAATAGTCATTATTTTACTATATCAATATTAATTAGTACTACTTTTTTAATATTTGATTATAATATATAAATATGATTAGAAATTTTATCTTATAAAAAAAAATGAAATTATAATATTTCTGACATAATCTCTACCCTGCTTTGAAAGTCATTTTAATATTTTTTATTTAATTTCTTGTATATATTTATTATAATTTTTTATATGATGTAAGGATAATATTTTGGAGAATAAATATTCTGTAATAAAAATTTATAATGCCTTTAAAACAAATTAAATTTATTAATGTAATTCATCAAATTTTTAAACAGTAAATAGTTTTCCAGCAAAATAAGTGAATTTTATTTAATATTTAAAAATTGATTAAAATCTTTATGGTGTACTTTAGAAGGCGTTCTTTTCAAATGGTGTATTAATGATTAATATAAATCACAATCATACTATGTACAAAAAATTAATCTTTAAATTTACAAAAAATAATTATTTTATTATCAAATGTGTAAATAATTACCTTTAAAATGATCAAAAATAAGATCTAAAAAGAGATTTTTAAATCTAATAATCATGACCCCAGAAATTCTTGTTATAAAATGGTTATCATATCTACCTAATAATTCTTATTTGAATAAATAAAAAATCTGTTACATCTACTTTTTAAACATAGAATGGTATATATGGTTGATTGTGTCATTAAAATCTAAAAAGTAATATTCAGCGTATTATATATTTTGAACAAATCTTTTTCTCAAGAATTAAAGTTATGAAAACAAAGAGCATTCACTTAGGCAAAGACATCTGGATGAAACAGTTAAAAAAAATAGGACCAGAAATCATGGAATGCTTAAATAAACTTTTGTTAATGCTTAGTTAGTTCTGTTAATTTTAATTAATGCCAATTGAAATAACAAGATTTCGATAGAAAAAAAAGTGTTTACTTCGATAAAAAGAAGGAAATTGATTATAAAATAAATAGAAATTACAGAAGTAAAATCCATTTCAAAATCAAATATAGGTTTCCAAACAAATTAATTAGTTGTTCCAATCATGCAATAAGTATTTCCTATTTCCTTAAAATACAAATGAATATGAACTCATAAAATAGTTATTATTTAGTATAAAATAAGATATTATTACAATATTTAAATTATTAGTTATTTTTTCTGTAAGTTATGTTGTTTGTTTGAGTAAAAAATAAACTGTATTAAAAATATCAACAAAGTTAGAGCAACTATATAGTAAATCAGTTTTATGTGAAGATTTACAAAGTTAATATTGGAAATGATATCAATATTGAATATTATCATTAAAGTTTGTAAAACTTATTAATTTGGAATTATACATGCTCTGAATTTCTAAAAAAGAAAGTAAGACTCTTTCCTTACAAAAACAAAACATTTTTGACATAAATAAATTTGATAATTTACAACATCAACATTTTTCTAAATTAATGTTAGATATATTAAAGAACAGAAAAATAAATGCATTTAACTTTTTTTTTTAATTTTAAGTCTTTTAAATATATCCTATCAATTATAAAAAATAACAACTTTTTCAATTTCCAGAATTTTTTCGAGTTTTATTCTTGATGTATACACTTGATGTATACATTTGTAATAATCAGTATGATATCATAAGAGAGCGGCTTCAGCACACGGCTCGCCCTTACTTACATAAAAGTTAAATGTTTATAAAGTTAGTAATTTTTATATAATTTGTTAAGCAAAATTTGTTTTGTATCAATTAGTTTCTATCATATTGTTTTATTATTATGCAGCAACAAATTTTACATGCTGAAGTATTCAAGCATTTTTCAATTATTTATTACTCATCGGATCTCCTTAATGATCATAGAAAATTGAGTAATAAAAGAGGGGGTCTTAAGTTTATTTTGCCTACAGTTTTTATAAATATTCCATAGTACTATTTAAAGCAGTTTCCCATATACTTCTCGTATATACACCAGGAATTTGTTTCAAGGAAGATAACTCATCACACAAGTAACTTCCTTTTAGGGATGTTTCCATTTAGTTACAAAAGGAATGAGAGGGGCTGTTTATTTATAAAGAGAAAGCATGTTGGTTATTCTTGTTGAAGTAGATGGATGAGAAACTGATTTCTCACCTTGATTCATTATCGTAATCTCATTTAGAATGTGTGTTTTAATCTAGTAAAGTGTTTTAAATCTTGAAAAAAATAAATTTTGATATTTAAAAAAACATATTTTAAACAGTCTATATTATATATATATATATATTAAGCTATATCAAATTTATATTTTAAAAAAAAGGGGTATGAATATGAAATTCCTTTTTTAACTTCGCCGGACGTATTTTCTTTGGAATCCTAGAATCTAAAAAAACTTATAATTCACAATTAAAATTTGAAATTTTAATTAAGAGACTGTATTCTTGGACACAAAATCTCTTTAATTAAGGAACTATATAAAAGTTTTACATTCATAGTATGTTAAGAATGGAAATGTTAAGAATGGAAACTTTTTTATAAAAATACTATTTTATAATAAAAGAAAAATGACTTTTTACTATATTACTTTATGTGAATTGAAACTTAAGTCAATAGAAAGCAGCTCAATTTTTTCATTTTTCTTCATATAAATCTGGTGCTTTTTCAAAATTATTAATAAATATTCTTTAACTTTTAATTATATGTAAATTTCAATTCATATACGTTAGAAAAATAACTCAAATAATGCACTTGTATAAACAAATCTTTTTACATTGCAATAAATTGACCTTACACGCTTAAACTACTAAGTACATGCACTGAAATTAGACCAATCAGATTAACCAATAAAATTAATTTCTGCACTTTTTTTTTAAGAAATAAGACAACTGATATTTTATCTAAGGCTGCTCAGTTTCAAGTTGAAAAAAAGCAAAAATTTATATTTATCTGTCAACCAGAAGACAAAAAAAAAAAAAAAAAAAATTTTAACTGGGTAAAAAAACTTAAATTTGCTAATAAATAATATTTGGTAATTCATTTAAACTTGCAAATTCTAAAAAGTATAAATAGTGGAAATCAAATTTGCTGTACATACTGAAAATACTATAATAGGATTTAAAAATATTTATATATATATATATATATATATATATATATATATATATATATATATACATATATATTTACTTGAATTAATAAATATTAATTGTCTATTTCAATAACTTTTAAAATGAAATCAATATGAGAGAATAAAGTTGCTCATAAAGTAAAATACTATAAATTTTATCCTTCAGTTATTTCATATGTTCATCCTTAAGATACATATCCATAAACTGATATACAAGAAATTGTAAGAACATTCTACCATTTTTTGACGTTCCAACACGTCAAGAAAGCAAAGTATGGGTCTTTGAAGATGATCCAACGCCGACAATAGTGAAAAAACAACGCGTACTGAAAAAAGTGATGTATGCCATTTTCTTCAGAAGTACGGGATTGGTCAAAGCCATCAAGTTGGAAGGACAGAAGACAGTAAGAGCAAACTGGTATACCAATAAATGTCTTCAAGAAATTCTACAAGAACTATATGTTAGGGGACTAATGCTTCACAATGATAATGCATCTTCACATACTGCCGGATTAACAATTGAGTTTCTTAAACAAAAACAAATTAAAGTGATCGAACATCCGCCGTACTCACTTGATCTAGCTATGTGCGACTTTTGGTTATTCTTAAATCTAAAAAAGAACTTACATGGCCGTCGTTTTCATTCAGAAGAAGAGATTGATGTGGGTATAAATCCATTTTTTTCATCTATTCCAAGTAATGAATGGCTTGAGGCATTTAATCTGTGGAAAATTTGTCTACAAAAGTGCATTGATGGAGGAAGAGACTACTTTGAACACACCTAAGTATAACTTTAAAAACCTAGTTGTATCTCAAAAATTTCAGAGTGACTCTTGTATATAGAATAGAATATATAAATTAAAAATAAATAAATTAATTCTAAATTTCCTACTTTGATTCAAGCCTGATATTGTCAATTATTTATTTTATATATGTTAAAAATACATAAAATACATAATTTTTTATATATTTAAAACCAATCTTTATTGTTTTTGGATTAATTTAAAATGTCAAACTCTAGAATACTTGCTGTATGATATTTAGTTATCACTACTTTTCTTAGTGATAATACATAAGAATTAAATTACTAATACTTGTCTATTACTCAAATAAGTAGCCATTTATTATAATCAACATCATTAATCTATACAATATCCTTAATTACTCTCTGAAATGTATGTAATCTGGAGAGCATACAATATTTTTATTACATAATTATAAAATAGAAGAATCTTAATGTAAAGAGAGGATTTTGCTGTCATAAGGGAAAAAGTTAACACAATAACAAAACCAATCTCATGGATGGCAAAAATGTTTTTAAATAATTTATTAATCTTTCACAACACATATCAGAACACATAAAATCTGAAATTTACAAGTCATGATTTAAATGCATAATCAACTGCAAACAGTTCTATCATCTCAGCCAGTCATTTAGCTGATTGACAATATTTGATCATCACTAAAGAAAGAAAAGAAAATGTGTGTGTGTACCTACATACTTCCTTGCACCTAGAACACAGTTGCGCTTTAGTAGTTGGGTGAAAGCACGTCTGAGTAGAAGTCTTTATATTTAGAAGCAGAAATCAAGTAGATGAACCATCACTACTTGACCTGCCAATTTCAAAAGTATCATTTCATTTAGAGGACATTGTAACAACAACCTTTTAATATATTACAGGCCATTAGTGAACGCGACAGATCTTTGGATAAGTCAGAATTTAAAACCTTCTGATTATGAGAATGACACCATAACTATCTAGAGCACTGCAGTTAAAGGAAAGGGAATGCTGTTCTTTACACAACAAATAAAAAGAGTAACAAAAAAAGCAGCAAACATTTACTCCATTTCAAACATTAAAAATAATGTTAGTTTTAAGGCAAAGCAAAATTTTGTGTGTGTGTGTGTGTAACTTTCTTAAAAAATTAATATTTTGATTACATTAAATTTTTGAGATAACCCATTTTTTTACTATATAGTTGAAAAATATATAAAAGAATTTTCAGTTAGCTTTTACACTAATAAAAAAGCTTTGCTACACCTTTTATATTAATAATAGACTATTAAATTGTAATAGATAAATATATTGATAAAAATACATGCAATTATTAGCTTCTCAATACCAGTTTCATTTATGTCCCACTGTAATATATTGGTATCATGGTAATTATAAATAAAGTTGTAATACTAAAGATAGAATCAAATATATTCATTTCTTAACAAATCATTTGCAATATACATCTATAAAAATAAAGAATTAAAAAAAAACTTATAACATATAAACAAATTTAGAAAATACCTTGTAGTGTACAGTTAATCATGTATTAAAAAAATATAATTACCTTACCATTACAATTTTAAATAAAATATTCCTTTTATGTTATTAAAAGAAAGGCATTTTCCTTTTATTACATAAGCATATAAACAAAAGCATTTATTTTAATGGGTAAAGAATGCATTTAAGAATACTGCATAGTTTATACTTACTTGTGAAATAAATCAAACAAGGTTCTTCGTTTAACTTTGAAATATGTTTTTCACCAAGTTCATCAACAAGCTTTGGTTTCCAAGGAAAATCCTTAAAAAACCAAAGTAATAACTAAACTCAAAACATTGACTTTCTTTGATTTTAGAATGAAATATACTTATAAAAAAATTATTTATGGAAAGAAGAAAAAACAAAACGAAGATAAAATATTACACAATTTAGTATTTTGTTATTTTGACAAACTGATTAAGCAATTTATATTTTACATAATATTTTTTTTATTTAAACTACTGCAACTAATCAAAATAGTGATTTTTATTTTACATAAAAAGTGTAATATATATGTGTGTGTAAAATTATACTCATCTTAAAGGCAATAAAATTTTTAGATTACACAATTTTCATAACTGTCATAAATAGACGAGAATCATTGTTAACACATTTAAAAAAATCAAAGGCACATAACAACTATAAGAAGCCTTCTCAATCAGATAACCTTAAAGTAGAAAACTGAATCCATAAAAATATTATAATTGGATAAGAGAGAGTGTGCTTCATTTTATTTTACATAATAAAACCAGTTTTCAAGTGTGAATAATGTTAAATTATTTATAGAACAAATATAAGAAATATTTACTACTTCCAACAAAATGCAAGTCAGATAACATCTATTTCTTTATTTTAAGAAAGTATAAATAAGATTTTCTAAAAAGAGTTTATTCTAAATTTTAAGGAAAATGTTCCAAGATTTTTAAAAGAATAATAACTATTATATAGTATATATATCCCATCTAATTTTAAAAGGAACGCAATTAGCATTCTTTTCAGAACTAAATTGAAAGCTGTGAGTTTAAAAAAATGCTTTCACTAAGAAGCATAGGAACTTTGTAGTTGCTTATCTCCAATCCAGGCAGGCAGTCAAAGTAAGACCAGATCCATAAATCCACTGACTCTTAAAAAGTCAAACACAAGGGGGGGGGGAGAAGAATAAATGTTTTCTTAAAAGACACCCAAACATGTTTGCACCTGGTGTAGGTGGCATTTTGAACAAAGATAATTGTATTTCTCAACCTCAAAAATGTAAGACATTTCTCGAGACACAAGAAGCTGATAGAGTATTTTCTGTCGCATGAGAGTATTAGATATAAGTGTGGTTTACAACCCTTGTACCAGAAGTAAATAGGTGGTATTAGGCTTTTAAGTTATAACTCTTTTCTGGGAAAAAAAGTTCAAAGTAGGTAAGTTTTGAAGAAAAGATAGGATGATAAAAAAATTAATCAGCAAGATTGTCTGCCATTTCGTTTATGAAAATTCAGTATGGGATAGAATTCACTAGTAGTAAATGTCATATTGAAGAGAACATATTAACTATGTAAAAAATTTATAAAACATATTGTATGAAATATAATACTTATAAAAGTAAGAATGAAAAATATCAACCACATCCAAGCTACAAACTGCCTATAATTTAAACACATTCAATTTAAAATAATAAATAAATTACAAATTAAAAATTTCTTAATCATTCGAAAACTCTTTGCAACAATAAAAATAATCATAATAACAATTATCTTTGCAAGGTGATAATTGTTACCCAGTTTAAGACATTTTGTAAACTAAGTTCAAATCATATAATGCAATCAAGTATAAGTATTAATTCCTGAAACAATTCAAATGGAATTCAATCATTTGCCTTGATTTCTGTTAATCATAATTTTTGAGAAAACATTGACTTTAAAACCAATAAAATTTTTGAAATTAATAAAATAAGAAATATTCATGCATGCATTCATTTATAGTAATCTCTTTTGAAATGCATACAAAACAAAATTTTTAAAGGAAATGCTGACCACATTTTGTTTTATGCTTACTTTTATAAATAAAAAGAAAATATAAATGTAAAAAATATAATGATCTTAAATTTTATAATAACTTACATATAATAGTAGTATTAATGATTTAAATTTACGTTACTAACCTATAGCAGTTTTTGAGAAGATGATATGAATTTTTATATCGATAAATTAATAATAAATTTTATAATGTTATTAAATTTAAAATATAATAAGGTTAAAATATAACAAGAAATAATTAGCAACAACTAAATTCAAATATGATAAAAATTATTTTTTATAAATTCTTTCGATTCCATATAAATTAAAATAAATAGATAAATGAATAGTCTAATTGCAACTGCTGGGATTAATTTTGTTTATATTATATTAATGACTTTGTTATAATGAATACATAAATGAATTCCAAAGTTAATATTTATATTTAAATCTCTTTATAATTATATGAAATATATGCAAAAAATCAAATTTTTGTATATCATTTTAACATTTTGAAATATCATTTTAATATACAATAAAATAAGTTAGAAAAATATTATTATGTTAATAAAATAAGAAACCACCCTATGTTTCATTTAGACATTCAATTCTACATTATTAAAAATATGATCATATTTTTTAAAAAATTTCTCAACAGAATATTTAATTTTTAAAATTTTATATATATATATTTGAAATACTTAATGTTACTTATAATAATCACATAATTATCTCTTGCAATAATTGGAGAATAATCATATTATAAAATAACATATTTCAGGATTTCCAAAACTTTTTCTTTGTTTTATTAATATTAATACCTATGATCTAATCTGGGAAGAGACAAGGATCGTCTTTTGTTCCCATCGGTGCAGAACCTTTTTGTGGGATCAATTTGAAGACCGCAAAAACAAATTTTCTTAGATGGGAAAAACAAAATATGTATAAAGCTTGGCTCAACACTCCTTGTCAAACCCATGCTAAAATTATGATCTGTGAACCATCAGCGAGGATTGCCTCTGAAATTTTAAGATGCTCTAGGCAGAAGATACTTTTAATTGTAGGCTTCATAACTGGGCACTAATATTTCATAAAACACCTCCATAAAATGGGATTGTTTCAGCAAGACCATATCTGCAGGAAATGTCAGATGCAAGAAAAAACGGCCCTGCATATCATTTACGAATGTGAGGCCCTTGCCCTCCCTAGATTAACTTCTTTAGGCATCATTCATACTAGAGAGTTACACCTATACTCCATTAAAGGGTTATCAGACTTTATTAATAAAGTGGGTGACCTGAGCAACTGGAACCAGGAAACATTGGGTTTGGAGTTAACAGTACAAAATGCTGATAAAAGCAGAGGTGCCCAATGACATACAAACCCTATTTTTAAGAAGAAGAATCTACGAAAAGAAGTTTTACTTTAACCCTTTGATGGCTATGAACGAGATGAGCTCGCAATCGAATCATGCTTCATAATGTGCGCAAATGTGTTCTGATTGGCAGCATGTTTTCAACTGCAAAGATTAGAAATGAATACTACTCGTGTAATTAAATTTTCCTCCAATGCAAGCTGATGAGCTGAGCTCATTCGCCAATATTTTTCTGTATTGATAATGTTACAAATGAATACTACTCATGAGTTTAGTTAGTTTTACTGTATGCAGATGGAAGTAACGGGTTCCATGAATTTCTTTTCATAATGATTGAGGATGTTTGACTTTTTACCTTGTTCTTTTTACAAGCATTTTGGCGCTTTATTATGGGTAACTGTAAAGTAAAATGATTAAGGATTATAATAATACTATGGGTGGTGTAGATCGCATGGATCAGCAAATTGGATATTATGACGTAACTCGGTATCGTCAAAGGAAATATTATAAAAAAATATTTCGTTATTTATTAGACATAACAATTTTTAATTCTTTCTAGCTGTGGTAAAAAGGGATCAAATTTGGAATTCAGAAATGAACTAGCTGAAAGAATTGTTGAAAAATATCACACTCACAGACATTTGAAATCAAAACCTACTGAAACAGTTTCGAATACTTTAAGATTGTCAGCTTGCCACTTACCTGATTATATTCCAGCTACTGAAGAAAAAAAGAAGGAATCCACTAGGCAATATGCGGTATGTTGCAACAAAAATGATGCCAATGGAAAAAGAATTCGCCATGAAACATGTACATATTGCAAAGACTGTAATGCACCATTATGTGTAATTCCATGTTTTAAAATATATCACACCCAAAAAGAATTTTAGGTAATTACTGTAATTAAATGCTTCGTAAAGTTTTACATTAGTTGTATTTACTTAGACTTTTCAATTTAATATTTGTCTTATATTTATAATTAATGATTATTATTATACAATTGGTTATAATCATTTATAATTTACTATTTACCAATTATCATTTATTAATTATTTTAAAGTACTTAAAAACTGTTATTTATGTATCAAAAGTACTTTAAGAATTTTATAACATGGGCGAGGTGAGTAATCTACGGCATCACAAGAGAAGGGTGACATTTTCGGAAGAATGGCGGGGGAAAACAGCTGCAAATTTTGACTACTGTTTACTTGCAATACAGTGCAAATTAAGAAAGTGAAAACTGCTTCTTTTTTTAACCGTCACAGAGTTAAGACAGATTATTAATTTGATATCTCTGTGTAAATACTTACACAGTATTTATTATAAATGTATTCATTATTTTTGTTTTCTTAGAGATAATTCATTTCAGTTTTTAAAAAATTAAAAAGACTAAGGTATAAATTCTTTATTAATTACTTTCATAAAAAATATATTAAAATTAAATATGCGCATAGTTAGTAAATGAGAAATTTTTTTCCAAATTTTTTTTCACATTCATCATAACTTAACTGATTAGCAACATGTAAGCATAAGATACTTATTTAAAGCATAGTAATTTTTATGCATCTTAAAATGATTGAACAATAAATGCTCGATTATTTTTTAAGAAAAGCAGTTTGTAAAATGGTGGTGTTGGAAGTAATAAAAAATGCTCTTACCAGTTTCATGAAAAAATTTTGGTTTTTGATCATGCTGAATAATACATTTTGTTTTTATTACAAAGTGACATGTAGCAGTATAGATATACTAAAATCATTTTAAATTGATGTACTTACTTCTCCATCTGGATCTTCATTAACCTCTAAACGACCTTCTTTTGTAATAATAGAATTATTTTCATCAAGAATAATTAAACAGGGAATTCCTGCAAAATGAAGTATTTATAAAGAAATTATGAATAAATTAAATAAATTACATAATGATACTTAATGTACACAAAAAGATAAAACATTATTATGGATATAAGAACTATGTTAAAAAACATAAAAGTTAATATTCTTGAATTTTCCTTAAATAAATTTACAAATTTATGATTTTCTTTGTATCAGGAATACAAAAAGGAAAATATTAAAAAAAAGCTTAAAAGATGCTTCTATATATATATATATATATATATATATATATATATATATATATATATATATATATATATCATTTTTAATCCCTTTTTCTATAATAATTTGGCATTTGTGAATTTAAGAAGTACTCGTCTTATTACTAGATTGGTTTAATTAGAGAAAAATACAATTAGCAAGTAGTTTTAAATTATTTTATTAGCTTTATAATTTATATTGAAAAATATTACTGAAAATTAAAAAAAAATATTACACTTGGAAAGTCAGAAAATGCATAGAGGGGAATATGGCATTACTTAGCTAAATCAATAACTGAATTATTAATATATTTTTTTCTATAACCTTTGTAGCAGATTTATCTAAGTTTGTAGCATCTGTAGTTCTTCCATAACTTCTGCAGTTCCTGCATGTTGTCAAAGTGATGAAATTTTTCTCAAAGTTGATCCCTATTTTCTGAGTAAAAGATATATACTTGATAAATAAAGTGGACAGATAATGATTCCAATTTTATATAGCTTTTGTTATAAATAGTGTTTCAAACTGAATGTTTTTAGCACAGTCATTTTGAAAATGATTTAATAAACTCTGGGGTTAATAGTAAACATTCACCAAGAATAGGTAATAGATTTTTCTCAAAAGGCAGATTACAGTAACAAATAAACAAGAGGGCTCTATTTAAAAAAAATCTTATTGTAAAACATAGCAACCAGTATTAAACTAAAAATAGATTCCCAATATCTATTTTTAGCATTTGCAATCAACAGAAGTATTATGTAAATTATTTTTTATCCACATGTGTTATCTGAGTCAGTAATTACATTTTGCTTTCTTTTACTTTTATTTGTTATGAAAGTTTCAATAAGCATGAACAATGATAAGGTCATCTTATTAAAAAGAGCAAGCCAATTCTTTGGTCATGCAAGGAAGAGAAATCTAAGTTCAACGGAAATATAATTTACTTTGTAGCCTGCAAAGAACTTTTGGTAGGTTGCTATTTATGCACGTATGACACAGGATATATTTTAAGCATATCATGATGTGTAAAAGTTAACTATATAGCAAAAGGATAATTGATAATCCAATGTGATTGGATTCCACATTATTACATATGCACAAAATAAGGATAAGTCTTCTAATAGAATAAAACAATTTTTCCTCTGAACAATAGCTAGCCAAACTAGATTAAAACCATAATTGTGTATCAAATATGAATTCACTCTTGAAGATATAGCTCCAAAGCATAACCATTCAAATTCACTGTTCCAAACACTATTGAAAATAAATGTAGCAATATCCAGCATTTTAGAAACATATGACATAAACACTGTGAAGTGACAAATCTCTGCAAACTATTTAAAAATTATCAAAATGAGGTAAGAATCTTGTACAACAGAAAAAGTAATTTGATAGTAAGCATTGTCATAAATGAAGATATTCTTGCTTGTCCTAAATGGAGTAATTTTTTTTTATTATTGGTAGCTTTATAAATCTCCTGTAAATTATCCTTAGTAATGTGAAAAAAACAACTGGATTTATTGGAAGATGAAATTGCAAAATCACTTTCAATTTCAGAACACAATTACATATAATACATTTGATAGTCCAGATTCACAGCAATTTTCTAACTTTGTCTTAATATGTAGTTTTTGATAAGGAATTATATTTAATGTCTGTAAATTTGATATATAAACTAATTTATATGTTATATTATATTAATTAATTACTGTGATAAAAATTTAATGTATTAAAATCTGTTATTTCATATATTAAAAGCTATTAAATATCAGAGCTATTAACTGTATATAAAACTGACCCCCAACTCCATATAAGTGAGCCAATTCCTTTCTCCTTTTATCTTCACTATAAGGCACAGCAAGCCATGGCATGGTAGAAAAATATTTGTTAAAAGATTCTTCGCTACGATCAGAACTAATAAATATGACCTCAAAACTCTGGCCAATATTTTTGAGTTTTTCATAAAGTTTTATAAGTAGAGGAGTGAAAGCTCTACATGGTGGACACTAAAAATAGAAAAAAGATAAAAATTTTTAACTTAAAATAAATAAATTTTAATAACAAAATTGCATATTTACTATCAAATAAAAATTACAGAATAGATATAGTCTATATAATTAGAATAATTACATAATTTAATATGTAATAAATTTAATGTCAATGTAAATTTTATGTGCTTAAAAGTAACTTTAACAATATAAAAGTTTACCTGAACCTATTTTATAAATGGGAAAAAAAATAAATTATTACATTGCATTTAAATTATTAATTTCATTAATAACAGTTAACTTAATTATTAATAATATAAATTTATAATATCATTTTTCTCAAAAAAAATGTTTTTTATTCTATGCCCGATCTTGGTTTTTCAACCATTAGTTTACGACAAGCAGCTCAATATACTCTAGAATATAACGAAAAGTCATCTTCAGCAGAATTTTTAACTGTAATGTCAATAAGTCCAGGGCAAGAATAGAGATGGTCACCACTCATTTCTTCAAGTCCAGCCAAGGGGCAAGTAATTTTCTCAAAATAAAATCATCAATTTAGAAAAGACTACAAGAGTTCTAAGTGTAAAGATCATAAATAATGAGAAAAAGACAAGTATGATATCATATATAAATTGTTGTCATAAAATATAAATATGAAGAATATTTTTATGTATTATTTTTCCATGAAATATTGATATTAAAATTTACGAGTTTAAAATATAATTAAATCCAAATAATGTAGTATCAAATATAAAGAAAATTATCTTAAAAATTTTAATTTGTTTAATATGAATTAATTTGTACAATAAGATTAAATAACTTACCTTTGAAATATTATTAAAAAATTTATAAATGAATACTTAAAGAAGCTTGCATGAATTTAGAGTCTTGAAATTGGTAGTTTTAATCAAATATTTGAAATTGCTAATTCTCATATTTAAAATATAATTTAAACAAAACTTTAACAATTTCCTAATTTAAACAAAGTTTAATAATGGATAACTATCTTTTAAGCACTTATTTAAAAATTAAAATTATTCATCACAATCACAAAAATTTTTATAGAAGCAATAAAAAGGTTTTGTGAATAATTAATGTAATTTAAGTAAATATACATTTGTGTAAGTAAAAAACTCTAGAAGAGATATAGCTAAAATACAAAAATTTAAAAAAAAAAACTGAAATTAACTTATTCTATTTAATTTGACTAAAAATAATTTAATGCTTTTTACATCATAACAGCACAAAAATAGTTTCCTGTGTGTATACAAAATTTATTTTCAAACAGTTAAATGATGCAATATGAAATGCTTCAAATATTTATAAGCAATTTAAATCTAAAATTATATTCTGAAAAATATGAATTTTTTAGTCAATATTCCAATTGCTTATTAGATAGACAAACAGTTTCAATATAAATATTTTATAAGAATATTGTTTCAACAAGGTTATAATTTTGTAAAACAGTTCTAAAATTACTTGAAGTTAGTAAATGTTTAAAGAAAGAAACTTTACAAAATCATTCTTTAAAATAAAGTGTATATAAAAAAAATAATAAAGTTTGATAAATGATTTTTAAGTTTTTTTTACAAGATTATATACTACAAGATTACTTTATTTTTTACAAGATTATATATTTTAAGATCTTAGATTTTATTCTTTGAAATACAGAAAAATTGGAGGTATCCTATTTAAATGCAATAATGAATCAAAAAGGTAATTGACATTTTGAAACTAAAGAATGGAAAATTTGCTTTTAAATATTTTAAAAAACACAACTATGGGTAGAGACAAAAATAAAACTCTCCAGTAAACCTTTTTTTATTTATTATTTTTATTTTTAATCAATTTAGTGTTAAATTTTAATTTAAATTAAAAATTTAATTACTTGTGGCACAAACATTTTAATAGTAAAAATTTAATAATAACAAAATTCACATCATTTGAAACAACTTTCTTTTGCTACAAGTCACAACAAAATGTTTATTTTTGCTGTTGTGAGACATTTAAAAGTTTCCACAAGTAGAAAACTCCTGATTTAAAATAAAAATATCAGATACAGAAAATTATAAGCAATTGATCTTCTGTTATATTAATAATAAAATAGAATGCCTATTTTTAAATTTTAAAATACAGATAGATTTACTTTATAAAGCAACAAAAAAACAAATTAGAAATATTTCAAATTTCTTTAAACTGCTATAAACAATTTTTAATTAAAATTAATTTTTTTTGATTAGGCAGATTTCAATGCAAAAGCTTAGTATTCAATAAATGTGTTACATTATATTGATATTAAATGTTAAACACTTTATACTCAATCATGATCCAATGTATATTTTTAATTCAATAGTTACTTTTGATCAAAAATTTAGATTCTAAATCATTTATGTTCTTCATTTCAATTATAAATATATACAAACATAACAATATACATTAGAATGTATTTATATTAATAATAAATTAAGCTTTTTAGAAAGAAAACAATTTTACAATTGTATTAAATTCATAAATTCCAAAATTTCTCACCCAATAAGCAGAAAAATAAAGTCCTTTGACATGTGATGAAATAGACTTAAATGATATATTTGAAGAGGAAGATGATACCAAGACACTTTCATTTAAGACTTCTAAAGGATCTCGCATTTTCCATGGGAAAAAATGACCAAGTGGATCATCCATAACACAAGCACGTCCATATGAATTTATGACATTTGATGATTGTGAATCAATTATTATTAAAGCTGGTATGCTTTGTACTCGATAGTACCTTGCCAATTCCATCTAGGAAAATATATTTTGAAAATAATCAACATAAAATTAGATATGTAAAAGAATTAATAAAAGTTAAAAATATATATAAGTAAAAAAAAAAAACATTTATTGTTACTACCAACAAAATTGGTGGAAACTTAAAAATAATTATTACATTCTAATATTAAGAAAAATTATAAAAATTGAAACATTCATAAATTATTAGGATTTATAGGTAATTATCTGAAAGACTTGCCATTGTTCCATTACATTTACCTAATCCAATCTTTAATGAGAAAGTAAAAAGAATCAAATAAAATATAAAATTAATGTATTTGAAAATATAAGTTAAGACATAAATAACAAATAAAACAGTTAATTTTGAATATTACCAATCACTTAATAAAATATTATTTCAAATTTGTAACACTTTTATTTAGTTATAAAAGAACTTATAATGCAGAAATAAAATAGTTATTTTTAACAAATAAAAATTATTATTTTTCTGCTATATTAAATGTAATAAATTATGCATTTTTTGTTACAGTAAGTTTGATTTATGATATAAAACAATTTTTTTTCATCAACCTTTACAAGAAATTATTGTAACTGAAAATGTCACTAATATATAAATGCTGATAATAACTCAAAAATAGAATCACTAGCACATGTTCTTGATAATCAATAAAAATTGCAAATGTGATTCACAATAACAATGGTTTTATTACAACCATTGTTATTGTGAATCACATTTGCAATTTTAAGTTAAAAATATTTTTTTTTACTGCACATAAGTTATCAGCTGGAGTTTATGATTAAAACTAAAATGTAATCATTATTTACCACAATTTTAACTATAATTTTTCTAAGGAAAAGTTCAAACCTTTGGAAAGTTTTATTAATATTTTCCAATTTATTCCATTTCTGATAATTTATTCTAACATATAACAAAATCTAACAAAAATTGGTAAAATCCTATTCCGGCCCATCGTTAGGCGACAACAAAAAAAAAATATTTGTAATGAACAGTAAACACAAAGCATGCGCAATTCGAAAATAATCAACATTAATACATTTAAACATTAATGCAAGAAATATTCTTTTTTAAACTAATATAGCATTGTTTTAAAATTTATTAAAACTACAAAATAATAAGTTTTATAAAATCTTCTTGGAATTATCTATAACTTGGGTCCCTTCTTCTCAGTTTTATCGTTCTAAAGAATGAGGTGGGTCAAACAGGATCTCACCTTTCCAAATTAAAATCGAGAAAATATAATTTTATCGATAAATCAATAATTTAATTACAAATAAAGGCTAAACTGAGTATTACGGTCACGCCTTGCAGTACGCAAAATCTCGCCAATGTTCAATGTCCGGAGCCGCGAAAAGTCGCCAGATCTAGTTCTTGTTTACATCGCCAAGTTTAATCGCCAAAAGTGATTAAAGGCCAAATGTTTCTCCATGAATGTTTCACCGGAATTTCATGGTGTCTCCCCATAATGTCTTGGAGGATGCCATCCGTCACTTGTCACCCCAATTTCTTGGAAAAGCAGGATGTTATCCATCAATTGTCAACTCCAAACCTGGGAAAAACTTGCATGTTTTAGCCATCTTCATTTAGCAAGGCTGTGAATTAGTTACTTCTCGCTGTTTCTCCTGATCATAATCAATAGCGCTTTGAGATGCAGGCTATGAATTTGAAAGAATTATTTCTTTTGAGTGTAAAGGGTGAGAAAGAAGTGATTATGTGGTGTATGAATGTTGGTTTAATTTCGAAAAATTATTTATGTTGTAAATGTGGTGCGGAAATGAAACTTGTTGATAGAATGGATGTGAGTGATAAGTGTGAATGGAGATGTAGTGTGAGAGGTAAGGATAAGCATGATGTGAAAAGAAAGCGTTTAAAGGGTTCATGGTTTTCTCATGGACGATTGCCTGTGAGTGTGTTGTTGCAAATGATGTATATGTGGGTGAAAGATTTTGCAAATAAAAATATATGTGATGAGTTGAAAGTATCTAGTCATGCGGTGGTTGATTGGAAGAGTCTTTGTCGTGAGGTGTGTGTTGAAGTGTGTCTGAAAACTAATGAAATGGTGGGAGGACCTGGTGTGATTGTTGAAATAGATGAAAGTAAATTTGGAAAGAGAAAGTATAATAGAGGAAAGAAAGTTGATGGAAGGTGGGTGTTTGGAGGGATCGAAAGAGAATCTGGAAGGTGCTTTATGAATGGTAGTGAGCAGGTCGAAAGATGTATTGCTAGGAATTTTGAAAGAGAATGTTGTGCCTGGAAGTGTAGTAATCTCAGATTGCTGGAAGGCTTACAATTGTTTATCAGACGAAGGCTTCCAGCATATAAAAGTAAATCATAGTTTGCATTTCAAGAACCCCGAATCAGGCGAGCACACAAACACGATAGAAGGGACGTGGAGTGCTATAAAAAGAAGCCTAAAAGGAACTCGGCAGGTAGGAGATCAATTCGATTCCTATCTTGCTCAGTATATATGGCGTAAAAAGCCCTCTGCGTCCACCGATATTTTTAAAGATTTCATTGAGGCAGTCATAAATGTCTACAAACCTTTGAATAAGGATCCGCCACAAAATGATGCCGAATTGGAAGAAACATGAAGGTAAGATTTAGTTCCAATTATTTTTTACATAATGCTATTTAATTTATTTCAGATTTGTTTGTTTAATGTGTACAATTTTTAATTTTAATGAATTATTTTTTGGGTTATATGTTTTAATTTACTTCAGATCTGTTTGTTTAATTTGTAAAATTTTTAATTTTAATGAATTATTTTTTGCATTATACGTTTTAATTTACTTCAGATTTGTTTGTTTAATTTGTAAAATTTGTAATTTTAAGGAATTATTTTTTGCGTTATACGGTTTAATTTACTTCAGATCTGTTTGTTTAATTTGTAAAATTTTTAATGGTTTGTATCATTCTATTTAAAATCAGTGGATTTATCAATAATGTTTTCCCCTATATATATTTATTAATTTAGAATTTAAATTATAGTCTATAAAGTTAAGTAGTGAAATCGTAAAGTTAAGTTTTATGTAATATTGTTTGGTATCAATCTATTTAAAAGACGAATACTATTTTAATGTAATGTTTCGCTTAGTAATTTTAATTGAATGCTTGTAATGATTGTTATATATGTTTTCTCATTGTAGTAAATTTAATTTGGGAGGACCGCCCTCCGTTTATGCAAATATCCTCGTTTCGCGCGTTTTCATTAGTTTCACCTCCCGCAGTTTTTCTGTTGAATATCTCTCCAATTGGCGCATCCTTCAGGTTGCCAATCACTTACGGCAACGACTACCTCACCCACTTGGCGAAAAAAATTTTCGCCAATTTCGCCAAAGTGTGACCGTAATACTCAGTTTTACCCAAATAAATAATGCAACAAAGAAAAATAAAATATACACACCTCACGACTTCGATCTGTAAATGGAAGAGCAAGCCACGGCATTAAATTAAACTGGTCTTTAAATTGCTTTTCATCACGATCTGAGCTTACATATATGATCTCAAAACTTTCATTTCTATTTGGGTCATTTAATAGGGTATATAATTTAATTAATTCTGGTGTAAAAGCTATACAGGAAGAACACCAATGAGCAGAATAATAAAGACCTAGATATTTTTTACTTTCACAAAGAGTTTTCGTATCAACTGTACCATTATGGGACAGTAGATTAGTTCCCAGTAAATTAATAATAACCTCACTCATCTCAAATAATTAAAAAATTTCACTTATTTAACAGAATCCCATCATAAAATCAAAATGCAATCACTTCACAGTGAAACTGCTTTTTGTTTGTTTATCTAAGGTCCAATGTTAATCTCTGAACAGAGTACTTTAGGTTAAATGACATGCTGATGATTCGAAAATTATTCGGGTATAAAAATGGAGCAATATTAATAGTTATTCCAGTCCCTGAAATCATTTGTAAAAAGATATTCTTGCAATAGAACCACAAAGCGCTATAAATCAAATTGGGAATTTAAAAAGAAATTAGGTTAGCATAACCTAGTAAAGTTTTTTACTTACCTTGTCATAAATGTTACAATTATATTGATAATTTTGCTTTCAAAATTACAAATAACTCCGATGCGTAATGTTTAAATCGGAACGTAATGCGAAATCGTTTACGAAAATTACATACATGAAGAAAATTTTCAAAATAATGAAAAATATTTCATAAGAGAAATGATTCGCATGAGAATATAGCAAAAGAGCTACTTTGGCAGTTGAAACAAATTAAATCCTCTTTGTGATGGACATATGGAAGTTCTTTTTTTTATAAGCATGATGCACCTTCCTCATGTAGAAAATAATCTAACTCCCAGAGATACATATGAAGACATAACATGACCTTACTCTTTCTTCTAAAACATATCTCTGGATCTCTTATAGTAACTGACTGAGCAGGTAACAGAAAATGGGAAAGAGAGAACTAACGTTTTCCCAAAACCATGTGTATGACTGGATTCGATTGTAGTGAATCTGGGAATTATCATTATGCAAAAACATTAAGTTCAATATTTGTGATCTAGAATACAGTTGGTCAGCCAAAAAAATGATATAGTCAATTCTAATGACCTATCAATGTGAATTTGTAGTAGTAATATGACATAAGCAGTTTTGGAGCTGTATGCTCATAGGCTTATGGCTCGCATTGAGTAAGATTGAGTTTTTTCACAAAATTCGTCAAAAACTTAGAAGGTTAGTCAATCAATCTTTCAATGTGAAATGACAGTGATGCAGGCGAGCTCCGAACTATACTTTAGGGTTAATAGGTTTGGAATACTCGTCCATCACCAAGTGCCGCGAAATTTTGAGCTAACTTCAGGTAATGGGGTCACACCTGAACTGACACCCTCCTCTTCATATTCACGCCATACCAATGGAAGAACATCCTAGATTAAAGTGGACACATCCCTAATTCATGGAATCCCAGCGATCCAGTGTACTGTCTTACAATCCTTAACTTTTCTACTGATATGCTTATCTTAGGAAAGAAAATTAGAAAAATATCTAAAATTTAATGTTACCATTATGGTCTTAATTATTACGAGGTTTCGACTAGAGAATTGAATTTTTTTTGAGGGCACTTTGCATTTATTTCTCTATTATTCCATGACTTCCGCAAAGCTTTTCAAGGCTATAGGGGCTCGTCTAGAAGCAATCTTTTCGTTACTGAAGTATACAAATTTAATTGTTGTCTTATGCCAGCTGGCTGGCATTATGGGGTGTGCTGCTCCACTTTTCCCAATGAACCAAATTTTGGTGTGGAGTCCGACTTCCTCAGTACACATTTATAGGGCAGTACTGATTTTTAGGTACCCGTTTATAGGGTAGGCAAATCATTCACAACCCATTCATACGTAGAAAGGGCAAAGTTAGGATAGATAGAGAGAAAAAGTACACCCATGCCCGAACAGGGATTAGGGCCCAAGACCTCCTTATCCGCAGTCGGGCACGCTGACCACTAAACAAGTTAAGAAGTAGAACGTAATTTAAAATAGCATATGCCGATAAGTCAGAATCATCTTGTTTATTTATATGATAAAAACTTTTAGAATATATTTTTGATTAAAATTTTTTTTTAACAAAAAATCATTTAAAATAGTATATAAATATTTCAAGTTCATTAAGTCTAAAAAATATATAAAATTCAATAAAGACAATAAACTTCAGAACTTTATTTAAAATCATGAAGTCTTTTAACGCTAAACTTTGTGATTTTTTGACACAAATTTCGAATACTTCCCTTTAGAACCTTTCAAAAATAGTTTTTTTTAAAAGTTTATCATCATTTTTTTTTTTTTTTTTTACTTTTGTCAGCATTAGTAGATAGCTTGAAATCATTACTGCTTATAAATGCTACGATGTCTTGAGACATATATAATGTAATGTCACAATAGAGAGAATGATATTTGTGGCAATGGAGTTAACTTCTTAGAACAAGTATATCTATTAGCAAAATATAATCTTAACCTTTAAAATTAAAAAAAAAAAAAAAAAAAAAAAAAAAAAAAAAAACAGGTTATAAAATTTTACGATTATTTCAAAACACACACACACAAGTTAATTGAAAATAATGTAATAAAGTTGTCCAAAAAATTACAACATTTCGTTAAAAAAGAAAAGAAAAACTAGTGCTTTTCCTCATCTCACTGTTTCCTACTAAGATCAAACAAAACTATTATTAAAACACATGTTCAAGAATGGGTATATACACAGAATGAAATTTGTTTAGAGGACAAGTTTACTATAATATTGCTAAAATGGCGTGAAGACATGCGCAGCAATAAAAAGAATATATCAATATTAATTCCGAATTTATGTAATTTATGCTCAAATTATTCACTCACATGTAGCTTAACTAATGATTAATGCGGTAACTCTCTTAGGTACAGTGAAATTTATGCTTTTGCTTCTATCTGGTGCGAGGAGATAATAGTTGCCGTTACAAGAAACATTTTGAAGAAGGCATGGGATGTACTATGGTATGCAAGAACAGCGATGAAATAAAATGACATGAAATGTGATCATAAAGTTTATAAAAATAAATAAATAAAGATTAAAACTTAAACACACTAATGAAAGCAGAGGAGGAATTTCACTAGTTGCGATACAATTCTTATTTCTCTTTCTTGGGTCTCTGGCTCAATATTATATAAAGTAATAATAATAAACAATGCCCTTTATTAATTATAAATAAAGGAACTTGGTGTAAGCTAATGAGATAAGATAATAAGCTTCCTACAGACAGTATAAAAAAGTTAAAAGAAAGGAATTTGTAGACAAGGCTGTGTAAGTTACATTATTAACTACTATGGAAGAACATGGATATTCTAGGACAAATCACAAGAACAATCCTTTTGAAAGGAAACAAAAATGCCGATTATCGCAAGATTAAATTATCGCACTATTTAAAATAAATACACTACTGGCCATTAAAATTGCTACACCAAGAAGAAATGCAGATAACAAAATGATATTTATTGGACAAATATATTATACTAGAAATAACAAGTGATTAAATTTTCAAAAAATTTGGCTGGATATAGATCCTGAGAAATCAATCACCTCTGGCAGTAATAAAAGCACTTATACGCCTGGGAATTGAGTCAAACAGAGATTGGATTGCATGTACAGGCACATGCAGCTTCGACACGATGCCACGGTTCATCAACCGTAGTGACTGGCGTTTGGAGACGAGCCAGTCGCTCGGCAACCATTGACCAGACGAAACGTCTGGTCAATGGCTTCTATTGGTGAAAGATCTGGAGAACGTGCTGGCCAGGGCAACAGCCGAACATGTTCCGAATGAAGGAAGGTCCGTACAATACCGGCAACATGCGGTCGGGCATTATCCTGCTGAAACGTAGGGTTTCGTAGGGCTCGAATAAAGGGTAGAGCCACGGGTTGTAACACACCAGAAATGTAACGTGCACTGTTCAAAGCACCGTCAATGCGAACAAGAGGTGACCGAGACGTGTATCCAATGGAACCCTATACCATCACGCCAGGTGATGGGCCAGTATGACGATGACGAATGCACGCTGCCAGTGTGCGTTCACCACGATGCCGCCAAACACGGATGCGACCATCATGATGCTGTACACAGAACCTGGATTCATTTGAAAAGATGACGTCTCGCCATTCGTGCGCCCAGGTTCATCGTTGATCACACCATTGAAGGCGTTCTTGTCTATGACGCAGTGTCAAGAGAAGCCGCAGCCATGGTCTCCGAGATGAGAGTCCATGCTGCTGCAAACATCGTCGAACTGTTCGTGCAGACACTTGCTGTCTTCCAAACGACCCCGTTTCTTGACTCACGGCTCGTGACGTGGTTGCGCGATCCATTACGGCCATGCGGATAATATGCCTATCTTCTCGGCTGCCAGTGATAGGTGGCCATTGAGATCCTGCATGGCGTTCCGTATTACCGTCCTGAACCCATCGATTCCATATTCTGCTAACAGTCATTGGATCTCGACCGACGCGAGCAGCAATACTGCGATAAAATAAACCGCAATCCCGGTACGCTACAATTCGACCTTTATCAAAGTCAGAAACGTGCTGGTACGCATTTCTCCTTCTTACACGAGGCATCATAACTTTTCACCAGGCCATAACGTTCAATTGCAATTTGTGTATGAGGAACCGGCTGAACAATTTCCTCATTTAAACACAATGTAGGTGTCGCTACTGGCGCCTGCTTTGTCTGAATGCGGTGAATAGCTAATCATTTGCATATCACAGCACCTTCTTCTTTTCGTATAAATTTCACGTCTGTAGCATGTCGCCTTCTTGGTGTAGCAATTTTAATGGCCAGTAATGTACATACATTTAAATAGATTAATAACTGAAATTCGATACATGTTTCAGCAGTTCCAGAATTTGGGCAGAAAAACATACCTTTTAAAATTCTGCAGTAATATTAGGTATCGATGAAAAATGCAATTTCAACTGAGTTCCTCAAAATATAGAAAAAGAGAAGTTTAATTGTTAATATATGTGAGTAAGTATGTCAATGCATATACGCTTGCCCAGATATAATAAACTGTAAGAAACTCTGATTTCAGTCTCTATAAAATTCATTTAATATTAGTTATTTATTATGGAATGTTAATTAAATATCACATTATTACTATACATTAGAATTTATATGGATAAAAACTTTTATAAGAAAAAATACTGTATTTAACATTATATTAAGTTCTTACATTAAGAGTGATCAATTACTGATGATTTAGAAATATACATATATATTGTCATATTTATAGGTAAGTTAACAATTTATTGTGTTGCTTTTTTTTTTCCCTTTGCAATTGGTTTTATAAATGAGAATAAAACATAAGTGAAGCTACTTCAATCATATTTGAAAAATGATGTGTTACAGTTGGACTGTCTTGTAAAAATATACAATTTTAAATGCAACGAAATAAGGAAAAATTTAAATAGCTTTTCAGACTCCTGGATTATTTAAACCGATGAAGAAAATTGTATTTAATAAAATTTTAAAACCTATATTTTTGTAACTGAAATAAATAAGCATTCATTAAATGTATATATGGGCACAATTTCCATCAATAATCTAGATTGTAATATTCTGAATGAATATGTATTTTAGAAACAACAGAGAGGAAAGTAAGTAAAATAACCATTGATATTTGTTATAACATGATTGTTAAAAGGTTATAAATATGCATTACTATATTCTAAATATTTTGATGTTAAACTAATACTCTTTGATCAACTGTTTTAAACAATGAGATCTTAACAAAAATCATGAAGAATTTATTATATTTCATTAATTTATCATTATTTCTACTTTAACTTCTACTAAATATAAATCATAATTAGGATTATTTTTTATCACGAACGCAATAATTTTTCATTCAAACCAAAAGGAAGATCCCTACAATATATTTGCAAAATAACATTTTAAGTATGAATAACTCAGTTTTGAAATTTAAGTTAAATGAAAGCATACAATTCATATCATGTATTAAAACTTTTGTGATTCATATGACCCAAATTTGAGAAATTATATTTAATACTTTTAAACAAAGTTATGTGAACATTTTAGTAAAACTGGCAAAATATAAAGTCAATTAGAAATAATTAAATCTGTAAAACATTTGCAAATTTTGCATTTAACTATGATATTTAGAGATTTTTAAGAGTTTAGAATAATTTGACTGTATGAATTTATAGCAAAAATAATTTATTCAAAAATATTAATGTATATATAATATTAAGTTCACTAGTTTTAGTAAAAATACTTACAGAATTTTTGTAGCTTCTCCAAATTTCACGTGAAAAATAAAACTGTACACAATAAAATGATACTCAATAAAATGTAAAAATTTTATTAGCAATAAATAAAATAAAACTGCAAATAGTTTAGTAGCTAATGTACATATGATTTTTTGGTATATAAAAATGAATTTGATTATAAGTTGCGAAATTTAAAGTATGAAAAACTCAAGTATTACATTATTTATAACAGCAAAAATTTTTCTTAACAAAAATATATTTCTGAAGTTCAAAGCTATAATTTCCATTTATATTTGCTAGAATAACCATATCAAAATTTGTATTCATCATAAAACATTTTATAAACATTAATATTTTACTTATACTCAGTTACTGACAATATTACTCTAGTGAAACATTAAACACATCCACAAGGGTAAAACATGTTTTATATTTCTTTTTCACATCTTTAAATCTTCTGAAAAAAGATTAAAACAGAAATTTTAAATTTTTAGTGCAAATTTCTTCACATAAATATGGAAACATTAAATGATACATTATATGAAATTAAAAAACATGTATATACAAATTCAAGGATGCATTAAAATAGACAGTGACAAAATGTTTTTTTTTTTTTTTTCCTGATTTTTCCAAAATGCTTCCAGAAAGAAGAATTTTAAGGAATAGAAAGAATAGAAATATCTGAATTCTACATCCTAACATGTTACATTTAATTTTCATATTGATTTTTTTTAAAATTCTTTTAAGACATTTTTATATTAGCAACAGTTTGAATATATTATAATAATTTATAATTAAATATAATACAGTTGTCACACACACATTTTCTAACATGCAATAGATAAAAATGTTACATGAACAATACAAAATTTAACAGTTATGCACTTACTAAAATATTCATACTGCATGATAAATTTTATTTGGAGTAATTTCATAAGCATAAGTGACTAAATTATTATTGAATATTATACGACAAAATGACTTTTGTAATACTTACAAAGGCATATTATTTATAAAATATCTTATATTTTCTGTCTTCAAAAACTAATAGTAGTTATAATATGAAGAATTTACTGTATTTAAAATATTTGTAGCAGAAGAAATGAACAGAAAATTTTTTTAAAAAAGTATAACAATCTAGTATATAAATGTTTAAGGGTCATAATGAACTGTTATTTAAAGTAAAGCAAAAGTCATCATGTATGAGCAACAACAAAATTTTTTGGTTGATATAAAATAATTTGTAACCACTTTCATATATTCCTAAAAGCAACTTAACTCAATATTCACTACTGATAGTTAGTAGAATAGCCTGAGTTAATTGAACATTGAAAAAGGATTTTTTCTGATTCAATTATTTTTTATAAAATGCAATGAATTCACTTTTAAAAATGCTTTTAGTAGTTGAATTAAAAGCAAATTTATTTAAAGTGCAAATATATTAATGGAATTTTATGATCTCTTACCTAAACTTAAAATAAAATACAAAAATGTATATTTTCATTAATTTCAAATAAAAATTTTTCTAATATCAAGCAAATATGTCTAATATAAAAACTTTGCTTTGAGCTTATTACTTAAGAGGTAGCAAATTAACTATTAGCTCATTAATTAATGAATTATTTGATGGCCCAAAATTTGGCACTTTGAGACAATTTTTTATTCTTCTCTTAAGTTACTTCATTATAATTATATATAGTTTATATATACTGCTTTTTTGTTTGTGTAATATAAATATATTTTGAAAGCTTCAATGAATTTTTTAAATAATTAAAAAATTTTGTAATGTATTTAAAATCAATGTATGTATTTATTTTAAGTCGATTGTTATTATTAAAATTTGTTACAAAGTTTCATGATAAAGCTAGATTATTAATTCTAAGCATTTTTTTCATATTTATATTCGACAATCATATATGTATATATGATAGAAGCATTCATCAACATTATTTCCCAATTTTTTCTTTGAAAGCTTGCATTAAGAATATATGTATAAAAATTCAACTATCAGCACCAATAAAATAAACATAATTATTTTGTCAAGTGATAATTACATTGTGCTTACCATAAAGTATAAACGCTTTGAATTATTTAGTGGTACTTATTTATGCTTTTAACACTTAGTACAAAATATGTGCATAAGAATTGTTAACATTGAGCTTCCAATATACTACAACATTTGTTCACAATAACAATGGTATAATGTAACAAATTGTTATATCTTAGTAAAGTTTTTAGATGCTAAAGGATTAAAACTTTCTTTCAAGACAAAGTTAATTTGCAAAAATGTAATAAATTTTGCATAACAAACATACAAAATTTTACATAAACAATGCAATGCTATTTTTTTTTCTTTTTTTAGAATTTAAATATAAGAAAATAGAATTTCTTAATCTAGTGAAATAGAAGCATTTAAAACCCCCTTTTTTTTCCTTTGATATAAGCTTCCTTTATGTTTATACCAATTTATAATTTCTCATAATATATTTACGTATATTATGAGATTCATAATTTTATAACATCATAACTAAATTAAAAATTTGTCAACATTTTAAAATAGTCACATATTTTCAGGATTTCCATAGAAAATCACAAATATTACATGTAAGCTGTATAGTATTGTTTCAATTTCATAGATATTTTAAATAGCACAGTTTTTAATGTTTGCACAGCAGCAAACTAAAAGTTAAAATATTTTAAATATATCAAGATATTTTAAACTTAACAATGATGACTCTTTCCCCAATTTCACATTCAAACAAATTTTAAGAAATATTTATTTTGCACAAATTATGAACTAAGATGTGAAATATGTCATAAAGAATGCATACCAAAATGTAACATCAAAATGCATCAGTACATACTTTAAACAGAATATGACTCAAAAATAAAAAATATAAAATTAACACATATCAACACGTGCAAAAAAATATCCTATTTCTGCAATTTATAAATGCCTCTAACAATTAATAATTATTTTATTATAAGTCATGTATATTTATATCAGTCACATTTTCATGCATAGATATAAAATTTGATATAGCATTTGCATATCTGTGGAAAATAACCAATAAGTTAAATAATTATATAATGAATTTCAGTAGAGTAAATATGCTAGCATATTATACACATTATTTTAGAAATTAATACATACTTTTAATATTTGTACAGTTGCAGTACATTACAATCCAATTAAAAAATTTAGTGAGGAAAGATAAATATATAGTTATTATAGACTTCTTCTTTTACAATAAAACCTTTAAAAGCAAATTAAAAAAAAAAAAAATACAAATTGCGTTTTCACAATTTAAATTCAAATTTGCAATAGTTTCTTAGTAGTAATGTTTTGAAAAAAATTTAATTAAAAACTGAAATTTTTAGACACATATAATAGAAAATACAATCTAATTAAAATTAAGCAAATTAATTAAATTCTAAATAGCAACATTTTACAGAAAATGTCCACAAGTAGTTAAAAAGCTTTCATAATAAGATTTACAATATGAATCTTGTAAGTCTTATTATGAAACTTATTGCCAAAAACTAATTACAATTTTTTCAATAATCAAACATTTTTTCCTTAAGCCACATTCAATAAAAGAAAATTCACTTGAAAATTGAGAATTATAATTTTCTTATAAAACCAAGTAATGTATAATGATTATGAATTACAAACCACATAATAACAAAGATATAATTCATCACAAAAATAACGAATGATAAATTAAAAGAATATAAATGGAAGCACATTAAAAGGAAAAGCATTTTTACACTAATGTATAAGTGAAACATTGAGTACAGAAAATATCATGAATTTTATAAGCCTTAACATAAGACTTGTTCACAAATACTTTTAAAGTAAAATAACATAGAATAGTCCTTTAACATACTTTCAATAAAGTAAAATAGCAAACAATAGTCCTTTGACATAGTGTTACTTTTAAATTTAAAATATTATATTGATTGTAAACAAATTTAAAGCTACACCAAACTACAAAACATGTCTAAAAGTATAAAGCTCTTGTTAAATAAACAATGAAATAATTTCAGTTATTTACACATACTCTACAAATACATAAATAATTAATTTCTAGAAAAAAAAGAACTATTCTTAATAATATACATAAATCTGACAAATACTTAAGAATTAATAATATAAAAAGGTACAAAAAATGTAATTTCTTCAAATGGTAGTTTGAATTCTTAATTCATAAGATCCTGTAAAATGAAAATACACATTTAAAATAAAATATATAATAAAAAATGGTAATATAATTCTATAATTTTCATATTATCCTACTAAATATAGAAATTACAAGTTAAATTTATTTAAACATTTAATCAATTTATTGTTAAGCATATTATTATTACTTAAATGTTATAATACAGATTTTAAAATGAAAATTTTCTATTTAATTATATTACATTTAGATATTGAGTCTCTCACTCACACACACAAAAAAAAAAAAAAAAAAAAAAAAGAATTTGCATTAAAAATATCAAAATTATTGCATGTTCATTATTGTATAATTTATTATTGTTAATGTAAATAAAATTCATATGGAAATTACTATTGAAGTCAGATACATTTAAATAATGGGTCCAGAAAACACACTGAGAGAATAAATAACCAGCATAATTTATTGATAACATTAACATATGCAAAACTTCAATTAAAAATGAATTACCGAATAATAAATTTTAATAAAAATGTTCTAAAATTATCTTCTTTACAATAAGTTTTAAGGAAACGCAAAATATTTGGATATTAAAAAGTTATTAATAAAAGTATAGGTACTTTTATAGTTGAATTTTTCAAAAATTCAATTATAAAAATCATTTTTTGATTGGAAATAACATTTGCTACCTAACTAAGTCTCAAAATAATTACATAATATTCAGAGGAAAACACTTAAAAATCATTCACAAAGTCTGTTGTTTCATTAGCATACTTCCTTGTATTTAGCCCACAGAGAGTTGGGTTATATCAATTAGATAAACTGAGTGTGAGTCTTCATAATTTGGAAGCAGATACAAAACCGAAGACCCCCAATACTGGGTATCTGACACCCCAAGAGATCATTGGAGAACATTACTACAAAGAGCTATTTAACATGATCCAGCCACTTTCAGTGAATGCAACAGTTCTTTGGTTAAGTTGGGATTTGAACTCCACTATCTTCCAATAATGAGAATGATATCAAAACCAACTAAGCCACTACGCTTTCTTCGCAAAAATTATGCAAAATTTAAGTATATTTCAAAAGCACTTTTTCTAATAAAAAATCAAGTAAAATGTGGCTGAAAGACAGAATGCAGGAAAATATCCAAAAGCAAAATAGTATCATGATATAATAATCCCATAGTTATCCAATCAGAGTAATTTTACATTAAATATAACAACCATTGAATTATTTTATATACATATAATATTTCTCAAAAAATTAATCAGCATTTGAGTGTCATAAAATAAAATATAAAAATTGAAAATTTATTCAAGCTTTTATAAATACAACACAACTTGATGTTTAACAATAAGAGTGTAAAATTGATTTAATAAAAAAAATTTTAATGCTTAGTTTTGTATGCTAGAGTAATAATTTAAATTTCAAAATTTTGAAATTGAAAATTGAGAGATAATCATTTAAATTTCAAAGTTATACTTATATTACCTCTTCTTCCCAGCCTTCACTGGAACCAGCTAGTTGATAATGTTTCTTTCTTAGACCAGCAAGTTTAACTCTTTCCTTAACAAGTAAACTTTCTAATTCTAATACTCTGACCTGAAAAAATCCTAATTCTATTGTAACACTTTCAAATAAATAATTATTTTTATTTCCTAATATAAAATAAATTTTTTCTTGGAGTGTTATTTAGTATAAGTATTTTTATGATATTCAGGATAAAAATTGACACATTCCTGTTTCTCAATATCAACAAATTCAATTGGTACTATCATACATTTTTTATTTTAATCAAATGATTTTGGAAGTTATGAACTAGACCAACAGCTAATGTACTGAAATAGATATATATTAAAAATTTATATTGAAAATCCAAAAAATATTTTATGATTGCCTGTTAACAAATAGAATAATGTAAATAGACATCATGCTAAAATTTCAGTTTGGTACATCAAATATATAGGGCATTGTATTAAATTTTTCTTGACATAAAATACATTTCACACATATTTATGTCAGTAAATTTGAAATGAACATTCAAATAAGTATCTTAACTACTGAATTTTACACCAAATAAAATATAATATAATAATAGAGAGGGTTACATGCCACTGAATGAATATAAAGTTTATTTATATTTCCATTTAATTCTAAACTATTGGCTTCAATTTCTTAAAAATCAATAACACCGTTAAGAATATGATAAAAAAAAAAAGCTTTCCAATTTCTTTTTCAATGTCTTAATTATTATTGATATATGTACACATCCAATGAAAATTATCAGCATGTTCTATAGTCTTATATGTGCATCAAACATAAGTCATGTTGCACATTATGGATTCAAATATGGGCTACACTACTGTCTCACGTGTATGTTTTGAAATTACTTCTCTCAAATATGTTCAACACTTGCAGAAATCTCCTACATTGTTGCTAAGCAACAAGAGAAAACAAAATCTCGTTTTTTCTGATCAGTCATTCATTATCTTAAACTTGTCTTATTTGTTGTAATATAATTGTTGTATTAATGATATAATAAGTATGTTCTTTTTTGCATTATTTTTTTTTTTACTTTTCATGTCCTAAAAATAAGTAGTATTTTTCAAAAATTTGTTACAAGTGACAGCAGTAATATGGAAAAAAATCTGACCTAAGTAAAAATTAATATACATATAGATTATTCAATTTCATTTCTTCAGTTTAAAAACTGATAAAAAGGTTACAGTACATTTTAGACAGGTAGGAAATTGTGTTTAGGTCTCTAATTTTTTTGCTTTAATTAGATCAACAGTATTATTTTGATAATTACTTATATCAATAGTACAAATCTAATGTAATACCAATAGCACAATTCACTCAATTCTTATTAGCCTTCTTTTTTGCATTTTAATGATAAGCACTGCATTATAGTACTTATACTATCTTAATAAATAACTAAAACATAATGCAAAATTTTACTTCAAAGCAAGGCGAGCACCAGTTAGTGAAAAAACAGTATGTTTTATGAACTTTTTACCATATATACAATTTCTAATTTCATTTAAATTAACCCCTTATCTGCCAAAGAAACTTTACGAGATTCGCTCCCCAGTGCCACCGGTTTTCACACAGGCTCACGCAGTTATGCGGTTATCGGTGGAAAAGAAGAGGCATGCTTTCCATTTTAAATGTTTACTTTAGTTAAACAAAAACTAAAAGAAAAAAAGAAGAAACCACAAAATTTAAAATATAAAGTAAGTGTATAATGCAAAAACTTCATGATAAGCTGAAAACGATTTCGACTCATGAATTTTCCAAAAATTGGCGTTTCGATCAGTTTATTTTTAGACCTGTAAAGAGCGATTGCTGGTTTCACTGTTATACCTTGTAAAATATAATCATAGTTAAAAAAAAGCATATATCCCCTGAATCTGTTGGATGCCACAACTTTGTTCTTAATTTCTCTTTAGTAGTATGTTTCTTGATATATTGGTCTGCAAAACGATTAGCTTTAGTAACAATATGCAATACCAGCTCCTCATCAAAAAATAATTCAAAGGAGATGAGTGGGTTTGAAACATGAGTTATATTTTTCTGTATTTCTGGTAGTTCGTAAAATGGAAAGCATGGAGGCTGCACAGGTAAATTTTTATATCTAAGCATGTCTAACATTGAGCATCTTGCAAGTAGTCATAATCAGAATCTTCATCAGATGTAATGTCATTTTCCGACGTTTCTGATCTTGATGATGATAAACGGCAGTAATCATCCAGATAATTGTCAACACTATCAACCATATTTGACAAAAAATAAAAAGCTTTTATAAAACACTCTAACAAAAGTGAAAGTGAAAGAATAAAATGTTATGAATTATTTGAAAAGAAGCACAAATAATAACTGCAACATATGGGGAAAAAAAACAACAACTTTCTCCGTTCCAAGAAATATTCCCTTCTCCAAATCACCTCGTTGAAATAGGCAGATCCATCGTAAACAATGTTAAGGACATTCTATTGCATTCCAAAGCCATGTGTCTAGCTTTACTGATAGCAGACCATTGCAGAAAAGAGTACTTCGGAAAGCCGTGTATATACGCCTGGGGCAGTCAACGCATCGGTTTAGCGTGGCGTATATATATGCCTGCGGCAGGCAAGGGGTTAAAAATTTAATATTTCAATTGCTTCAAACTTTATTAAGAATTTTATAAATCAATATTAATTTTGCTTAAAGAAATTATTAGCATTAAATACAATATAATTGGGTTAAGTGCATAAACATTTTTGTGTCAATGCAAACTGTATCACAAAAAAATTCAAAGTTTTCTAGATTCAATAAAGTTTCTTTTTATCTTATAATTAAATATTAGATATCACAAAATACACATATAACACAATACCTTAAATGTGAAAAAGCAATTCAGTTTTTTTTTAAATTAAAATAAAGTATACAATACAGATAAAATCAAATAATTACAGATAATAATAGTTTACTTTTTAAACTAAATTTAAGCATGTCTTTCATACATTTTTTTCCTCTTTCCCTTCTAAATAAGTTAATTTTTTTAAAATTAAATACAGTAGTAATCATTAATTTAAATAATTCATTTATTTTAATTTTGATAAAATGAGATTTAGCAATGAAAAATTAAAAAAAGAAAGAATAAAATTGCAAAATGAAAGTTTTTAATACTCACAATAAGGAAAATAATTGAAATAGAAATTCAAAATAAACTTTATTACATTACCTGAGACTCTACTTCCAATCTCTTTGCTTGATGCAGTGTAAGTTTAGAAAAATCCATTTCTTCTAAAATAAAAAAAAAATGTATAATTTAGAAACCAAATTATAAAAAAGTAACAAAACATATTTTAGGATCAATTAAAAGAATAAAAATATATATATGTATCAAGTTTTTGTGTGTGATTCACAAATCTTGGATCTTTTATACATTTAGAAACCAGAAAAGTTTTAAAAATTGTTAATAAAACTAAGAAAATGACATTGCCACTTTTTTTAAATGAAAGAATACTTTTGTTCAATTATAAAACACTACAATCAAATAGTACAATTATTTTTTTATAATGTGTATGATTATTACAAATTATAATCTACAATTCAAAACATTCAAAGAAATTGCCATTACTTGTTAGCATTGTCACTATAGATAAATTTATCACTCATGTTTTCAATTCAAGAAGTTACCAGCTTCCATTTTAGAAAGTACATGCATTTTTAATATCAGTTTGCCGCACTTGACTAAAAAATTTAAGAGGCAATTGCAATAAAAGTCAAATATTCTGAATTACAATTAATATTTTATATAATATTAAAGATGTGCATAATTAAACATCTTAGGGTAAAAAACATTAAATCATATTTATGATTTACAGCTGAAGTAGCTTAAAGATATCCAAAAATTATGAATAAAAATGCCTATGTATACCACCAAACAGATGAATGATATGTTTTAGCATTTTCTTACTTCTCTCTGCTATTTTCCTTTGCTTAACTACTAATTTAATCATAGTTGTTTATCGTGAACAAACTAGCATTAATAATTCTCTTGCACAAATAAATGAACATATAGAATAGTTCATGTATCCTGAAGACTTAATTACAAAATTGTTTTAAGTATGCAGCACAAAAATAATAATAGTAGTTGTTTACTTACATATTTACAATTTAGGTGTTGAATTAAAAAAGTAATAGTTAATTCACTTAATTTAGATTGTAATTTCAGATTCCTTACATTTCACAATTAATAATTGAGCAATAATTGTCCAAGTTAAAGATAGAAAAAATTATTGAAACTAAAATTTTCTTACTGGACACACTTTAAAATGGCATATCACTGACTTTGACCAGCAGGGTTCAACTACATATGGAAAAACTTCATTGCATGTTATCAACATGAAACTTCATTTAACATTTACTGGCAGTAAGTAAAATCTTGAAAAAAGCTGCACTCTACATCCAATAATTATATAAATTAACCTTCTTAAGATAAAATAACATCAAAACATTAATTTTCATTGACTAACTTTCTTCACTAATGAGCTTCATTACATTCATAAATACTCCTCACAACATAGAAAAAGCTAAAGTGTTTCCCTTTCTAACTTGAAAAATTGTGATAAATTGTGGAATACTCCTAACAAAAAATTTTAGAATAAATTTTTTATGTTTTAAAATTGATTTTTTTAAATCATTATAAAATAGAATTAACATTTTCCTTTATTTTAGATCAATAAAGTTAGTTTGATTTTCAACTTAAATGTTTCAGATAAATAAAATTATGAAAGTACGCAACGCTTTTTCATTTGGGGTTTAAAGTTAATTTCAAGACTACTTTACATGGGGATATTCAATGAATTTTTACAGTACAATATTTTATATATTTTTACAACTCAACAAGAGTTAAACGTCTCAAAACGAAACATTTAATACAAATTTTATTTATTAAAAAAATTTGTAACAGATAGAAAATAATCAAAAGCAAAATTTTTAAGAATTGTATGGAAATGCTTATGATGGCATTCTGAATAAGAATTTATTTCTCAGCTTAAGAATATGTTGAATTTTAATTTTATAAGAATTTGGAGATTAACAAAAAATCATAAAATGAAATTTACGAGCTCAATATTTTGTAAATTTAAATTGTACAGTGAAAAAAGTATTTAATTATATTTTAAAATAATTCAAAATTTTGAAAACTAAAACATTTTCAAGATTTCAAATTTTATGCTTAAAATTTGAGAATATAGTTAAATTTTAGAATATGCATTTGTGCAACACTTAAATAATATGTGATTAGCATATTATAAAAATTTAAGCATAATTAGCAAGATTTTTTTAATTTTAATATAAAAATAAAAAATTTTAAACTAAAAAGACTTTTTGTAGTTTTTAATGTATTTTAAGTTTACTAAAGTAAAAATATATAATAACATTAGCAAAGAAAATTCTAGACTTAAAAACTAGAATGAAATTTATTGCTGTTAATAGATTTCACTCTAAATATAATTATACTAACCAGATTCTTCTACCATTTCAGCACAACTTTTGGCAACAGCAACAACTTGGCCAGTTGCTTCTGTTACATGCTTTGATGCTTGCGATACTTTGCTGAGTTTCTCACTGCCTTTATCAGCTTTAACTCGAGATGCAATTACAAGTTGTGCAGTGGCTGCTGCTATTTGTTGTGAAGCAACAACTAATTCTTCAAACTTGGTTTGTTTACTTACTACTTTATCAGCAGCGTTGCTATTAAAAATAAAACAATAATAAAATGCGAATGAAATTATATATTTAAAAACATCCAAATATCTTTCATAATATTTTTTACAAGTAGATATATAGATTAAAAGTAAAACTTTTATTTTTAATCAAAATAATAAGATAAAAGAAATCTTTTTATACAAAGAATAAAATATTTCTTGAGGCAATTAATAAAAGTTTCAGAATCTAATTTTTACATCAGAATCTAATTTTCAGAATCTATTTTTAATAAATTCCCAGCAAAATTTAACATACACTAGAAACTTTGCTCCTAATCCAACAACTTTTGCAGCAGAAATGAGTCCTTCAGTCCATCTGTGATTTCTGTTATAAAATTCTTTTATTGAAGCTGTTCCCTAAATAAATATATATTTAAATCAGATATCAACTCACAATATTAGTTATTATTTAGCACATTTTTAAAATACAATTGTGCATTAAAACACTTATTTCTAAGAGAACACATAAAAAAAATACTTATTTTTAATAAGTGGATAAATTTAGCACATTAGAAACACAAACCTTCCCTTGTGAAACAATTTCTTCTTGAAGATTTTTTGAGGCATGAACAAGTACTTTGATGGTCTAGAATGAGAAACAAAACACAAAAATTTGAAATAAAAATTTTAATGTTAAATTAATTAAAAAAAATGTAATATAGTTTAAGATGACAATAAAAATCAGATCATCCAAAACAAATAAAAGCATTGCATATGGAATTAGAAAAGAAATTATGAATAATTTCTTAGTTTAAAATATTGTAACAATTTCATTTATTTATGTAAAATTGTACCATATGAAATACATATTTTTACAATATAACTTAAATATATTTAAATGATTTTAATATTTTTTTATTGAAATTGTAATTGTCATTCTACAGAATTAAACATGTTGAATTAAATATGATGGAAATTTTTAAAGTATATTTTAATAAGGAAATAAAAAAAATTGAGCTAAAGCTTCACTAATTGGTATATTTTTGGTATCAAATATATATATATATATATATATATATATATATATATATATATATATATATATATATATATTAACAAGGATTATTTTTGTATATACATACCTGTCAACCTTGGAGAAATAAAAATCAGTAGATTCTACTGATTTTAAGAGAAAAAATCAGGAGACACTACTACCGATGTTTTTGCTTGAAACAGAAAGTTTAAAATGGTAATACCGCAAAAAGAGAATTTTACTCTTTAAATTATACATTCTGAGAATGATTTATTTTAAACACATTTTGTGTCAACCTTAATATTTTAATAAAATATCCATCAACCTCATAAAGGAACTCTCTATGAAGAATTAAAGAATATATTATATATAAAAAATAAACACATCAACATTTATGTCTCAATATTTATTTTATACAGCAACTTTTATTACTCCAGTGCAATTTATAAATATTAAATTTATAAAATTATTTCCTTACATAAGCTCATAAAATACTTAGTTTAATTCTGTGAGAAATACTTCTATACATAAGAAAATATAAATTTTCAAATACTTTGTCCATAAAAAACATAACACATTTGAAATTCGAATTTTTTCATGCATTGCTGATTTAGCATTTATGAGAAATTAATTGGTGAACTGGTACTGAAAACATTTTTTTCCATTTTGAGAATATTTAGTAATAATTAAACTTTTAAAATTTAAGAAGAGAAGACCTCAATTTTTTTATATGACTGAACATCCGTTCACATTCAGCATTAGAATGGGGAATACTTAAAATTGTAAGCATAAACTGGGAAATATATAGGAAAACCTTTTTTGTACAAATTCATTTTTCAGATTTCCAACAAGATGCCATTGTACATCTACTCTTGGTTCACCCAGTGTTTCTTTTGAGAAGACAGTACTTTGAAGTGTGCAGAACTCAATTTGTAAAATGTCCAATCCTTTATTCAGTTCTGTATTAAGCAGTAAAATGAGAAATCTATCAATAATTTTACATCATCAGTATACTTCTGCATGTTTTAGAATCTCATCATGAAAGGAGAACTTTTTGAGCATGTAAATGTAACTACACACAGTCACATAAAATTAAAGAACCCAACATTATTTTTGGACAAAATTTTGGCAGTTTTTAAGTTTTTCACTGAAATTGCCAAAAAATAGTAGAATTTCATACTTTATCGGGAAATCGGAAGAAAGGGTAAAAAATCACGTGTTTCCCAAAAAAAATCAGTAGAGTTGGCAGCTATGTATATATATAAAATAAAGGCAAACATATTACTAAAATTAAAGTATTTTGAATATTCATCTTCATTAGAACAGTCTTTCTCCAACATAAACATAAATTTTTCAATAATGTATGTTTACATTGGAGAAAGTAATTTATAAATATTATGGCAATTAAATTACTACAAAGACATGAACTCTATTGATTCTATACATTTTAACTCTGGAGCTTTGTAAAAAACAGGTTTTTTTGGAATAAGTGTGGAATTCCAAAAGGAAAAATATTCAACACAAAGTGATTTAATTTACAGTCAATTTACTGTGAGAATTTTGTTCTGAATAAAATATAGAGATTCATCTTACTCTAAGCTACTATCCAAATTTGATGAGTCACATAAAAATTTTGAGATTCTCTAATCACAACATCTTAATCTCATACTTTATATAGTGAAAGGTATTACTTCATTAATCTAAGCTACAGGTTTCGAACTACAAACAGCAGATAAAATTTGACTCACCTATGCCATCAATCTGGCTTGCGACTATTAATAGCTTATTGTGGATATTGCAGCTGTTATAAGTTGGAGGAAAAAAATACAGAATCATAACTGTATAATTTATTTGCTAGATAAATTCCATAACAAATATCCACTTGTAAAAATACTAAAATTTATGTAATTGGGATTTTTCATTGACAATAATTTATAGTTATGGGCCAAATTTATGAAAATATAAGAACTTATATTTTCACAAATTTGGCCTATAACTACGATTAACTACTACAATTTTCATATTTAAGAATATGAAAATTGAAGGACTCCACTAATAAAAAAATTACTTAAATTGAAAACAAATATTTTTTGCTTTAAATTTTTCATAACTGTGTAATTAACAAAGTAAAGCATAAAATCAGATATATATTTTTATTAAAAAAAAATTCTATTACAATTTGGGAAACAAAAATAAAAAAATAAAAATAAATAAATAAAAAATAAAAAAAAACTAAAAAAAAAATTCAAATGTTTATCTTACAATACAAACTGTATGTGAATAATTAAAAGTTTGATTATTTAAAGTTGCTGGTATCTTTTATAATCTTTTTGAGATGCAAATTTTAAAACCTTTAACCTTTTTAGCTTCATTTATAGACATTCACTGACAATTAATATGAGGATCAAAACTATTCATTTTATTTGACAATGTCAAAATAAATTGTGATGCATTTTTAAGTCATTTATCTCAGTCATTTGAATTTTTGACTATCAAGTTTAAATTAATGAGAATTTAAACTAAGAGCTTTTAATTATTTTTTATAGTAACTTTCATGGAGAAAAATATTTGGAATTTATTCAGAACATAAGCCCTTGATATGGTTTTCTTAGCAGCTGAAAATTTGATTATAATCTATAAACATTAAAAATTAAGGTCCATGTATCTTAAGTAAGAGATTGTTATCAAGAAACTGAATATGAAATAAAAAGTTGCATAATTTATAATTTTGTAAAATTAAATCCAGAACAAAAAGTATCTATATACATAAGTAATTTTTTTTTTATTTAAATGGCATTTTTTTTATTCTTTTATACCAATCTATGTAGGTATGCTTTTTCATTAAACCAAGTTTTTGGTCTAGTTTATAGGCAAAGCCCAAGAACATTTCTGAATTCCAGATAAAAAATCTATATTTGTTTAATTTTCTGATAATGAATGACAAAGTCAGATATTTTAGCTGCAAATCAGTTGTGGCCAATTTGATTAGTAGCTAAAAACACCAATCTTCTTTTATCTTTATCATATTTACCTACCTATACTATAAAGATTTCATCTGATATATACTGAAAGCAAAATAGTTTAATATTCTCTGAATATATAATGAAATTTGAAATTTTTCAAAAGGCTAGTGAGATTTTTTAGGCATTCTGCACAAAAACTTTGAAGCGTGAATTCTTATTAAAATTTCTTGATTGATTTACCTCTGTGATAATATTTTAGACAAAAGGTTTATCAGACAAATACCTATGATTTAGAGTAGATTTTGTTGAAAATATTCATACCTAAAACGGGAATTGAACTTACCAATACTTGAATCTACACTTAAGTGCTATCCAAATGAAAATTAAAGAATATCTTCTTATCAGGCATTGAAGCAAATTTTTGACATATCAGTTTATTGTTACAGCCATTCAGATATGTTCCCATAAACATTATTGGATGATGGTATTCTTATATTATATGAATATGAGACAGGTCATACTGCCCTAAAACAGTTTCCTGTTGTTCTAGAACTATAAGACAGATCACATAGTTATAGAACACATGAGAAGTAAATATTGAATGCAACCACTCAAAAAAACTGTTACTCCACAGGGAGTAATAAACTATTCTACATATAAAAAGTAAGGTTTTCAATAAATAAAATTTTAATTCAGAAGTTAATAGTAATTCTTTTTCCCATTTCTATATAGAAACACTCTTATTAATGTATTCAGTGAAGAAAATTAAAAAAATATACCTGCATTAAAGCTGTACAAGAGTCTAAAATTTTGCTGTTCACTTCTAATTTCATTCCTGAATCCCCTGCTTTGCTTTTATTCAACATTTCCTAAATAAGAAAAAAAACATTTTTGTAATAAAATTGAATAACTCATATTTTAATTTAAGTAATCACTTTGTATAATTGTTTCAAATATATTTTTTTAAAAAAATTGGATAAAAATCATTTTTAATTACTTGTATTCTTTGTGCAGCTTCTTCTATATCAATATCCATCTGTTTTAGTTCACGGTCAATTATATCTCCAAGTTTTTTTGATGAATCTTGGGACATATTAGGCACCAAGGCTTCCATGACTTTTCTAGTGCAACTAATTTCTGAGGTTATTTTACTAAACACTTCCAAAATTTCATTATTTGAAGCTGTTAAAAAATATTTTGCAAAAATTATTTAACAGTTATTCAATAAAATATAAAAGAAGAAATAGAAAGCCAACAATAAATAGCATTCACTTATTTGTGCAATACAAAAACAATCAAGAATAATAAATTTAATAAATAAGAGAAAATTTTTCCTACATACATAAAAATTTATTTACTCAAGCAAATATATCTTTGCAAATGTTTTGTTGAAATTCTTTAAAATAATTTAAGATGATCACCTGAATTTAATTTAATAATTATAACAAGAGACAAAAGCTTATAAACAAAATATAAATGCTAGAATATTTTATATAGCTTAATTTAAATTTATCATCATGAATTAGGTTTCAAAAGTTAAAAAATATAATTACTGCTAACTAAAACAACATTTAAAAGAATATTATGTATCAGTAATGACTTTTCAAAAATTAAATATTTAACTTAAATTCAAATTTGCACTTAAAAAAAAAAAAAAAAAAAAAAAAAAAAAAAAAGTCAGTTGCATTTACAAATTACAATTATAGGAAAAAAAATAATTTAAATATTATTGAAAATGCTTAAACAATAATATTTTACCCAATTTAGTGCTAATACCTTTATTTTGGAAAGCTTTAAACAAATTTATTCCATCCAATCCCATTTGTTTACAAGATGCAGCAAGTTCTAGAAAGAAAAAATTTAATGTTTACCATGAAACAATATTACTTTCACAGCATATTCAAACTTTAAATTTTCATACAGCTCTTTAAAACAAACTTCATACCAGCATTAAGTATTTCTGAGGATAATTTTCATTAATTCATCTTTTTTAAACTTATTTCAATTGCAAATATTAATCATAACTTACATTAATTTTATTTAAATATGACTCACTAGTAAACAATGCACATACATGCAAATTAGTAAGTTTTAAATTCTTAATTCAGATTGTTCATAATAAATATTTCATAATGATAAAAATTTATAATTTAACATTTTTTCATTTAAAAAATATATAAAAAAAAGTAAATTTTGATATTTTTATGAAACATTGTGACTATAAAATTGGAATATATGCAACATTAAATGTAAACAGAAATAAAGAAGTAACATACTAGAAGAATATTTATTATGGAGATAAAACAGTGACAGAGAGACTAAATAAAAAAGACAGTACTGAGTGAATTTATTCTGGAAGTAGATAAATGTGTTTAAATATTAAATTCAAATTCTCAATATAATAATACATTAATCTTCAATGCTATCATAACTGTTAAAAATGTATTAAATTAATTTTCAATCTGAATTTTAGAGTAATTTACTTTATTTAAAATTAGCTAAATAAATATCACTTAAAGCTTCAATATCTAAAATGATAATTTTCAACAGCTTAATTATTTCTACATTTCAATTGCATTAAAAATTTAGAGGATCAAAAGTATTTAACTGCTAAAATCAACATAAAAAATTTGTATCTATAGAAATCAAATACATATAAAAAAAAAAAAAAATTATAATTTAAATGAATATTCAGAGAAATAATTCTAGTCACTAAGTTTAATACTTGCGTTCATTTATTATTAATGAGGAACTTAAAATAGTAATAATTGACAACATTAATTTCAACAAAAAAAGTTTTAACCACATAACAAAGTTATATAGTAAATTTAGAAGCATGAATGAAATTTAATAAATTTTAGCATTAAATAAATTTGTATGAAAAAATGAGTACAAAATAAAGTTACATAACTTCATAATAATAGAAGAGAGAAAAACTTACGATCGCCTTGTTCAATATTAGGAGAGGCATTAGATGTTGCTTTTCCTTCAAGTAATACATTAGATAGTAGATGAGAGAAAGATATTGTAGACTGTAAAACACCTTCAATAGCTATAGAAACAAATAGATAAAAATGGAATTAAATAAAAATTAGAGAAAATGATTAAGATAAGATATCGAACACTAATATTATTTTAGCATATCTGAAATAAAACATTTCTATTGTAATCATAACTTAAATTATTTAATTGAATGCAAGTATTACATATATAATGTTATATAGATAAATAAATAAAAAAAAAATAAGTAAATAGAAATGTACAAAATGTACAGTTATTTTTTTTTATTTTAATACAATGTTATGAATTAAATTCAATTTAAAATGATAAGTATTTTGTTAATAACACTCAATTAAGTAAAAGATCATTATAAATACTAAGATTGAAATCCGACAGAGAAAAGCACTTGTTTTAAAACATTTAACAATTGTTTCCCATAAATTATATATTTTTGTCATAAAACTTATCCTTTAAAAGGTTTTAAATAGATAAACTAAAAAAAAAGTTTGGTAAAAAGAAGTAAAAAAGCATGAATCTTACCTTCAGGATTTTCAACAAATTTAAGATATGAATTTTCAAATTCTTCAGTAGTAACTGTAATGTTGCTTAGTTGTTGAAGAAAATACTCTAGAAAAATAAATAAAAAATTATTCAAGCAAGAAGTTATATAAAATTCAAAATATATTTTTGTATTTGAATAAAAAACAAACCTGGAGCATTGTTATTGAGGGCTAATGCTGGGCTATCAAAAGTATCAACAGTCATTTGGATTACATGTTCAGCTTCTTTGAAAGCACAATCTGAAAACCAATTAATTTCAGTTACTCACAAAATTATATTAAAAAAATCTCAATTCTTTTTAAAAATCTATGTCAAAATGTTTTTGATACAAATTAAACTTGGAATATTTGGATAAATTTAAAAAATATTATATTTAAAATGTTTCACCTCATTAAAATGGAATGGAATGTCATTGGTTTCAAAAGTTAAAAATAAATATGTATTTGATAACTCATTAGTAAGCAAACAAATTGAATGAAATTTAGCAATTATGATTATTATATTTCTGGAATTTAAAAATAAAAGAAAACATTTCCAAATAATGAGAATTAGCCTGAAATAAAACAAGAGCTTTACAGCAAAACTTCAAGTGGTTTATAATATTGTCAATATGTTGCATACTTCGATTGATCATGTAAAGCAGTTTTAAAATAGCATAGAGCTTAAAAAAGGTTAGGATCATACCAATCAGTTTCCAGGGAACACAGACTAGATAAAATTAAGGCTAAGAAAGTGTATTAGCAATACAATTTAGATTATAGTTTCCTCTTAAAGACATTGGAGATTAAGATAAAAAGTGCAGTTCATCATCGATTATGGCAGTGTATTTACAAACAACAAGAATCTAGAAAATCATATTTAAACATTGAGAACTCTAGGTGGTAGCACATAAAGGTTTAAGCACAAACCTAAAAATACTTAATCCTATACAAGAACACATCTTCTGAATATTTTAAGTGAAAGATATCAGATGCTTCTTTCTCTTAATATGTAATTATTTTTAGAATCACTTTGCAAAACAAATTGAGTCATTAGAAAATAGAATAGACCTCTACTGAATTTGAATTCAGTTTATGACTCGTGTATAAATAAATTTCATTCATCAGTGGACAGAACCAAGATGTGTAAAGCAAGTCACTAAACATGCAGATACTTTCTGTAAGTTTTCTGTAAGGTTGAGATCATAGAATGTAAATTACAAGTCCTTACCATATATGGAAATGTATATTAATTACAATAAAGATGTTAGACATTTATTCAGTGACATTTATCATGAAATATTTTTTTAACTTCTAAGATTTTACAACATAATTTTAAGAAATCAATTTTAGTTTTATATGAATAAAAATTTCAAAAAATACCACAAGATATGCCATAAGAAAATCTTTTAACATGTGTATATATATTACACTAATATTTTAAAGTTTATTTAAAGAGTATTGTAATTTTGTAGTGAAATCTAAAACTAAAATGTTGAGAGGATTTTTGTAGGCAATTTGAAGTGCATATTAAGTCTGCAGCTAAAGGAATAGAGCTATTTAAATAGAATTATGATTCTAAGTATTTTTATACCTAAATAGGAAAATTTCTTTTCTTTTTCAATTTCATTTTTTGCCACTAATTTGCTGTATTCATTATGAACTTCTTTAAGTTTAGAATCAAGTTCCTTCATATTTTTAGTAACTCTGTCTAATTCACTTTCTAAAGAACAAGATTTAGATATAACAGTAGACAATTCTTCTTTACAATCCTGAAATAAAAATATTATAATAAAAACGTAACACATCAATTACTTAAAAAAATTAATCATCAATGTTTGAATATTAAAAAAATTCTGAATACAGGTGATTATAATTAAAGTGACATTTTCAAAAGGATGTAAAAATGAATCCCTATTCAGGATGAGCTAATATTTCACATGAATATATATCAAGTAAAAGGACTTCATTTAAGAAAGAAAATTAATGCAAAAGTTGGCTGATAGAAGGTTCTGCAATAAAATGTTAAAAAAAGACATTTTTAAAAATATGCTACTTTTGGGATGTCAATTAAATAATGTGACATATACACTTCACATTGCACTTGTGATAAAATGGCAAGGAATATGCAGTTTCTATTATTCTGCAGCTGAAAAAGTATTCATGTCTATCATTAAAATTTTTTAACATTAAACGTTTAAGAAATAGCTATGCTCTTATAACTGCTAAAGAAAATTTATAACTTTACATTGAGCTCATTCATAGTGAAATCTGGTAGAAAGAGGAAAGTAATTATTTTTACATCAGTGGAGAATACAGCAACTGAACTGGAGAAGGATTTAAATAGAGCTTTGGGAATATAATGTACACAAGGAATCACACAAACAACACACATGACTGCCAGTATAGTTCATAAAATTTTACAAACCATCCTATGCATTTAAAATTATGCATACTCAGACATTGATTTCTGCAACAATGAAAACCTTTAGCTCACAATTCCATGCTCAAATAGAAAAAGACAATGTATGACCATAGAACATATTGTGAACAGCACATTTTAACCACACAGGCTGATCACAGATATCTTAAGATTTTTTCACCTCAAAATTGCAGAATAAAAGCAACAGATAATCCATTTCAAATGAAATATTTATTCCTTGTACAGCAAAGAGTCACCATGGAACTTTATTTGAAAATTTATGGCAGCATTTCTTGTAGATCCTTTTTTATTAAGGAAATTTGTTTTTTAGGTTCTATAACTTTCCTTGTCAATATGACATGCTATGAATGTCTTCTCTCCAACTAGTTCAATCCAACTCCGCAATAGTTCAGATGATAACCAAAATTTTAGAAACAGTAGATGTAAAAATAGCTTAAAGTTATTATGAACCATTCTGTGAGCCCACAGACGTCTGATTGATTAGGGTATTGTTCTTATTGTTATAAGGTAGTGAGTTCGAATCTATGTTTAATCAACGATCTGTTGTATTCACGAAAGGCAGCTGATTGGTTTGTTGCTCAACAGTCATTTTATGCACTCGAGGGCTAATTAGACTGGGACCTATGGTTTAAAGTGGATTCCAAACCACTACAAACATCCATGATCAAGGTGGGATTCGAAACCATGAACTGTTGAACCGAAGGCAAGAGCGCTAACCATTCAGCTGCCTTCTCAGCGAAAGGCGGCTGAGGAATGTTAAACAGATCATGGTTGCCTTATCCTCAAAGTGAAACGATATTTGTGGGAGTAGCAAATCAAGTATTAGGGAGTTTTCTGCTTGATACCAGCTTCTAAATTATGAAGATTCCCATCTAGTTACTTTTACTAACTAGTAGAGCTCAACACTGGGCAAGGTACAAGGAAGTAAGCCCTATAATATATCAATTCCTACTTGCCTTTTGGAAGGACTTACTTATGGACAGTAGGTCATATGGTGTAGTATTTATAAAATAGCGTTAGTTTCAATGGAAATTAAACAATGAAGCTACAGTTAAATTTCCATTTTGAATATAAATATATTAATCAACATTTCCAAACTATTCCTCATGATTCACTTAACTTCAACTTCTGTAACTGCAAGCTATTGAAGACACTAAAAAGATGGTGTTCATTGAAACCAAACTGTGAATTTAACTCAATCAAAAACATGCATTATTTAACATATTACTAATATCACTATTGATGTACACAATTACATTGTGGAACATTGCAAGTATTTTTCTGCAAAATGATTTTATGCTTTCAATTCATAGAACTTTTGGACAGTACATTGAACATTTCTTAAGCAAGTTATTTCTTAAGTTTAGTCAAGGTTGGTTTCTTTTCTTACTTTTCACACTTTTTGCTTTTTTTTTCCAGCATTTTGCCAATGTAAAAAGCAGAATGTAAAAAAGTAAAGCAAGATTCATCACTCCTAAGAATAGTTTTTCACATATCCCCAGTTTAATGGTGAACTCTGCATTCAATACTTCAAATTTCTTGGATAATGTTTAGCTTCAGAGCAGATGGATAACAATGGAATCCAAAATTCTTTAATAGGCAATGAAAAGTCTTGCTGCTAAAACTAACATCTGATAAACTTAGGTACCCTAGTGAAATTTCCACCAACAGCGACTAGCAATTTTGTTTCACTACCCTTTTTAAAGTTCTGCGGTTATATTTTTATAATTTTTTTTGGCCTACCATTTTGTTTTTCTGTCTTGAGATTTCCACTTCCCAATTACATCAATCAAAGTGGATTTAGTATTCTGTAAATTGCTCAAAATCTCATAAACTGATTTTCCACAAAGATGGCATCCCACTATATTGCCACATTCAAACTCACTAAATACCTTTGACTTAATCATTGTCTCACACATACATAAATACAATTTGTCATACCACTATAAACATTTTTAAAGATTTCAGTTATACATCTAATTACATCATCCACCATTAACATTTTTTTGTCAGAGGTGCACAGATATTTTTGGCCAGATATTATATATATATATACTATCATATGCGTATATATCTATGCTATTTGTGCATATATGTATATAACATACATATAAATGTTTTAATGTTTAATATAAAATACTGCTATTATTTTTCTAAAATGAATATTAAAAATAAAAATTATTTTATACTTTGTATCATAAAATAAATCTGAAAATATTGAAGTGAACAAAATTTTACAAACATATTTTTCAAAACTATTTACTTTTAATCAATTTTACTACAAAAAACATTTTGTTAAATATAAAATATTGATTTAAATACACAAATTAAACTTCTTCAAACAACTAATTTATTTTAAAATTTAATAACATTTCCTTTCATACTGACAATAATTACTGAATAATATTCTCAAGTATATCATATTTATAAAATTTAAGGTAATGCATACTGATTGGATGATCAAAAATGTGCAATATTTTACAGCTACTGTATTCAGCTAATAGAATAATTTAATTTTCAATAAAATAAAGGTAACACACAAACATCCCACTTTTTTAACACATAATGCAAAAGATGTAATTAAATTCTGTTTTCTAAACTGAACAAAATAACAATTCTAATTAATATTAAACTAAAAGGAATATTTCAATATTTTTAACAAATTGATCAACTCTTTTCTTCAAAAGGAAAATAATTTAAAGTGTGTTCTTTATAAAGCAATATTAATTCACATAAAAGTAAACATTATCCTATTATTGAGTAAAAAGTATTTAGTTTTATAAATTTTTAGTTAAAAAAAGAAATTTTGAAATAAATTATATCAATTTTTCAAATTAATTAAAATTTGATATTTGACTAATTAGTAATTAATAAAATTTCTGCTACATTAACAGTAATAAATTGAAAACATGTTTTCAAAACTAACCTGGTTAATTTTTTCCAGATTTGCTTTTTCCTGTTGTAACATAGTTAGCTCTATTTCATAGCTAGCAGATTTTTGTAACTTTTCAGTTTCCACTTTTTGTAGTGAAATAAGCTCATTAACTCTTTGGCTTAATGTCTGAAAATGAATATAAAATCATTAACAACCATAAAAGTATTGTAGCAAAACTTATATTACTCAAATAATTTTAAATGAAAGAATGCATTCCTCCACAGTTAACTAAATATTAAAAAAAAATATATTGTATAAATCCGAATAGCATCTATGTTTAAACAGGAATTTTAGATAAGGATATTATTTCCTCATTTTAAATCATTCCTTAAATATGTAATACTGAATGTTTAAGTTAAATTTTTAACAAGTTATTATTCAACAAATTATAAACTAATTAAAGCAAAATTAAAAATGATTTTTCTTTCTTAAAATATCAAAATAAGAATTTTTAAGTGTTTAGTTATTAATTAATAAACTAAAAATTATTTCCAGATATTTACAGCACCAAATGGCTATTTGTAATCAATAATGGTAAAATCTGCAATGTATGATTCAATATGATCTTGATAAGAAATTCTTACTGGATATGGCAGTAGTTATCAATGTTTTTAAGTCTTGTTGTAGCAGAAGAAAATACCTATTTCCTTTTGTGACAACATTAAAATCATGAAAACATGGCAAAAAGTATAAATTACAATTGAATGGAAAAAAGAACTATGATAAATTTATTTATTGGAACTGAAGAGAAGTTTATAAGAAAAATCGCTTAACAACCTCAAAGGAAAAATAAATTTAGCTAATTTATTTTTCAAATTTAATGTAAGCCATTTCCAACATCATAAAAAACATGTAGAGAGAATAACTTCAAAGCAAAATTTGTAAGCATTAACAAAAATTCAATATTTTTTTTTTTAAATTTAGATATGGAAATGATAACACTAGTTCTACTAATAAGTAAAAATAGTGAAGACTGTAGTATGATTGGGTGTGCAACATATAAAATCAACAAAATAAGAGTTGCTATTACAAAGAGTTCAAAGTTAATCCCAAGTCAGTGTGTGTGTGTATATATATATATACATAATTTTCATCATTTGCTAATCAGTCAACTAAGGAAAGTGCGAAACTACTTTAATTCTTGTATGGCTGAATTCATATAAAAATTAAAAATATAGTGGTGTCTTCATGGAAAAATGTATTTGTTTGTATTTTGTAAAAAAATGAAGATTTTATAAAGCTAAACTGAAAAGTTTAAATATTTGCACCATTTTTAATAAATATAGAATTATTTTACATCCTTTTCATTTCCTTTAGATAACTCAAATTTTTTTTATTAATAATTTAAAAAAAAATATGCCAGCTTAAATATTATAACTTTTTAAAAAAACAAGCAAATACTACAAGCAAGCAAAACACATTCATTGCATTTCTATCAAATTTGGAAAAGAAGTTATCTGTTTGCATAGCATGAAATGAAAAAAAAAAAAAAAAGATTAATTTAAAAAAATATTTTTATTTAAGTAATCTTATTAAATGAAACTTATTACCAAACTTTTTTCAATCAACAAATGCCACTTCCACCAAGAAATCAGGTTATCCATTTTAAACATTTATCATACATCTATCAGGATGTCATACATATACGAGATTACATTCTGATGTCAAGATATAAGTAATTAAACAAATGATAATTTTATATATAATACTAAATAATACATATTGTATCATTTTAGAAAATTAATGGGAACAGTTCATTATGGATTTAATATTTCTTATGAAAATATACAAGTACATACAAAAATTTACCACATAGAAATTCATAATTGCCTGTGTGCATTCTGTTGTTCAGTTTACTGTAAGTTGATGACAACTTAGAGGCAATAAAATACAGTTCCAATTTTACAGTTGTACTCACTTAACTTAAGAACTCTATAAGGTAAACTGAAGCTCATAAATCACAAAAGCCTTATTGAAATATGATATGAACAACAAACTAAATTCACTTTTGCATGCAGAAGAGAGAAAAGTGAGAACAGCAGAATCCTGAGGAAAAATTATCAATCATGAAGTTACAATAATGAGCACCAATACTTGAGATGGTTGAAAGTTGTAACAAAGTTGTAGCCTTAAATTGAAAATATCAGATGCTATTTATTAGCCTCTAAATTTATAACCTGAATTACTTATAATGATGTTTCTTAAATGTTTTTAAACTTGCATGGCATTGAACTTCATCCAAGGAAAAAACATACTGACATCTGTCTTTTCCTTGGATAAAGTTCAGTACTTAGCTTTTGATCACTTTAGAAAAATACTTAGTTTTTAATCACTTCATCTTTAATAACTGACAAATTTTTTTACTTTGCTCCATCATTAACTGATTAAAAATTACAATGAAATGTATTAATAAAATCACACATTGTATCATTAAAAAAATACTTTTAAGAGGAATAGACACTAAGAAAGAATTAGAATTTTTACTCAGAGACCAATGACATTATGAAATGTAAGCATTCTAAAGATGTATCAAATAATGTTTCATATTTAAATGTAAAAAATTAGTTTTACAAATTTACATGAATATAAATAACAGCTTTACAGACCATATTTAATTTGAAAAACTCTTATTAACTAAGTTTAGAACTTTTCAACACTTTTAACATCGTATTTAACCTTTAAAATAAGTTGTTTATGCGTTTTAAATATAGAATTAATTGATCAATTATTAAACATTTATTTGGCAAGAATATTGTTGAATTTTTTTACTGGAAGATTTCAGAATAATCATTATTAAATTTATATTTAAGAACTTGAATTAAGGTCTGCAAAACACAAAATATTTTATTCCAAGGAAAATTCCACGATAAAACTTTATTATCAAATATGATGAAATTAAGTGTTGCAATTTAAGTAAATCAGCTAATTTCAAACTAAACAAATTGACTTGATAATCAAATACCTGTAGAAACAAAACATATATATTAATTAATTATTAAAACTTAAAACTAAAACTTCAGTTATATTTAAGTATATGTTATTAGAGTTTTAATATTAAGTAATATCATTAAACATGATCTTATTAGTTTAATAAACTTAAAAATTGCTCATTAATTGAAATAGCAATTAAACATACAAACAAGAAATTAAAATAATTAATTAGGGAAAAATAATTATATATGTAAACATAATCCAGAAATTATAAGTAATTAAAGTAACATAAATGATTAAAAATATTTTTTCTTAGTAAATTTCCTGAATTATTTTATTATCTTTTAAGTCTTCAAATTTGATAAGCATATTATTTTTGAAAAGTTTTGAATAAAAAATATTTAATAATGTTTATAAGAACAATTCAATCAATTACAAGATCAATTTAAATTACTTGTTTTTCTGATTCAATTGTTTCTAATGAAGATTTCAAACTGGCATTTTGTTTATCTGATTCAGCTTTCTAAAAAAAAAACAGGAAAATAAATTTAATTTATATTTTTTCTGAACTACATTATAACAACTCTTACTCTAGAAAAACTTAAATTGCTAAATAACAAAATCACACAACTTACCCCTCTAATTAAACTAATATGCTCATCTCGAAGTTTGCTATAAACTTCTTTCATTTTAAGAAATTTTTCTTCTTGAGATTTTGCCTTTTCTAAAATGAAAATTAATTATCAAAGAGTTGAAAATAAAATAGTTTATCAAGCTGAGAGTTGAACTTATAAATTACTGACTTAAAAGGCCAGAATTCTACAATTCAGCTAAGAACTCAACTGAAGAAACAAGAAAAAATGAATTAATTTCTTATGCATTACTATCAATTGACAGTAACAGCATAATGAAAGAGAAATTTCAGTGTTTGGAAAAAATAGAGCACAATTCTACATTAGAACTTATTTTAATATATTACGAATTTTAAAAAAATCATTGTTTAGTAAAATAATGCAAAATTTTTAAAATTGATTACTATAAATGACTATTAAAATGCATTACCAGAAAATTTTCAAAATAGAAAATATTTATAACAACATTTTAAATTATTGATTTTTGAAATAATGCTTTGAAGATGTATCTGCAAATTTAAGCTAATTTCTTTGATTTTAAAATATGTAAAATAAATTTATAATAAAATATGTTAAGTAATTAATATACAAACATCAAGTAAGTGTGAATTACATTTTAATCATATAAGTGTCCAAAAATGTAATATTTTATACAATTGTAATAAATTTTTAACATAGAATTATATGGAAACTTTAAAGTAAATAATAAGTTACTTTAGATAAAAGATTAATATCGTATTATTACCTATATAATACGAAATCCCAATTAAAAATGAAGTTGTACTTCATATGTTTCATTAATTACACATTTAAATGAATAAAAACATCTAACTATATTTAAATCTCATTAAAGGTATCTTTTATTCAAGTTTAAAACTCCTTTCAAAATCACTTTTTTATAAAGACTTTGAAAAATAAATTAAACAAAAAAAATCAAACCTATACAATTAATTAAATCTAATATATTTCGGAATAATTTTATGCTTTTTAAAATACATTTATTATGAAATGCAAAGAATTTTTTAGACATAATGTAACATTAATACAAAAAAATATCAAAAAATTTTGTTAATGTGACATAATTTGACTTTAGGCAATATTAAAATCCAAGGATGGTGTAAACAAACCCACAAAGTTAATACTCATCAAAACTATTCAGACTTGTAATTAATTACTAAAATCATGATAAATTACAAATATTAGAATTTATATTTGAGCTTATTCACCTAAAAAAAGAATTTCATAAGCAAAAATTTATATGGATAATAGATATCTCATTTAGGCAAAAGTAATTTCAATTTAAAATCCTACTCACTCTCTGCTTCACTAAGTTTAACAATTATATCATCTGGAGTATTTTCTGCAGAACTGTTTTGCTTTAGCTTTTCATTTTCCTATAAAAAATGATAGTAAAAAGTCAACATTTTAGAAGCATTAAAAATTAATTTCAACTGTATAAAACAGACTTTTCCAAAACTTACTTCTCTCAGGTTTTGAATAATTTGATCCTGTTCAGTAATATGTGATTCAAGATTAACAAGTTGCCGTTTGAAATCATCTATCCGTCGCTCATACTGGAAAATAATGCATTTGTTATTTTTTAAAGTATGTTTTCTACCAAAAGATAAATAATTAAAATAATACTAAGAAAAATGTAATGAAAATGAAAACCATAAGAAAGTAATCTATGCATTCCCATTATCTTGATAAATTTATAAAACTTTTAATACATTCCAAAATATTTATAATATATATTTCATTAATTACATGCCAAAATATTTATAAACAAGAATATTAATAAATAAATTAATACTATTTTCGAAAAGACAGATATGTTATAGCATTGATTGATTTTGAAACATTTTTATCAATACAACAATCATATTACATTAAGACAAAAATAACATTTGATTATTCATAAATTAGAACATGAAACAAGATATTATTTTAAAAATTAAATTACCTCTATCTTATTCCTTTGTATATCCATCCTTAATAATTCAATTTCTCTCTGTAATCGCTCAATTAATTCATCTCTGTAATGAAAATTTTCTTTGACTAAATTTAACTTTAAAAATACAGAACTAAATAACTTAAAATATAGTGACACTATCAACAAAATCACAATAATTTAGATTCATTTTTTTATTAAATTGGTTGCAAAAATGTCTTCTTAAATACTGTACAAAAAACTGTACAATACAAAAAACTGTTACCTTAAAGAGTAAACATATTTTGATTGTAATCCCATTTTAATATGCATTTACAGGAAATTATTATAATGCAATTTTTTAACAAATAATTGTTTCCACTGATAGAAAAATAAATTACTATTCTAAAATGTTAAATAATAGAAGAGTATATTATTGTAGAACTATATTGTCCTTGATAAATAGATTTTTTTTGTGGTACATTTTTACATATTCTGTAAATAATCATAAAACATATTTCAAAGAGATAAAAATCATTTACAAAACTTATAACAAAGAATAAAACAAATAGTATGAAACTTGTACTTTGCATATTTCACATGAGTTACGTAAATAATAACAATTTAAATCCAGTCAAATATCACAGGTGCCTACATCATAACTTAAAAATTGTACATAATGTGAGAAATCTTTGGTATTTTGGAAAACATGAATTTTTTCCTAATATTTTGAATATCCAATTTCAGTATGCATCCCACTATATTTCTGATTTCAATCATAAAAATACTGTTATCAATAGGTGTATTTTTTATTACCAAAAACTTTCAAATATATGCAAATAACAGTTATGACAATTTAGAATTGATAGAATTGAAGAGGATAAATAGTATGATTCGCAGAAATTTCAATTCAACAAATGAAGGCTGACATATTGTGTGTATGATTCGATGGACATGTTTATCATAGTTGCAATCATATTATAAAATTACAATTTATAGCATAACAATCGATATCAATATCAACCAACTTTCATCTAACTGTAGCACAATGAGATGCATGTCAGATTTCTCTACCTTTTATTACTTTTGACATTAAATCCCAAGTATTTGCATAAAAAACAGTGCAATGAATAGCATACCATGCTTAAAATAGGTCACATTTTTACCACAGAGAAAATATTCCAAATTCACTAATTACTATGTCTTACTAATTAATATCTTGATTTTTTACTGGTACAAACTTTAACACATCATTTACAACTTTATTTGTAGTTTAATCAAATTTTTTGGAAAAAATTTATTTATTTTGCTCCTTACACTTCCCCTTGCTTTTAGCAACACCATGAGTTGTTATGAATTCCACAAATTTTTCTCCTCTTTAATATGGACAAACTAATTTATGATTAACAAATGTGAATAAACTCAATAATGTTATGAGATAAAGTTAGAGTGTTATTACTAAAAAATGCAGTGTTAATTACTTTGTAATTAGAAGCTCAGTGGCATGTAATAAGTTAGATGATTAATTGAAATTTTATATAAAAAAAAATCTATAATGTGTCTATGATGTAAAATCTATGATGAATCTATTTATAAAGGTATAATGCAAATGAGATGATACTGATGGTCACAAATATACTTTTAAAACCTTTCTAATTCAAGGGGAAAATGAGTTTCCAGATTTATGCAGGTGATATCAGTATTAGTCTAATCACAGAAGAGTATAGTGGGTGACTGGTTAACAAACTGTTCGGACTGTAAAAAAATCAGACAATGAAATTTTCCTGAAATATTTTTGGATAATAAACTGAAACCAATTTTAACGAAGACTTTTCAGCTCGCAGAGCATGATGTGCAGGGATGTCAAACCTAACAGACCAAAAATTGTTTTTTTCATCTTTCTTGAATTATGTTACTATTAAACTTCGAAATTCTATACTAAACAAAAATTTTCCAATAGAATATTTACAGCCAAAGTAAACTAACAGTTTAAGTTTTGATTTCATTCAAAACCGAAACCAATTTCATTTTGAGCACCCATCTTCTTGTTTATTTATTGAAGGAAAAAAAAGGATGTCAGAGCAATAATCTTATCACGGCACCCAAACTAAGCTGATATCAGTAAGGTTAGGGATGTGATTAATATTGGAATACTGGAAGTGATTAATAGCATTGTTTTCATAAACAATGCTATTAATCACTTCCAGCAAGCATTAAAAAAGGGAGGAAATCAAATGACACTGAACTTTTTCTTTGAGGTTCCATGAAAAAAATGAAAAGGACCAATTAATATGCCGAACTATATCCATTACTTTTTAAATAAACTTACTAGGAAATTATATGTATTTTTTATTTAATTTTTAGGGTCTCCAGGGCGAATCAATCAATTTCAGAACAAATTAATGGTAAATTGATGATTGGTTAATGAACAAATCTGAATGTAAACATAGTCTTGTAATGGATTATGTTCGTCAACAAATCATACACTTTTTTTGCAGAATATTTGCAGATTTTCACAATATTTGCAGATTGCATGAAGAGGATGGTAACTCTAGTATTGTAGATCCGTTAAATTCCCCTTAAAATTGGTCACAAACAATCTCTTTAACTAAATTATTTTCATAGTATTGATTGATTGATCATAGTAACATTTTGATCATTTAGGACTTAATTAAAAATTTCATTCAAAACATAATTTTAAAAAATTTTCAATTTTGAAAATTTTAAAAGATGGAAATCTGTTTCTAGAAAAGTGGCACTCCAGCAGGCAACATTAACAGTTGTGAAAATGGCATTTAATAAGCATTTTATTATTTTCTTATTTTTGCACAAAAAAACTACTGTAAACTAATTAGTATTTATACTGTGTTAAATCTCTGAAAAATTCTTGAATTGGAAGGATTTAGTTCTTGTAGCCATTCAATTTTCAATAATTAGCAGTATAGTTAGTCAATAATGAACAGTAATTTTAATAATTAGCAGTTAATAAATATATTTTAGAGAAGAATTAGTTTATAATTGGATAACAAATAATTTTGAACTGTCAAATTACAAATAAATATTTACTTAAAATTGATAACAAAAATAAATTTGGAAATCCATACTGCATTTTAAAGTTTAAGAATAATTTCATTCAATTACATAAGTATACCTAATTCAATAAATTAAGTGAGACAAAAGGATTAAAATTTGAAATTTACTTTTCTGACATCTGATCAGGAGAACTAGAACCATTATGATGTGATAAATCAACAGAAGTACGATGCCCAAAAACACCTTCAAGAACATCTGGACTTGCCTGCATAAAATAATTAAAAATAAATTGTATTCCAAAATTTAATATCTCAATAATATTAAATTAAAAAATTAATAAATTTATCCAATGAAAGCAAATTTTACAAGATAATTACATTTATGGAAATTGAAATGTCTAATATCCATAAATTAAATAACAAATTTAAAATTGTTAATATTATCTCAAGTATTGGTTGTAAAAATTTTTGACTAAATTTTATAAATAAATTAAAATATTTACTATGGTGCTAATTAATACGAGAATGCACAGTTACACAAAATTAAAGCAATGTGTACATTAATTTAAAACAATAGTTCCCAAAAAGCCTCATAGACTAAATGTAGGCTGGTTTGGATCAATTAATTGAATTTGTTTAGAATTATTTCTGAAGAATCAATACACTAAAGTAAGATATCAATTACTTATTAATAAGGCAAAAATATTATAACTTACCAGAAGAATATATAATTAAATCCTACAAGTATTATTTTATCAAAAGTTAACTCAAATCAACTTCCTCTTCAAAATATGCAATATTAAAATTAACTATTGATAAACATTTTCATTTAAGTCTTGATTTTCCTTATTTAGTAAAAAATAGTTATTATCATTATAGAATTAAAAAAAAATGCGATGTAATAATTTACAAAGTGAAATAATAAAGTTGTAATGAAATAATAAAGTTTTTTTACACCATACTGAATTATTTTGTGCGATATTAAATTTGTTTTTAAAGTTATTTTATGATTATTTTATACTTTCTAAATAATATTAGAATAAACAGAATTAAAATATGTTCCTAGAAAGAAGCATTAAAACAAAATTTACAAATTACAAATTGATATATTATTAAATAAAAAGTAGCATCACACACAAACTAGTTGTAAAATTGCTATATAATATGAAACAATTGCTATAAAATATTATTAAATAAATTGGCATTAAACTAGTTGTTTGTTTTAGAATAATGCAATTTTAAATATGTTTTTTTCTCATTGGTTTATTTATATATTCACCATAAATACTTAGAATTTTTTTTTCAAATTTTAATTTAAATATTTAGATCAAAAAATAATTCCCCAAAAAATTAACAATATTTTTCAAACCAAACAAATAATTGTTTAACATATTTGTCCCCCCCCACACACACACACATAAGCCATTTATAGCAAAATGTTACTTAACTTAATTCTTTAATGCTGTGTTTAATCATTACTCAAAAATCTGACACTGTTTACTTAAAATTTAAAATAATTTTCTTTTTATAATTTACTTATTTCAAATATTAATAGGATGCTTAGTTTAACAATTTTCAGTTTGAAAAGAAGAAAAATAGTATGAAAATGTCCATTATATTTTTCTTCTTTTTTAACAAAATTACGAATTAAACGAAGCTCATGTTTTGATTCTTTTCAAAGAAAAGTTAAAAAAACAAAAAATTTTCCGATATTTTTATCTATCTGCAGATTAAAATAAAATGTTTTCTAATTTCATAATCAATATCAGTTATTATTTTAGTAATATTTGTTCATTAAACATATTTCTAAACCATTTCAGAATAAAATAAATTATTCAAACATATAACTGCAACAAGGATTTTCAACCAAAATCATAACTAATTTGTGTATATAAAGCTCATGTGGATGTGAAATTTTAATTGTTTCACATGTTAAACTTTTGCGAATATAAGATTTCAACACCATTTCAGAACCAGTTACAGTAAATAAAGCTTATTTTAATTGGTTACAAAAGTAAACTTTACTTACAATAATGGGAATACAAAAAATATGAAAACTGAAAAAATATTACTACAAAAATTCACATAATTTTCTAATGCTAATAATTAAAAACAAATAGCATACATACAATAATAACTTATATACTCTAATAATGCATTCATAAAGTATTGAAAATAGAACAAGAAATCATAGGGGATTAAAATGAATTTACAATTAGACAATATAATACAGCTTTAAAAGATTGTCAGATCAAATATTTCCTGCAACTTTTTGAACAACTCAAATGTATGCAAATAAATATTATCTTACAGAAAAACTGCCCCTGGCAGATTATTTGAAAAAAGATTTTACATGGGGTTGAGAAATATTATTAATATAACAATGAACCATTGTGATTCCAAGTACCACTGTTAGAAAAGATTGCCTATTATAGGTTATAGTAAAAGAGACTATTATGTTTGCTATGCAGGCAGTGTATTTATTATGTGCCAGTAGAAATGACATTGTATTGACCATCAAAGAACTTCCAAACCTGTATGCAGTTAACACCTGTTCTCAAAGTGAATTGCAATTCATCATTAAACACCTTGTTTAACCATCTATAGCATTTACATTGCTGTACTGTAGATGCATTTACACATTGTAGCTAGATTTCAGAGTAAAAATATATATAAAAGAGTGCTGGGATTATAGATCCATTTCTGGAAAATACAAGGAAAACTTTTATAGAACAATTATCATCCCTACATCTAATTATTTCATAAAATGAGTAATTACAAGATACATGAGCTTGCTGACTAATGATGCAAGTGTTTCTCAAATTGTTTTCAGGGTCATTCCTGACCCAGTTCTTTGCATATGGGTACTATCTCATGTCCACAGCATAGCACAGTGGTGTTAGAGTGCTTTACATATGTAATGGTTACAATGTCCTCCAAGTAAAATGGTATCTTTGGGGACAACAGATAAAGTATTGAGAGCTTTCTGTGTTATTTCTTTCAAATTACAGATCCCAGCTGCTTCCACTTTACTTGTAGAGCCCAACTCTAGGTTAAGTACATGGAAGCATGTTGATAGAACAATAATAACAATCAACACAACACACCGATCAGACTGCAGTTCCATGCTGATGATCAGGCTCAACTAAAATTAACTTAACAGTGAGAAATATCTTTGCTTATATCTAAAGGGCACTCTGCTTATCAAAATTCTCCCATAGCTGGAATATGATTGTTTCAGTTATGTATCTTCCCCTATGTACAAGTTTATAATGAGGATGCTTTCAGATTTCAGTGTTATCAAACTTAAATGATTTGCAAATTGAATTTCATTAGTTTATTTAAAAAATTTCATGATTGTAAATTCCTTCCTCTTTGATGTGCCATTTTTTATATTTCTGAACATACCTTCCAGATTAAGAGAAAAATTACAAATTAGCAATCTAAAAAATTTTTCTATGTACAAAAAAGGAATAACAGATTTTCTTAAAAAGTGAATTAGATATTATAACAAAGATCTTCTAAATCATTTTAAAAAATAATTTTTAGCCACCCAAAATGAACATTTTTGTCTCATTATGAATTAATTTTGTATAACTTAAAAAAGTTTAACAGCATTCCAAATAATAAAATACAATCACTCATAAATATTTTGAACTTACAGCTGCTTTTGGCACAGTAGTATCAACAAGACTCATATCAACAGTTTCATTTTCAGGTGTATCTGAATGAGCAGGTAAAATAACAACTGGACTGACATGGGCACTTAAATCTGATGCAATTAGAAAATTTGGGGGTTTCTACAAAAGCAAAAGATAACTTTTAGAGAAGTAATTTATATATTTTAAAATCAATTAGTCAAGAAAATATTAATAAATGAAAAGTTATTGATTTTTAATGACTAGTTATTTCAGGAGAATTTTTAATATCAAATAAAATTGTTTATAATTTACATTTTTATAAAAATAATATAAATTCATATTATTCGTTAAGACAAATGATAATTAATATTATTGATAATAATTCTAGTGTAACATATTTAAAAAATTATTTTCTCCTTTAATAATTCAACAGAAAAATTTTATTCTTAAATTAAACACTATTTCAAATAATGAATTTTCAAAATATAATATACACTACATGTGATAACAACTATATTTTCCTGTATGTAATCAGTGGATTATGTGTTCAAAAAGTTATGAATTTTGTTGTCTATATAATATACCACAGTGCATAATATGATAAAAATATTGTCCATCAAAATAAAATTTTGGAAAAAAAAATGCTGTTTGTTTCATAAAATAAATAACAGATGGCATCATGACTTGGATAACTTATTTTATCCATAATCAGTTTTGCCCAATTGTGTTTAAGAACAATCTAAACTAAATGCTATATAGAAAACAAATAAAAAAATAGCAACAAATATATTAAATTAAGATAAAAGTAAAGAACGTATGGTACAAAAGAATAATGTATCTAATGTACAATTCAAAAATAATCCATTTCTTTTATTTAATTATTAATGAAACAACTTTTATTTTTAAGAATATGCCTATCCTCATTTTAAAAGTTAATAAAAAATTAAAATTGACAAATTTTTCTAGCTTCTACAGCTTATTGATCTTGTGCTTTCATCTCAATTTATCGCACTTTGTAAAAGGTGGATTCAAACAAATTTTTTTCCAAAATAAATATTATTTCTATACAATTCATTATATTTTTAATCGCACTATGATTTTTTTTATTTTACATGACACGCACATTATTAATCGTACATATTTTCGACTCTTTTATATGCCATGGATTATACCACTGCAGATTATGCTGCACTTTTTTACTTTTACTCAGAAAAAAAGATGTTGCAGATTACATGCACGAAAATATGGTATTTAAATGGAAATAACAAGTAATTTACAACATACCTCTGGAAGCAAAGGTACATGAATAAGATTCTTGAAATATTGTAGACTACTAGAATTCAAATAAAATTGCTGTAAACTAAAAAAGTAGAAAAAAAAGTTATAAATAATTGTAGCTGTAAAAATATTGAATTACTAAAATGTTTAATATAAAATAAACATATTAGTAGTTTCCTATTTATTAAAAACAGTGTAATTTAAAGGCTAAACTTGATTCTAAAATCTAAAAAAAAATTTTTTTTAGTATGTCACTCGACTAAATAAATCATAAAAAGATGGATTTCAATGAATATTTTACTGATGATTATTCAAAATAACAATAAAACTAAAATTAAGTTTTGTACAAAAAATAAAAAAAAAAAATTTATATGATTATTAATAGCATTGTTTCTTTATTTGAAACACAAAAGCATATCAAAATTAATATACCAATTAAGAAATGAAATTAGGAATATTGTTATGAAACATATTACGCAATGCTCAGACAAATGCAAGTCTGGAAAGCACAACTTTCTAAATTTAATTTAAGGCGATTTAAACTTTTTTCCTTTATATTATGAATATATTGATTAAATAGAAATATTGGTCCTTCTTAGAGGATTATTTAAAAAATATTAGGATTTTTCAAACTCTTTGATAAAATCTGAAAATTTAATGTTTTTCCGATTACAAAAAGGAAATGATGAATTTTATAAACATGGGAAAATAGAATAAAAGGAAAACCTAAAAGGAAGTACAGAAATATTCGTTTTTATAATTTCATTGTTATTAAGAATGTCCTATTATATTATGGCCATTTCTCAAATGAATATTAAAATATTCATTCATATTTTCCTGCTTTATGAATTGCAAGGAAATCTTAGTTAAGTATTGAATATTTGCATTTGAAACTTCCTCTTTTACCCACTAAACATGTTGTATCAACATAATAATCAAATTTCCATAAAAATTATTTTCATATTGACATTATTCTTGCAGGAAAAACAATTACATGGATGGTTTTAAACCAAATTAAACTGATGGAGCATACAGATGCAAAAACATAGTGATATTTTTATTTGACTTAATGATGGAAATTTAATGAATTGATTAATTGAAAACCAGCTTAATGACCTTTGGAAACTAATGTCACTGTTTGTTAAATTATATGAATCATGAATAGTACTCCATTTTACACATTTTTGCCAATAGTATATAAAATGCATACATACAAATTTCCAAGAACCAAATTTCAGGAGTTTTCCAGGAGTCAAATCAAAAATTTTCAGAAAGTAAATTTATACTAAATAATATTTTTTATTTTAAAAATTGTTCTTAATCAAATATATATATAATTCTATGCATGCAACATTTTTCAATTATATTTCTAAATAACAGAAATCAATTATAGCAAAAACTAATGAGAATATTTTTATTTAAGTTAGAAATACATTTAATGACTACTTGAAAAGGCTTCAAAGGATTTACAGCTATAACAGAAAATATTTAAATAATCAACATTCTTTATATTACTAAATTATTCATTATATAAAATAATGCATAATTTTAAAGTTTTTAAACATTTGCATTAGAATCCTATCTATTAATTTATTGAGTATTTCAAGATGTGCATAACCTCTTTGCAAATAAATATTTTTATTCAAAACAAAATTATTGGATAAAGCTTCCTGAATGTGACTTTTTCCACAATTATTTAATAAAAGCAATTCTAAATTTTTCTTCAGTGTATATTTTCAAACTTTTAAATCCATACTACAATTTTATATAAATATTCTAGACTTTTCTATTTCTTTAATCAATAGATTTTCACAAATTTTGGTTAATTATACATACACAAAAAATATTGCTATTAGAAAATGTTAACTTTATATCTCTAAAAAGCTTTTGCTTTCAATTCATTCCTGTGTTCGAATAAAGTGCTGGCTATAACCATTTCACAAGAAGCAGCAAAAGAAATCAATCTTAGGCCATTTTCATTAGATTCACTATGAAGGCTATGCTTTCCAATAATAGGGTGAAATTCAGTCTCTCTGCCAATCTTAGCATTCATGTCTCCTAAAATAATTTTGACATCATGCCTGTTGCATGAATTGAGACAAAATTTCCAGATCGTCATAAAAGGCATCTTTTTCATTCTCTCCCTTCCCCTCAGTAGGTGCATGGGCACTTATTATACTATAGTTATAATAAGTGCCTCTCAGTCTTATCTTACAGAGTCTTGGAGAACTCGCTTTGAAGTCTATTAGTAAGTGTTTGATTCTTTTATTTAAAAGAAAACCAGTGCCAAAAACATGTTTCTTTTCATGACAACTATAGAAGAGGACATGATTCTTTTTCTCCAGGATACCCTGTCCTGTCCATCTAAGTTCTTGTAAAGCAATTAGGTCCAATTGGTAGCTATCCATTTGCTCAGTTAACATTTGTAGTCCTTTGGTTTGAAAAAAATAATGCTTATAGGAACATGATTCAAGGAAAACACACCCGAAGAACTGCTGAATCTTATAAAGAAGCAAGAAGGGGTGAGAAAAGGATCCACAGAGCAAAAAAAACGACAATTTTGGGGGGATCTATTAAAAGATGTTGAACACCTAAGAAGATCCAATGAAAGCAGAGCTTTCTTCCAGAAAATTACTGTAAGTCGTAAAGAGTTTAAACTTAGAATTTCATTTTGCAGGTCTAAGTCAGGCACCATTCTAACAAGTACTGATGATGTACTCCAAAGATGGAGAGAACACTTTAATGATATGCTTAATCAGGAATTGCACTCTCATGAACTCATTAATTCTGTTGATAGCTCTGAAGTTGAGGTTCCACCTCCTACTTTGGAGGAATTTAGAGAAGCACTGGGAAAACTTAAAAACAACAAGGAAGCAGGTCCTGATCAAATTCCGACAGAATTTTCGAAATGTGGTAGTGATGTTGCACTTGGTGGACTATATGATCTTTTAATTGACATATGGAACCAGGAGGTATTACCCATAGATTGGAAGTATTACTTGTGTCATTCATAAGAAAGGAGATCTTTTAGAATGCTCTAATTACAGAGGCATTAGCCTTCTGTGCACAGCTTATAAAGTTTTATCAGGTATTTTATTCAACAGATTAGTCCCACTGGCTGATAATATAATTGGAGACTACCAATGTGGGTTCCGGAAAGGGAGATCTACTGTGGAACAGATTTATAACTTAAGACAGATTCTGGAAAAATGTAGAGAGCATGGAATTGACATACATCACCTGTTCATTGATTTCAGAACTGCTTATGACAGTTTGAACAGAAATGCAGTAATTAACGCAATGATAGATTTTGGTATTCCTGAAAAACTATCCAGATTAGTAAATCTAACTATGCAGGAATCTGTAATGAAAATTCATAGTTATGATTCAGAAGCATTAAAAATTAAAAATGGTGTAAGACAAGGAGATGTCCTCGCCTGCATATTATTTAACTTAGCTTTAGAAAAAGTCATCAGAAATGCAGGCATTAATACTAGAGGTACCATTTTTAGTAAAAGTTTACAAATCCTGGGCTTTGCAGATGATTTGGATTTAATTGCTAGAAATCCTGATATTCTTAAAGAATCCTTTCTGGCATTGGTACAAGAGGCAAATAAAATGAATTTAATAGTCAATCAAAGCAAAACGAAATATATGTCATGCATAAGGCAAAACCATCCTTGCTCTGTATTCACCATAGGCTCTTATGATTTTGAAGCTGTGAACAGTTTTACCTACCTTGGATCTGAAATAAATAATTTTGGTGATTTGGGACAAGAAAAAAACAAAAGGGTAATTGCAGCAAATCGTGCATCTTATGGTTTAAAAAAATATCTTACCTCCAATATATCAAACACAGAACAAAAATTTTACTATATAAAAGTATTATTAGACCCATTTTAACTTAAGCTTCAGAGACTTGGGCCATGACACAGAAACATGAATGCCGTTTGGCTATTTTTGAAAGGAAAATTTTGAGAAGTATCTATGGCGGAGTGGAGACAGATGGGGTATGGCATAGAAGGTATAACCATGAATTATACAAAAGTTTTAAGGACATTGATGTTGTCAAATACATTAAAATACAAAGGATGAGATGGGCTGGCCATGTTATTCGTATGCCAACTGAACGCACCCCTAAAAAAATCTTTCTTGCAAGGCCAATGGGAAAGCGTTCCAGAGGTAGGCCCAAAATCAGATGGATTGATTGCCTTGATAGAGACTTTAATACTATTGGAACATCTAATTGAAAAAGTGCTGTTGAGTACAGGCCAAGATGGAATAAGCTCATTGAGAAGGCCAGGACCCACACAGGATTGTAGTGCTATTGTTGATTGAGTGATTTCAATTCATTATTAATACTGAGCAATAATTGGCTTCTCTGAAACACCACAGCGATATGTCTTTCCACCAGGCAAATTAAATAATTTATTTCATTGATGAACAAATTTATCCCTTTTCAATGAAATTATAAGCAATTTTCACCAAAAAAGATATGGAAAGTATATTTTAATCAAAAATTTTATAATTAAATATTAATATGCAGAGAATTTTATAAAATATAAAAGACAAGAAACAAATAGAAAAAGAATCAATTGAAATCACCCTCTGATTGCACCACATGACTATCTTATTGGTGATTATTCTTCACTTCATACACATGAATCTAAACACTACATCCAGTCATGTCTGAACTGGATCATTGTTAAACTATTGGGGCTGAATTAGATCTTTATTTTAGTCAATAGTTATGAATACAATTAATATTGATCATGTCGCCATATAATGGTTTAATTAAGAGTTAATAGTCAATTTGATTTTCCAAAAATTTCACTGAAAATTTTAAAAAATTAAAACAAAAAACTCAAACAATTATATTTTTAACACAAAAAAGTAAATTCATCAAGTTAAATAAAAAATTAAATAAGTAATTCCCAATTTTCAAGGAGTCAAGTAACTATTCCAGGAGTTTCATGGGGCCTTAACAAATTTCAAATTCCAGGAGTTTCATGTGGTTTCCAAGAATTGTATGAACACTGCATACATGACCAAAGATTTTGTTATCCAGCCATTGTTTCCATTAAAAATTGACTATTTACAGATAATTTCACATTTTACAAATTGCTATAATTAAACACTGAAATGCAGTAATTAGGGCAGAGACAAATAATTTGATTTTACTCAATTTATTTTTCATCCAAACTTACATTGCGCAAAAACTAAATTTCCCATAAATTTATAAGTAAAACATATTCAAAAAAATTTATATGTTCTAGCAAATTTTATACCAGGATCATTTTAAATTCCATATAATAAATACTTATATGAAACAATTTGTTTCAAAACAATTTTATGGGTAATTTAAGCTTATTTTCTATAAAAATTAAAAATACTCTTATATATTTTAAAACCATTATATTTAACAGATTTCATCAAATTATTTGGATACGAGAAAATTACATTTAATAAAATAAAGGTAAACATATCTATGAATATCATTTGATGAGATTCAACAAATTTATCCTTTACTTATACTGCATACATTTCATCAAAATAAATATAAAAAAAAACATGCATATAAAATTATAATTTTATATGTATGTTTTTTTATAATTATAATTTAATATGTGTGTTTTTTTATAATTATAATTTTATATGTATGTTTTTTTATATAATTTTATATGTATAAAATTATATAAACATATAAAATTATAATATAATTTTATATAAATGTTTTTATCATTTTAGAATCAATTGGCAACAATTTACATTAATCTGGATATTGATTACCAAATTACAATTGCCAAATAATCTGATTCGTATTCAAGCACATTTATTAGTTTAACACTCAAATTATTTTAAATGATTCCTTTAACTTAAGTAACTTGATTATTTTACACAAAATTACAATGACGCAAATTGTCTTTAAAAGAATTAATTTTGTTATTAATAAAATTAATTCAAATGACAGTATTCTTAAAATAAACAACCTTTTAAGAAAAAAGAGATGGTATGAATGAATCCAGTCCGAGGCACAAACTTCTGACCTGTGGCATGGGAGCGTAAACAGCACTATAATTGCACATAGTTAATGATTAACAAAACATTTTCTTTTGTACAACATTTGCAATCTCTCTCTTTCTCTCACACACATATATTTGCTTTTGGTGTTTGTTTTTATAAGCTCTTAAAAAAATAAGGATTTTTTTAAGAGGAAGAAATATACCTCAGCAATAAGCAATCATAAAATACAAAACTGTAATATTAACTATTAGGCACTAAATAAATATCAAGGTAACATATTAAAAATTAAGGTAATGTAAATTGGAAAGGAAATATAGTATATACGTTTTGAACTGCTTGAGAAAACGCTCTCTGTGCCCAATGAGTGTATCTGGTGGCAAAGCTATAAGAAAGAAATACATAAAAATTTACACAATTAAATTTTAATATTTGTAATATATTATATATACAAGTAAACATTAAATAAATAAGAATAAATATTATTTTTGAAAAAAATTAACTAGACTATAAGAAAAATAAAGAAATCTACACCACAATAAAATATGTATAATATCTATCATATTAAGTATTACTCAACAACTTCTTCATAATTAAGAGAGAGAACTCTGAGATATTAATTACAATTTACTTTTTACTTTTAGAACAATCATACTGTTTAGAACAATTTTAAGTTTTTCATTTTTATTAATTTCATCATTTAAAAAATAAATCAATAACCATTAAGATACATTTTTAACAAAATAATATAATATTTTACTAATAATAAAGTTTTTACAAATATCTGAGGTTGTATCACAAATTTTTATCAATAACGAATAAGTGACATAACCACAAGTAAAAACTTAATTGCAATAAAATGGAAATACAAAAATTTGGATGGGATTACTAAAAAATAAAATATTTATTAAATATATTATTTTTATATTTTTCAAATTTTTTATTTGCATAACAAGATAATTTTCATAGTTTAATTTTTATATTTCTAGAATTATTAAATTATAACTAAATTCATTATTTCTCAAAATTTCAATTGATAAATAAACAGCATTTATAATTTAAAAAATACATTATCAAATTTGTTAGAAAAATTAGTACTATTTACTTGATTGAACATTTTCATTTAAATTAAGAAAGATTAAAAGTTTTATTTTTAACAATTATTAATTATTGCCAATCAATTTCAAAATTTTCATCAACAAATAGCAAGAATATAAAATTAAAATTTATATTTTTTAGATTCAGTACAAATAATGTACAATATTTAGTACTATAATCATGATAAATATTAAATACTTTAAATTTAATTTCACAGGTTATTGTTTGAGGACATGATTATTAATTTCCAAATATTTTTCCTCATTTAACATTTTCTTTTTTAAATTTAGTTAAGAATATTTTAAATTATGCTTTTGCAATAGTTCTTTTTAATTAATTCTACCAGATTTTTCTATTGGTATAATAATGGCCACAAAAACATTACTTAAAAAATAAATAAAAATAAAAAACAAGTCTCCATTTCAGTGAATTTGCAAGAGAAAAAAAAATGTCACACTTAATGATTTGGTTTTATGCTTTACGAACACCTTTTGTACACAAGAGCTGATTGTACCCAAACCTAAAATTTAAAGTATAATCCAAACCACAACAAATATCTAATTCTGAAATGGAAATCAAATCACAAATTGTTTAAAAAAGACGTAAAACATTAATCATCAATTTGTTCAATGAGGAAAAATATTTAGGTTTTCCAGAATTTTTTCATGGGTCAACTACTGGGGTTAGTAATCTAGTATCAAAAAAAAATTTATCATTTAGGAAATACAGAGTTAATTAATAATAATGTTCTTGTAGATGATTTATTTACTTGGAACTACATGGGAAAACATCACATAGTTTATTTGTCCTTATTTAAACAAATTAATATTAGTTCGAAATGAGAGTTTGAATTAAATAAATTTAAATTGCAATTTATATCTTGACAAAATTACAATAAATGTAAATATAAAATTTTAAACTTTTTCCTTAGTTCCCTCAAAATTTCTTAAAATTTTGACTTTTGAAAATATTTTTTAAATTTGGGTTCAAAAGAATAACTAAATTTAAGCTAATGCAACACCAATGATATTTATTAAATTCTAAAAATGTTTTTATGGTTTTTAATTTTTGATTGATAATTTAAGGATGTACTTTTGTAAAAGTGCTATTTAATAATGACATTTTAAAAGGAAAAGTCAACTAAGAAATCATTTGCAGTAATTTTTTACCAACAATAATTTAATAATTACACAGGCATGTTAGAGATGCCTTAACAATTTTACTTGTTTTAAAGGTTAACATATTCTATTATTTTAATAGTAAACGTTGAAGCAATCAATATTAAAAAAAATAAAGAAAACAACATTTAGTCATTTAATGATAATAATCAATAAAAGTCGATATTTACAAAAAATAAAATTATTAGTTTTTTAAACAGTGTTACATGCATTTATTATAACAGAACTTATATAAAGAAATATGCAAACCTGCATGCAGCTTAAAAAGAACTTTGACAGTATAATCATAAAGTTGACTGGAATCTTGAATGCAGGGAATAAGAGGCGCAAGTCGACATTGTCCACAGTTAGTCATTGAATTTGATCTTGACATATCTAATGATCCAAATACTAAAAAATTAAATTATAAATCAGTGGTCCAACATTAAAATAAAATTGCACAGAACAATGAATCACAATTAATCCCTTATTAAAGATGTAATCTTTTTAAAAAGAGATGAACATTGTTTCTGAATATTCAGTTACTTGAGTTGTCAGTAAAAGATAGTCTTCATAGATCAAAAAATTAAAAATTGGAGAATAAGAGGTGAGTATGTAAGATGTTTGATAAAATACAGTATGATCAATGTGCAAGACAAAATATATAGAGTACAAACTGACATTATAGTTTGCCAAGTAAGAGCATGACATTTTCCCTAATAGAAAAACTTTGGCATTTTTTTCACTATAATTTGGCAGAGTCTGATAAAAATATGATAATAATGACCCTTATCCAATGTTTCACTTCATTGCAAATTTTATTTTATAATATTTACAGAAGCCACAACAAAGATGACTTAGTGATGGTTTTCTTGCCATCTTTGGTAAGTTTCTCTAAGATTCAGACTAAGCACCAATTTTGCTTTGTCTGTTATTGTATGTGTGTGTGCAAATATATACATACAACACACAGACATACATATGTATCATGTAATTAAAATTTTTCTGGAGCATATATTTGATATTTACAAATAGTAATGAGTTTAAGTTTTTTTTTTCGCTTTTGCATAATTTGTTTAGTATTTTGCATTATTGGATTACAGTTACATTTATCCTTTAAAGAATTTTTTATAGTTTCATAGTAAAATAACAAGCAATCAATTGCTAAAAACATTATTATTTCCTTTTTCTTTATGGCACATGAACTGAGCAATAAAATTCTTTAAAAGTTAATTTCATTATTTTTTTTTGTTACTTTATACCATAAACAATAATCACAGGTCTTACCAGTTTACTTTATACTGCTGTAAATGCATTACTACAGGTTTAAATGAAATTCTATATCATAAACAGCTCTTAATAAAAACCTCAATAAAATTAATTTAAATGGAATGCAATGAAATTAATCATTAAAAATATATAAGTTAATATATGTAAGTAATCATTAAAAATATATCTATTAAACTTAATTTTTCATCATTAAATATGCACTAATTTAAAAAAATACTCAAAGATGCGTTAAAAACATACATTTTTATCTCCTCTAAAATCTATAATTAAAAATATAGGAAATTTTAAAGCATGCAATTTTGCTCTATACAACAAAAGTAGCCACAGTTTAAAGTGATTCTTTTTGTTTATTTTCTTAGAGAAGTACCTTAACTAGGAAAGAAAATTTGACAGTAACATTTTCAAATTGTCAAAATTGTGAAAAATAAAGTTAAAAGAGATTGCATTCATTTCATATTCTTGCAAAATTAACAAAAATTTTTCTTCTGCATGAAAAACAAAATAAGTAACAAGTTCTAGAACATCCAGAAGAATTGGCAAAATATTATTTATTTTAATACAAAAATATTCTAAATCATAAAAATTATAATAAAAGTAAACTAATTGGGTGCATTTAATATAAAAGGTTACAAGAATTTTATCTTATGCATTGCTTTAAAAAGATGTTTTAAAGCAATGCATAAAATAAAATTCAAGAAAATTTTTAAGAGCAAATAATTAAAATTTTAGTTTACAGCAAACTTCAAGAGCATAAGATGTAATTAAAAAAGAATGTATGTTTTATTGAAATGATATTCCTCATTTTAAAATATTCATATAATTACCTCTACAAAAGTCAAAAGAGATCTATAACAAGTTCCATAACTATTTCAATAAAAATCAAATACTAAAAAATAAAATTCATTCCACTGCTAGAGAGAAGGTCTGTTTTAGTGACAATTGTTCTAGTGAAATTATTTAGAAATTTCATTGAGTTTACTGCAAAAATGCAACATTTGACATCTATACTTTATATAACAAAAAATATTTTCAATGAATCTTCCAAATCTGTGGCTTATATTATAAGAACTGGCTAAGACAGCCTCTTTTAAAAATTTATTGTAATCAAACAAGGAACTAAAATGTCACTCATATCATAAATTATTTAAAGTAAAAATTTTCACTGTTAGAAAATATGCAATAGGATATTCTTCTCTGCAGAATAATTTATAACAAGACTGTTTAAAGCCAAATTATTTATGATACTGACTTACATAAAGTAAAAACAGCTTATTTTATTCATAATCATGAACTTATCGTTAAGTTAAAATTTGTTAAGTCCATCTACTGTATTAATCCAATAATAATTAATATTATATGAAAAATCCTTAACCTATTTTCTGTAAAAAGCCAGCTGCATTTTTAAGTAAAGAAAGGATTTAAAATATTAGTAAAAAATATTTAATCAGATTAAATGCAACACGCATATAAATTTTAAAGCAAAAGATAGTGATATTGACAAATAATATTTCATAAAAAATAGTTAAATAAGGCATACTTTATTATGATATATAAATGACTTTTATTATAAGTTTAAAAAATATTGATAGAAAAATTAATAAAACCACAAAAGTTGTTTATCATAAGAATAACTTGTTTTAAAATAGCATGAGGATCTATGTCAACATAGATTAAATTATTTTATCTTAAATAGTTCAATTGCTAAGTGATTTCACATTAATATTTTGAAGCATATAAAGGAAAATTAATCTTATAATTTTCACAATTTTGTTTATCTTCATTCCAAGCTTATCTCAGATCAATACAAACATTTTTAGAAACATTAAATTTTTAGAACTAGCATATACCAATGAATTTGTAGTTAAAAAGAGTTATTTTATATCAATATAACAAAATATCAAAAAATAACACCTTTTGTTGTTTTGTACAATTGCTTTTATAGAGTTGGAAATATATCATTTTTGAATACATACTTTATTACATTTTAAGAGTATAAAATATAAACAAAATGAATTGCACAGATTCAAAATGAGTTAAAATTGCTTCCTTTAGTATTAAAAACACTTTAAGCAAAATTTCACAACTTAAAATTTGTAAATGAAAATTGTTAGGCAAAAGTTTGCTATTAAATAAAATAAAATATACCTGCATTCTGAAGAGAAAGTATTTCCTCCATGTAATCAAAGAACTCACAGCTCATTTGGAAACTAAAATAAAATACCACATAAATAATCAGTATTCTATTCATTAAAAGTCAAATAAAATTTATATATCTTGAATTCAACTTACAAAACATTAACATCTCTTTCGCCAATTATATCTAATTCTTCATCAGTGACAATTAAATTTCCAGGAAATCGTGGATTCTAAAATGCATTATTTTTACAAAATAATTATAAGCATTATTCTTATGATTATAAATATGAACATCCATTTTATGAAAATTAAAAATAAATAATATTTATAAAAAATGGAACTCACTCGTCTATGAAAATCTAATTTGGAGAGTAAAAGTGTGCAATAGCATTGTATTAATCGACCATAACCATCTTTTAGGAGGCCCTGCAAAAAAGTTAAAATGGAAATAAAAAAAGGAATGGATGATACTTAAAGTATTCTAAATTCATTTTAGAAACTTAATACTCTAGAGTAAAAATATATATATATATATAACAAAAACTGCCTTTGATAAAAATGAAAAAGCTTAATGTAATGAATATATAAATTGACACATTCTTTTCATTATAATTTGACTGGTCTCAAAGCAACAATGTGAACTTTCTGGTTTCCAAAAGGCACTATATATAAAAATTATCTATTTAAATTTATTGTTTAGTTAAATTTTATAATGTAATAATAGTTGTAAGAAACATGCTTAAATAGATATTGTTTTTCCCCCTTATATTTGTATTTTTAATAGGAATACTGAGACACTTTTTTGCTTCAACACATAGAATATTATAAATAAATAACAATTTGCAAAATTAAAATTTGCATTTTTAATTAATCTTTAATAATAAATTAATTATGAAGCACTGAGATTATAAATATGAAATTTACTTTAGAACTATTAAATTCAATACATTAATTATAATTTGAAAATAATAAGTAGGAAAATAATGATCATTAAATAAATTTAAAATAAAATTGCTAAATAATGCAAGTAACTCTGTAATGTTAATTGAAATCAAAATAAAATCCTATTACAAAATATTAAAAATTCTAATTGTGTGAATTAATTAACTAAATAAAGTATTGCCAATATTTTAATTAATTATTTACATTCAATGTTAGTAAAAGTAATAAACAATATGAAAATTAAACAAAGGTTTAGCAGGTTGCAATAAGTTACTATAAAATAGATTCAGTTTTGAATCATCATTTCAAACCATTGCTGTTGCTGTAATACAATCAATTTTTGTTGTTGGAGTGGGTTGTATTAGGGATTGATAAAAATGATTTATGTTCCATACAATCTGATGTAATTATTAGTTGAAAAAAAATTATCCTCAGGTACATAAAACTGATTATTTTTGTTCTTATTTATAAAAATCAATTTCTAGTCACATGAAATTAAATTTTATTTCATAATTGATTTGTGTATTATTTTTTCTTTATGTGAGATAATAAAATAAACATTAAGCATGAAACTTGTAATTTTGAAAACATATTATAAATTTCTTTCCGCAAATATAATAGGTACGACATAAAATCCCTTTCCCTTGATATTCATAGAACAAGAATAAAATCTTAATAATTCATATATTAAAAAATATTCATTTTTTCAGATAGTCACTTTTCTCATTCAATAGGCACCAAACATATGAAGCCTTGAAGTTACTATACAGTTTTTTAAATCCTGTTGTGAGCTACCAACTAAAAGAAATTCACAACTTTTAAAAAATCTTGCATTTATTTATTGTCTATAAACTTAAATTTCTAATAAATATGAAGTCAATTTAAATTAAATTTACATGCTAAAAAAGAAACTGAATTGTGAATATGAAAGAAATTGAAGTGTTGTTAATGATGAGAATAACAAATGAAATAACCAAGTCTTTTATCACTTATTATTTTTAAGGATGATTTTTTTTTTTTTTTTTTTTTTTTTTTGTTATTAACAATTTTTTTAATGTTGGAAAAGTAGGTAATCTGCTATCTGAATACAACTGTCCGAGTGTATATCAGTTTCTGAACACATATTTTTAGTAAACGGAAGAAGAAATCTCACATAGATACACGGAACTTAACAATGCATTCAATTTGTGATAAACCTGCACAAAAATTTGGTACTTTTCTTCATGAACAAGAAGCAAAATATTTTGAAATTTTAACATAAAACCAATTTAGTAAAGAAATTATTTTGAAAATTAGTCAATTTTATCTCCACTGTAGTGCTGTCTTCTTGAAAATCAAAAATGTCCCTTGATGCAAAAAGTATCATTAATTAAACTAAGGGGGAATCAAAATTAACTGGAATGTTAACCTGATCTACCAAAAGTGTCCTTGCAAGTTGCTACTAAATTGTAATCATTGTTCTAACTATTATAAATCTTTGAATATTTTGCAGGAAACTGTACTTTTTTAAGTAAAGCTATATATAAAAATTTGAGTTACACTAAATCAGTAACACTGTTGAATGATTAATGCTACTTATAAACATCAGAAATTATTAGTCAATATCCAAAAATATTTATTAACAAATACATTAAGTTTCAGATTTGGTATCTAAGTTGTCTTTTGACACTAAAATATAACCTAAAAACCAAACATTGCTGAAACAACTGATATAAACTGAAAACTTAATAAATTGCAAATGATAGTCACACTGAAGTAAAAAACACAAACAGTAACTAAATTACTTTAAAGGCAGAACCATTACTTTTTTTAAAATACTATAAATTTATAGTTAATAAGGAAAAGAAAATTTTCAAGACAATTTTAACTAATTTTCAATGAAAAGATTCATAATTATTTTATTTTGGTCAACATTTAATAAAGAAAATTAATGCATTTATTGATTGCAATAATTACTTTTAATTTTTTAGTGTTCTATTCATAATAAATGAGATAAAGTCATCAAAGAATGAAGAAAAACAACATCCAGAAACTACAGAGAATCCATTCAGATAACATAAAAATATTAGAAAACAATTTAAGAATTTTTGATGAATAATCAATTTGAAAGAAACTAACAGCTTAAAAATGAAGAGAAAAGTTGCAGCAAATATAATTAAATTTGATGTTTCCTTCATATGGGTACATTTAATAGATTTTTTTTTTTTGTCAATAAAAATAAGAATAATGTTCTTAAGTAATGCTTTGAATAAAGATAACTACAGTCTATGGATCACTTCCTGCTTAACTACAAATTACAAGGTCCAACATAAATTAAAGAAACATATTGCATTTATTTATTTATTTTACAAAATAATAACATAAAAATTAAAATCTTTAAATTTTTTTAAATACAAACATAGTATTATTTTAAAAATGAATATATTTACCCATAATTTTCCTAGATCTTTTATACTTGTCTGATATTTTTGGGAATCTGCTATAGCCTAAAAAGTAATTATGTATTAAAAATAACATGTATTTATTGCAAACCCCATGATAAAAACCTTCAAATAGAAAATAAAAATTGTTACACTTGGTGAGATTAAATTAAATCATAAATATAGGCTGCAATATGAGAAGTTAGTCACCTAAAGGAGTAAAAATACCTTAAAAGAAATAATATAATTAGGTAAGTTTTCAAATGAGGAATAATTTTCTTCTCATCACAAGGCATAAAAATAAGTATGATCTTAATTTTGTTAATAAAATGGATAGAAAGATAATAATGACAAATTTTTTACCAATGGTAATTTGTTTTAAGCAAATATTAATCTATAACTTTTCTAGTATCTTATTCTTTTTATAAAAAGAAAGTATCAAAATTTTGGGGAAAAACACAATAGCATTTACAATTTTAAGAGTTAAATTTTTAGCGATGCAATATTCACATTTTCTTAAGAAAATATTCTATTGCACAAACAATAGAAAATGCATGAAAGTTGGTGGGAATATTATCATTAATGTTAAAGATAAGTTCTGAAATGATATCTGCGTCTAGAGAGATTGTACAGCAAGAAATGTATGTGATGACCTTAGAATACTCAAATTTCAACATAGATCAGATTTTGACATGATGAATAGTTTAATGTTAAAGTTTTGCTTTTTTTTATTCAATTTAAAACTTGTTTATTATAATATTCTTTACAACATAGAATGAATATTTTACTGCAGGCATATATATATTTCTTAAAAAAAAGTAAGTATTAATTTATAAATATATTTTTAACGTATCTCATTTTTAAGTTGTTTTCATTTTATAAATTTTTACTTAACAGATTGCTACTTGTCATAAGACATGGTTTAAAATTTAGAAACTGTCTTACTCATATAGATAACACTTGTGATTTAACTTACTGAAGTGCTTCTTTTTCAGTCTTAAATTTTTTAAAGCTATTCTCTCCAAATGAACACTTATACATTCATTTAGAAATTACAATAATTTCATTTAGAATGGTATAATTTTTAATTCAATTAGGTAAACATTTCCAAATTATATTTCCATTCATACATTTCATACATTTTTGATATAAAGTAATATTACAGAAAAGAAATTTCTTTATCAAATCAGAGTATATGCATTATCAATATTTTTTCACTTTAAGATACAGGGTAATGAAACTTTCAGAAGAAAAAATATTTAATGTAATGGTTCTAAAAAGAATGAATTACCAATCAATAACAAAAGTGATACAATTAATATAGTGTTAATAAAAATTAATTTGAAATCTAATAACGTAATTTTAGAAAATTTCACTTTGATAAACTGTATACAAAAAAGATAACTATTTCTTTATATCATGGGAAAATCATATTAGACAGGGACTTACAGTTTAAAGTGGCTTCTGATCTATTACTATCATTCAAACTTGCAAATGAGAATTAAATCCAATAACAGTTGAATTGAACCATTCAATTGCAAGCTCAGAATCAAAATAATAGGATTTTCATGTCAAAGAAATTTAATGCATTTTGCAAATTTATTTAGAAAATATTTATGATAACATGGCAATTCTATGCAATTTTTAACTCTACGAAGCCATTTAAATGAAGTATAACATTTAGTCAAACAGTGCCCTTTTTCCCGAAATTACAATATTTATTTTCTACTTTTATGTCATTCCTTTAAGCATATCTTCATATATTTGAAAAATTTTCCATTCATAACTCAGACTTACAAGAAAATGAATAGTATTAATATCTTCAATTCACAAATTGATCTGTCACATTCACATTGATAAAAAAAAAAAAAAAAAAAAAAAAAACATTTGTTTAAAATTAATTAAAGTAACAGGGGAATTAGCCATTATGTGAAAAAATAACAATAAAGAAAAGAACAAACCTAAGATTACATATTCATAATAATGAACTCACATAAAAATAATCATATGTGTTCAAAATCATCAATTCATATAAAAAAGACAATAAATATACTCATTTTTGCCAATGATGAAAGGAAGATTTTATAGAATATGATAAAATAATTAGAATAAAACTTAGAATTTTAAAGAAGTCTTTGAATGAAAAATGTTCATAATACAATAGATGGCTTACATTTGGATGTCCTTCTCTAATAACTTTATGTAACACATGACAAAACTTCCAACACACAATTGGATTTCCCTGTAAAGGAAGTTTCATAACAACACTCCAAAAAGTACCAGCACCTTTCTCAGTAAAAGTACCAATAATAGCAGCTATAAACGTTAAGTATTAATAATATTTTTGATGATTATTAATATTTTTAAATGTTTCTTAAATTAAACAATTTTTATAAATAATTGTACAATACTTAAATAACCTTAGGTATTTTTAGGCAATAGGAATATTATTTTAAAAATTTTAAAAGTATCATGCACACAAACCATATCAAAATATAAATTCAAAACCATAAAAATTTTTTCCTTCACTGCAATAAAATTCTATAGGGTTCTATAATTACACTTTAATAATTATTAACTAAATTAACAGATTAAATATGCAAAAAATATATATATTAAATTAATAACATTTTGTAATACTTCAGGCAATACAACTTATTTTATTTTTTATATACATATAATTATATATGTATACTTATATATAAAATCATGCATATATATATATAGTAAACACAAAACTATTAAACACAAAATAATACATTTATACTTAGCACATTTTATAAAGGATACATCGGACATGTTTCTCTTTCACAGGGGATTCTTGACAATTAATGGCTTTTGATATACTGATACTCTAAAAAATTACAATATAAATTACTGTCAAAAGCAATTTCTAATTTTAACTTCAAATTATTGTCCCCTCAAGACACCAATAAACATAAGTTTAAAATAAATTAATATTTTAATTATAATACAATTAAATTAAAAAATATTTAGCTAAAAATTTTTATAAAGTGAATTTAAATTATAATAATTTAACACTTTTAAAGCATGATTTTAAAAAAGTTCATTTACAATTAAAAACATTAATTTGATTTCATAATATAATTAAAACATTATGAAGAAGAAATTATGTTTAAATGTTTTTAACCATTGCCATCACAATCCTTCCGGCAACATGAAAAAGCTCACAAATGGTAGCTACTTAGGATTAAAAGAAACAAAAAATATTTCTTCACGTTCCAATAATGCCTTAACCAAAAGAGCGTGAACAGTGAACTCCTGTTTTCCGACTCGCGACAATCAGTTCTGGTTGACAGACAATATTTGGGCATCGTAAGATTAAGAAGTAAAGCATTGGTATTCAGTTTCCCCCCCAGCATTTAAATATCCATCACATACCTGTGTTCTTTCAAAAATTTCCCTTTCTGCATCTAAACTATTAGATCTTCTTTGAGGGAGAACTTTAGAGAGGGGCAGAGCACACATATTTGTGTTTCACAATTTGACAGGTGTTGAGAGAAGAAAAAAGGAGACAGGAACTGACTAATTTCCGCCTTCTTCAACTTGAGGACAAATCGTATAGTGATCGTCTGTTATATATTAAACAGTTCTATGTTAGAAAACCCAAACTACTTCATTTTGGATCGCTGAAACATGAACAAGTAAATAAATAGGAAGCGATACATAATATAAACAATCATCAAAAAAAATTTTTACAGCTGCATATGCTTTGCTTTCTGCTCTTCAAAAAGTAATTGCCAACTTTGAGACACAAATAATTATATAAAAGTATTCTTGTAAAAATGTGGTATTTGCTTATAAGGCGTTTCACATACAGCTGTAAAATATGAAGAAAGTCGTAAATATGATATAAAAATATTTTATTTATTTAGATATAAGAAATTAAAAATTAATTTTATCATGCTTTTAAAGACAGTTTAATTATGATGAATTATTAACATTTGTGAAAAATATTCAATTTATTGTCATTGATGACAAAGATATAGTGATGCACTCAGTGATTATGACATCGTCGTTCCGAAACAATTTGAAAAGAAGATACTAATCTAAAAACCCTCAGACTGGATCTCACACCCTTAAATATATTATTTCACATGCAAGACCATAAAAACTAAGACTTATTTTACTTATACCGAGATGTGAAAAGGACTCACTACCCTCCCAATGTCAATAAAGCAATTTATTATTACAACTAGTCGCCCTTCAGTTACAGCATCTTCTTGTCAAGAAATGCTTTCCATATAGAAGTCAGAAAATAAGATCTATTCTGCTAAAAAGAAATACAATAATCAAACGAATAATTTTATCATTATTTAATTTCACAAAAATATCTCAGCATATTTTTCAAACTTTTTATTTTCTTACAATTCGATTAATTTCATCTTTCAGAAAAGGTTGTCTTTTATAATAACAAAAATATTGTATTTTTATTATTGTTCTAAGAACTTGGAAGAAAGGTAAAGTTAAGAGTATACACAGAGTAAGGAAATTGAGTGGGTGGATTCATTTTTAGAAATCGAACTTACTCAAAATGTCAATCAATCAGAGCTTCTCCTTAAATATGAACATTTACAATATATGATCTAAAATACCTGCGAACAGATTATAATGTTGAAAAAGGAATTAAATCTTTAAATTCAAATGATACTTGAACTTACTAAATATTTCTGAAATTAAATTCTGTTAATTTAGTTCTGAAGAAGGTTAAGAGATGAAATGAAATTTATGAAAAGAAACCATTCATTGTTAACCTTTGCTGTTAATGAAATTTTTATTTTACTTAGATTTGCCTTCGCCATTAAGGACTTTAGAATTGGAGAATGTAATGTCAGTCAGCATCATCTCAGAGACACGGTCGGCTTTATATATTCCGCATAAAAGCACAAGACGCAGATTCTGAGCAATGAAGTGAGCACGTAGGAAGTAATATCAAAACATAACAAATCAATCAGATTGACTTTTAACAGAATTAGACTAAAAAAAAAGTAAATAAATAAATAAAATAAATAAATAAATAAAAAGAAAAAAAGAAAAGAAAAACGGCTGTGACTTTCTAAAAAAAAATTGTGCGTAATATTAAGAAGACACAGCTTTTCTAGTCGGAATATTTACTTCTTTGTATTTACAAAATATACACTACTGGCCATTAAAATGGCTACACCAAGAAAGCAACATGCTACAGACGTGAAATTTATACGAAAGGAAGAAGGTGCTGTGGTATGCAAATGATTAACTTTTCAGCGCATTCAGACAAAGCAGGCGCAAGTAGCGACACCTACATTGTGTTTAAATGAGGAAATTGTTCAGCCGGTTCCTCATACACAAATTGCATTTGAACGTTCCTGCCTGGTGAAAAGTTGTTGTGATGCCTCGCGTAAGAAGGAGAAATGCGTACCAGCACGTTTCTGACTTTGATAAAGGTCGAATTGTAGCGTACCGGGATTGCGGTTTATCTTATCGCAGTATTGCTGCTCGCGTCGGTCGAGATCCAATGACTGTTAGCAGAATATGGAATCCATGGGTTCAGGACAGTAATACGGAACGCCATGCGGGATCTCAAAGGCCACCTATCACTAGCAGCCGAGAAGACAGGCATATTATCCGCATGGCCGTAATGGATCATGCAACCACGTCACGAGCCGTGAGTCAAGAAACGGGGTCGTTTGGAAGACAAGTGTCTGCACGAACAGTTCAACGACGTTTGCAGCAGCATGGACTCTCAGCTCGGAGACCATGGCTGCGGCTTCTCTTGACGCTGCGTCATAGACAAGAGCGTCTTCAATGGTGTGATCAACGACGAAATTGGGCGCACGAATGGCGAGACGTCATCTTTTCTGATGAATCTAGGTTCTATGTACAGCATCATGATAGTCGCATCCGTGTTTGGCGGCATCGTGGTGAACGCACACTGGTAGCTTGCATTCATCATCGTCATACTGGCCCATCACCTGGCGTGATGGTATGGGGTGCCATTGGATACACGTCTCGGTTACCTCTTGTTCGCATTGACGGTGCTTTGAACAGTGCACGTTACATTTCTGGTGTGTTACGACCCGTGGATCTACCCTTTATTCGAGCCCTGCGAAACCCTACGTTTTAGCAGGATAATGCCCGACCGCATTTTTCCGGTATTGTACGGACCTCCCTTGATACGGAACATGTTTGGCTGTTGCCCTGGCCAGCATGTTCTCCAGATCTTTCACCAATAGAAAACGTCTGGTCAATGGTTGCCGAGCGACTGGCTCGTCACCAAACGCCAGTCACTACGGTTGATGAACTGTGGCATAGTGTTGAAGCTGCATGGGCATCTGTACCTATGCATGCAATCCAATCTCTGTTTGACTCAATGCCCAGGCGTATAACTGCTGTTATTACTGCCAGAGGTTGTTCTGGGTACTGATTTCTCAGGATCTATCCAGCCAATTTTTTTGAAAATTTAATCATTTGTTATTTCTAGTATAATATATTTGTCCAATAAATATCATTTTGTTATCTGCATTTCTTCCTGGAGTAGCAATTTTAATGGCCAGTAATGTAGTTGTAATTTCATAACAATTTTGTAAAAAGTTGGGAAACATCATTCGATTTCTAAATTACAGTTTAAAATGAATTAATCAAAATTATTTTTGCTTCTCTGACGCTGTTAGTAAATGGACATGACTGAAATATGAAGGATTTAACAAAACAATTTTTTAATACATAAATAAAATCATTAGAACAATTATATTGCTTTAAAAGCAAACAGTTACAAGAAATATAATACTATCTTTTTAACAAAAGTTTTATTCATTGGTTCATTAAAATTATTAAAATTTCAGTTCACATAGTCGTATGTGAGAACTATAAAATGTTTTGATACTATATAATTCATGAATCAATAATTTTAAAATACTAATCCGAAATTTAAGTAAAAGCAATTAAAATTAGTGATGGTATTCGTTCATTTTTTTTCATCAAAAATCAGATTTTTTATTTGGTATTAATATTTTTTACATATAATTTTTAAAATATATTTCATATTCAAATAACTTTTTTTATCATATGTTTTAATATTAAAATGCAGTTATTTTTCTTGAATAATAGTAGTTTTCTTTTTTAATTAAAATAACCATATGCTTAGAAAAGATTGTCATTAAAATAAATTTGCTTTACTTTTAATATAATTAAAATTAGATATGTTAAAAAAAACTAGTAATCAAGCATAAAGTTAACAAAAGAGTAATTCATACAGTTTAAATCAAAATTTCAAATATCGATTTTTACTTTTTACACAATTCTTATAAAATCACAATTATGCATTAAAAACATTCCAACAATGAAAGCTTCGTATTTTGTATATCTTTACTACAAAATTTTGTAGACACATATTTTTTTCCTTGTCGAGTTTATAGCAGTCGAAAGCGTTAATATTATTAATACAGATATTGTTTTTATTTCAAAGCTCTTATTTATATTTTTAGAGGACAAAAAAGCATATTTTCCCTAAAATATCATCTATGTATTATCAGAGAATCAAATGAGCGAAAAGTTCTGAAGGTTTCAAATCTTCCTGTCTTTAAAAGACTTTGATGAATCTAAATTATGCTTTTATTTTGATGTGAATTGTTATACATTGTTTTAAAATTTTTATTCATTAGAATATAAATAATTATGGTTAATATCGAATATAAATATATAAGATGTAAAAGTAAGTTAGACAGTTTATGCGCTGTTTAGACAATTAAAAAAATTATTAATACATCTACCCTTTTGTTTCTTTAAAGTTTAATCGTTCGTATTAAAGTCATGGATACAAGCAATATTGAATATAATGGAGATTTTACTTTGCAGATTCATTATCCCCAAATTAAAAACGTGTATGGTATGTAATTGATTTTCTGATTACCAATTGAGAATGCAAATTTTCCTTATACTTAGATTATTGGGCAACTTTTATTTTGGTTGCTCAAATAAATAAATATAAATAAATAAATGTGAATTCAAAGTAATATCAGTTATTCTTAATATTGAAAATATAAAATTATTCACTTTAATAATTGTATTTTGTTTTCATAGAAAATATGTATAAAAATACAGAATTTTTTATTATTTAAAGAAATATTTCTGTAGGTATTGAGCTGCATTTTTGCAAAAATAAATACACTTTCAATTATAAAAATAAATACACTTTCAATTATAAAAATAAATACACTTTCAATTATAAAAATAAATACACTTTCAATTACAATTCAAATTATTTTTATTACTGTATTAAACACATACTTTGGCAGTTAAATGAATTAATAATCCAAGAGTTCCTCAAGAGGGTGAGATATATAGTTTGTATGGCTAAATTCATGATACTATATTTCCATCCTAATGTTGTCTAAGCTAAAAAGCACTGAATAAAATAAGACATAACTTATATAATTTACTTAAGTAATTGTAATTATAAAAGTAATTTATTAAAAAGTGTGACGAAATGTTTTGCACACATTCACTTATTTTATTCAAAACGAAATGCTTTTTGTAGGTTTTCCAATTGATTTTATTAAAGGCCTATAAGGAAATTTTTAATTTTTAACTACTTCCTGAAAAGTTTTCATTAGTATTTCAATTTTATGAAATTTTCTTGATTGAGAGCGATTTTTTGTTTTTATTGTAAACAAAACCAAAATAAAACTTTCACATTTACATTTATAAAATGAAATATAAAATATTAACAAAATACCGATTGTTAAGTAAAATAATTTCATTTTTTACTAAAAAAATAAATATGTCGAATTATATTTCAGAACATTAAAATTTCTATATTTTTTCCTTATGAATATCTAAATACATCTTTATGTTCGGAGAAGTCCTAGCTGTGTGTGTCAGCTGAAACAATATTAATTAGAGAATAAATTAGTTTAACAGAACAAATTTATTTGCTTAATCAATATTATTGTATTTTTTCATAGGCATATAACTTGATTTATAATCAGTAAAAAAATAGAACTCATAAAAATATTGAGTCTTGTTGCATTCACGATATTAAATATCTCATGAAAAAATATGAAAGTAAGAATTTTATTTATGGCCCCATATCTCCTTGAGTTACTGATCTATAAGTGAATATACTAGTGGTTATTAAAACAATAGAAACACCAGAGAATAAAAGTGAATTTTTTTAATGTGCTTCATTCAGCATAATATATATATAAAGAAAATTATATTACGGTAGTCTGTGGAAGCTTTATTGAAGTTCTGTAAGTCTTGGATTTATGAAAAAGCGTAAAATGAGGAAATTCTTAGAATTTTCAGAGACTAAAATATTGCAATTTATCTTAGCTGCTGAAATTGTGACTGCAACAATTTAACTTTTAAGAGTTCCTCAAGGTATGGCGTTTAAAATCATGACAGTAAAGCAAAATAGTGGACAGAAAGAGAAGCTCAGTTCGGGACCTAATTGTACTGAAGAGAATTTTAATGTCGAAAAAGGTAACAGCAGAAAAAGTTATTGCAAAGCTCAATCACATATAAATTATTCAGTGCCAATGATTATAGTTAGAAGAAACTTTCATAAACAAAATATTTACGCAGAGAAGCAATTCCCAAGCCATTTGTGCCAGCCATCACATGATAATGCCAAATATTGTTTACACTGGTTTTAAACTAACAAAACCTAGTAAATAGATTAGTGAAAGAAATATGTTCTGAAGAATTGTCTTCCATGTTTTTCCTTACAGCATGACAGTTACCCGTATGGAGGATACTGACACAAATATATCATCCGGATTGTCTACTTCCAACTGTCAAGCATGGAGTGGATCTGTCCACCATGTTAAAAATAATTATACAAATAAATAATAACAGAATTTATAGATAAAAACAATAATCAATAAAATGATTAAAAAATAAAAATTTTAAAAAGTACTAAACTGTAAATTATTGATAAAGGGAAAAATTTGTATTTTTCCCCTCCTGGACACGACACAATAACTATTGAATTTAAAATATATTTGGCACCCGAGTAATGTCTGTGATAACATAAATCACGCTAAGACATGATAAACCTTTTCTCACTACTCAGAGGAACTTTTTCCTAGATAGATTTGTTATTACAACTTGTTGTTCTTATCATTAAAATTTCCATGTTTCAGACAATTCATTTCTTAATTAATTGTCTTAATGCATTCTTATCATTGATGTAAATACTACATTTTTTTCCCCATCTAAATCGATTACAATATAGAGAGTAAACAAAATTTACGAATATATTAGTCAAGATCTAAGATATTACAAAATATAATGAGTAGGAAAAAACTGCAACCATGGCAATATAGATCTCAGCAAAGACTGCAATCTCAATAATCAATGAAAAAAATTCTTAAAAAGAAATATGTACTTAAATAGAACAATTACAACTTGTGAATAATATTAAGATATATAGGAATAAAATTTCTTGTATTAGTAGTGAAATTTTTTTGCAAAATTAAAACACATAATTAGATTATATAAAAGATTATATTGAAACAATATCTGCAAAGTGCAACAAGATCCACATCTTTATAATTCAATTACATGTTTAAAAGCTTTACTGAATCCCTTCCTTCCAATAATGATACAGTATTTTTAACTATTTTACATTTCAGGTAAAATATAAAATTTTAATTGAGAAATATGGGATTTTCAGGTTTAGGGCGATTCTTCCACAATATTTTTTTATTCAGATAAATTATTATGACCCAGGAAATACTGAAATTAACAGTTAGTTATAACAATTCACGCTATTTATTCTTTCAGAATCATCTGTTTAAGAATCATTAGTTATTATCCTTGGACCAGTAATAAGTCTGCAAGAATCTTTAAAATATTTCAGAAATACTTCCAGTCAATAACACTTGAAATGTCCACTAAAGTGATTTCTAACAGTTAGAAATGTGTAATTATCTTTCTGTTAACTAAAATCCAGAAATCTAATTTGAATCTTAAATTTATTTACATCACATCTGTTGTAAGAAATTTCAAAATAATTTTAATTTTTTGATAAAAAAAAATTATATTACTTATGATATGGATTTATGCCTTCAGAAATCGTCAGTTATTCATACTCTGTTCAATAGTGTGGCAAATGCATAGTAAAAAGAATTTTTCATATCTGAACAGATTCTGAGTTCAATTCCCATCGTTGTTGGAAAAGAAGGGGAGGGCTCCTTTTTTACACAAAAATCAGTCATGTTCCTAACAAACTTTTTGAAAGTTTTCCAGAATTCCCCCCCTTAGAACAGCCTTTGTGAGCTAAGTTATCCGATCTGAGATGTCAAAGCATGATACAATATATATATATGAACTTTCTACAAAAGAATGAATAAGTATCACTTTGCATGTGCAAACTGCACAATATTTTCATAGTTTACAACAAAAGTGATATAGTATAACTTTTTCTTCTTTATAAAAAGAGGAATTTTGAAGGATTCAATATACTTTTTTGTATTTATTTACTATTTTATATCAAAATTTTTCAAGATTATTTCACATGAAATCAAAGGTTTAATATTTGCAGATAATCTTATTTACAGAATTCCTTATTTTCTGCAAATAAGAATTCCATATCATAACTGCATCAAAATAACTGCTCCATTTGCTGTATTTTCTGGTTTACCAGTAGCATCTTTGTGCATTTGAAAAAATTCCTCATTCATCTTCTGGATATCTGTCATATTTCTATATTTCTACTTTTTAAATATCAAATGGATCGCCAAATTGTGTATTTTACAGAATTATGAAAACATTTATGTTCAATTAAAAAAATTAAATTTAAACTTACTATTGCTAGATATTTTTAAAAAAACATTCTCGCTCTTATGCACTAATGTTTTTTTAAAGAAGAAAGTTTAACCATTTTATTTTTCTACCTTTAAAACATTCTTGCAAAAGCTAAAAATGTAGTTTAAGTGTTTCTTTTTCTTTTTTGCAATATCTATTTTTTTTATACTGAAGAGTCTGATTTTTCATAATTACAATTAGCAACATAAATTGTACTTTCCTAGTAGAGATATCTGCTAAGTACCAGCAGAAGATGATCTTATTGTATTCAATATTCCAAATTACAATTTTATAAATAGCATATTGTCTTTTTGCCCCTGAAAAATGTTACATTAAAGTCTCTTAAAATCTCTGTGATTAATAAATATGATGTAGCAAGTTAAAAGTTTTATTCTTTTACAAAGCTTATTTGATTATATGAATATTACTGTATATGAGTTTAACCATATCTATCAGTCATAGAAATATTCACCATTTAGTAATGAACCAAAAAGAATAAGAATTTAATTCATTTCACAGCAGCTTAAAAACACAAGTTATGAAATATAGTGTTTTCAGGCTACTGTTATGAATTAGAAACTTTTGTACTTTTGACGAGAGATGAAATTTAGAAACTTTTGACGAGAGATGAAATTATTACAATTTAGTAAGAGATTTTTCCTGGTTAAAATTATAAAAATAACATGTGATGAATAGCATTATATAAATAATTATTTAGCATTATTTGCAATTTTTCTTTGGCTTTCCCCATCTCTTCACCAGCAAGGTGAAATTATTTTGTTTGTTGTTCTGATTTAATTTCTACACTTTAATTTAAAAATATATAAAGTCATTTATTTATGCTTATATTAAATAAATCTAATAACAACAAAATAGCTTAAAATAAATAAGTAAATGAATGTAATACTGAAATTAATGACATCAAAATGTAAGCTAGAAGTAGATAAAAAATTTTGCACATCAAAAAATATTATTTTTTGCTAAAAAGTTGTTTTACAAATATAATTAATTGTTCATTTCCTTCTCTTAAATACATAAGCTTTAAATAACAGTTATTGTTATTAATTACTTACAAATGCTTTAACTAAGTGTCGAAATTCAGTAATATAAATCTATAGTAGAAATAAAATAAAAAAAATTCAAGTTACATGACACAAAAGTTATATTATTGCAGAAAATTTCTTTACCAGATAGCAATCTCATATTTTTATTACATTGTTAAGTATCATTGACTAAAAAACAAATTAAAATAACTATAAATTAAAGAAAACATTTAGTTTTAAATCTTAGCCAAACTAAATACCTTTAACACAAATATTTAGTTGAAAATCTAAAAATATGTAATGGTACAATCTTTCATTCACAAAAATTGAAAAAAAAAAATGAGATGTACAAAGTGTAATACATAAATTTATAAACATTACAGCTAAAAGAAATTTATTTTGCAATATATTTTATAAAATAGTTTTTTTTTTCAATAAAAATTTTAAAAAGATTTATGAAATTAACATAAAGAGTCAATAACACTTGCAATAGCATTGATAAATTGTGTGAGTGATACTTAAAATTGACAATGACATGCAAGTCACATTAAAATGAATCCATATATATATATATATATATATATATATATATATATATATATATATATATATATATATATATATATATATAGCAAACTTAATTAAATTACATTTTCTATCAGTGGAAGCGAAAACAAAAAAAATTAAAATCGATATTTGCTACAGTATATCGAAAATTAGTTGCTATGTTAACTTGCAATAAAAATTTTATTGCAAGTTAACATAGCAACAACATCATTTTAGTAATATTTGTTATAAATTAAGTAATAATGTTCAACACAAAATATGATAAAAGTCAATGAAATATGATGGGGAAAAAATCCCATTTAATTTTGAATTAAACTTTTTTTGTGAATATTAAATTTGTTCAAAACAATATTTAAATAAATGAGAGGAAATATATAAGTATGATGTTTATTAAAAAAATTTCACATCAATAAGAGTTAAGCATGAATAAAATAAATATTTACAATAAATTTCTGTAGAGGAAAACTAAATTGAAAATTTATATAACTATAGAAACTCAATCACTTATTCCAACTTCAGTGATACAAAATTCCACTTCATCAAACAAACCCTGAAATACAAAATATGTAAAATTAATCAAATATTTCATTTATAGAAAATCTATCTTTTAACAATGGTAAATAATAACCAACAACTAGTAAAATTACATTTTATTTGAAAGCAATTTAGTTAATTTGCATTGCTTTTGGAAAAATTGCTGTACATGTAATTCTATAAATTGAATATATTATAAAAACTTATTAATACTAATAAACTCATTAATACAAAATCAGAATTTAGGGTCAAAATTTCCTTAACCATTAGGGATACAATTTGCTGGCTTTCCATGTACAATTTATAGAACATTAGGAATACAAGGTCAAGTGTATAATAAACAAGCAATATTTATAATTGTGTAACATGATAAAAAAATTCATTATGCTGATTTTATCAATTAAATTTCAATTTCTCTGCATTAAATAGATATAAAGGATTTATCATATAAAAACTTATCCTTGACTTTTATCATTAATAATCAACAAATTTTAACTGCACTTCTGTCCACAGTTAAAAGTTCTTACTTTTAGATAAATACAAATAATGTAAATCAATTGTATTAATCTAAATCCTTCAAAGTGTTAGTTATTTCTTCAAGTAGGTAAAATACTTGAATGAGATATATAAACTTCAAAAATAATTTACATTTATTGACGTTTTTTCCCCAAACAAAGCACTTGGGTAATTCTCTTCTAAAATAAGGATAATTATTTTCATTGGCTCTAGGCTACAGACTGAAAACTCATAAGGATGTTATGAAGTCAAAATAAATTTTGTTAAAATAATTAAATAAATTACTCTTACATTTTTATGTTTGAGAACATATGAATGAAAAGAGCCAGCAAATCTCCATAACTTTAATCTAATGACAGAAACAATGAGTTTTATATTACATAGAAACTATTTGTTTCAAAATGTTAAAGCCTAATAAATCAATAATGTACCACAGACATTTTAAAAAGATTAAATATATAGAAAATTGGGTGAAAAATAAACTTTTTTAAGCTTACATTAAATTTGCGTGGTAGATTATAAAACTCAAAAGTTTATTAGAATTTACAGATAGATTTTAAAAGTAATTAGAATATATGACTTGAATATAATATCAAAAATAAATCATATAGTAATTTTGCTTATTTTTTGCATGTTATAGGTGTATCAAATCATAAAATAATCATGTAAAATTAAAATTGACATGAATATGAAAATATGTTAATTTTATAAGGTTAACAAAAACTATTCTAATGAGATCATTGGCAAAAAATATTAAAAATATTTTGCATACTAAATAGATGTTGAAATGGCAAATGAATATTATAACACAATAGAATATGTGATGAAAGCAATAAATGAAACAATATATGCTTTTATTTCAAATGTATTCAACATCTTCAGTATTTGGATAAGTTATTGATAACAACCAGTGTTTCAACAGATGATTTAATAAAGCATTTTTAATCAAACATAGAATATATATATATATATGTTAATAACTACTATATTTTCATTTATTATCAGAAATGAAAATAAAGACAGATATGCATTTTTGTTTTAAATATCTTAGGAAACTAAGGAAAAGTAGCAAATTTTTTAATAAACACAGTAAAGACTTTGCATATTACCATGTGTATGCAAATGAAATGTGACAATTGTTTTTTTTTTTTTTTTAAAAAAAAAAAAAAAAAAAACACAATACATTTGCGAAAATTGTTAATATTTCTTTATTTTAAATAATATCCATCGCTATCTAGACGTTTTTCCCATCTTTCAGGCAATTTGTGAATACCACACAAAAAAAAAAAAAAAAAAAAAAAAAAAAAACTGATCAATCCTTTGAGGCCAGCCAATGCGTGTCCCAATGATGCAAATAGTTGGTAATCGGAAAGATACAAGTCTGGTGAATAAGTCCCATGCATTCTGGGATCCCAGATGAGTGTCTTAACGATGTCCCTGGTCAGTTTAGCACAGTGGCTGGGTGAGTTATCATCAAGGAAAATCATTTTGTGGTACCATTTCTTGTATTGCTCAGGTTTTTCAAGTATAATATTGTTGAAATCAAGTAATTGTTACTTGTAGCAATCAGTATTAACGGTTTCACCGCATTTGAGATGCTCAAAACAGATTGACCTGGTCCCAGAAAATGCACAGCATAGTCTTGTGGCTGAAGGGATTCAGCCTTGCAATAAATTTGGATGGCTGTCCGGGAACAACATATGATCAATAATGCTACAGATTCTCAAAATAAATCCATTTTTCATCGCTAGTCACAATACGATGGAAATATGATTTGTGTTTGTAGTGAGCAAGCAACATTTTGCACAGAACTTTTTTGTTTTCATACTGACAGTCTGTTTGCTCATGTGGTACCCTACTGACCTTTATTATCTTGCCCATTGCTTTGAGACAATGGGAAACAGTCTTCTGGTCAACATTCAGTTGTTCTGCAAGATGTTCTTGCATTTTGCCATCATCTTCATTGAGTAATGCTTACAATTTAAAATAATAATTTCATAATCTTCAAATTTTTTTTGCTGGTCTGCCAGGATTGTTCTCACATCAAAACTACCATTTTGAAACTTTTCAAACCACCTGTAGTACTGCCCAGGGCTCAGAGCATTGCCATCCTATCCTTCTACAAGCATTTGATGTGATTTGGCAGCATTTTCCTTCAGATGATAAGAAAAAAGTAATGCTGTCCGCAAATTGTGGTCGGAAGGCATATAATTAGACATTCTTAGCACAGTAAAAAAACAATGAAACTCGTACAAATGTAAGTTAAATGTGAGTGTCAAAGGTCAAACTATAAAAAACCACATGTCACGGTTTCATTATGTTTATATATATGCGTGGCGACATCTATTAGCAATTGTGTCATTCGATATGCATACACCTGGTAAAATACATTTTGGTAAGATATATACAGAGATTAAAAATTATAACAGTATATATTAAATTCATACTGCAAAAATAATTTAACATCTATCAATAAAATAATGTGATTAATACTAAGTTTCAATTAAACCAATTTATAATAAAAAATATCAGGTTATAGAATATTTTAAAAAATTGCAAAAGTAAACACAAACTATATGAAAATTATAAATACAAAATATTGCAATACATACATTTCTACAGCTTTTTGATAAGCTCATTTTGCGCTTTATACTATCCACTTTAGAAATGAATAAGGAAACTGATGGTACATATTTCCAATTAGGTCCTAAAGCAGGCTTAATAGAATATTTTTTATCATTAACCACATTATTGCAAATCTAAAATTGAAAAATTCATGTTATCAAAATTACTAAATTATGTTTAAAAAATTTTAATTTTGCAAGAAAATAATTTATTAACAGTTTTATTCATGAAGTGAACTTGTCAAATCTTAAATATGTAATCAGAAAAACCTATGTTTCATTTGGTTATAAATTATAATATGCAATCCTGTGTAAATTTCTCAACAATTTACAGAAGCTACCAATATGAAATCTAAATTTTAAATAATTATAAATAAGGTATTTCATTTTGTTCATTTTATCAACTTATTTATTTTTAATGGTAAATGATAATGAGAAAATATCGATGTAAAGTTCATTACAATTCATCCAAAATTATTAGATAAAGAATTAGATAAAAGGAAAGAGCAGAAGATAGGTTTAGCTAGTTGAAATAACAAAATTTATATTTTCTTTGAATATTATTAAAATTGATTTATAATAGTGATAGAAAGATATTAATAGATGAAAACATTTCATGGTGGTAAAAATAATTAGGATACACATTTCCTTGTATCAACAAAAGGAGCAGAATTTTGCTAGATACTTTACAAAAAGTAGAAATACATTATATTTTGTTAATTTAGAGATTAGAGAATGTATCTTATGAAGCATGTTCTACTACTTTTAATAAGTTATTTTTTCTGGTCAAAGTCAATCATGTAATAATTGAATCTCATGGTTTAAAGGGGAATATGTTGTTGTTATACACTTAATAAGGTGACATACTTTTATTATATTCAATGGAGCTACTTTCCAGCTAATCACAGTATTCATGGGAGATAACAGATTATATCCTAATATTTTTTCAATTATTTCTTTTGTGAAGTATTTCACAATAATATATTCTATACCTGTAATTGAAAGAACACTGAGGATATAAGAATGATTTAGAATTGATCTCTATGACCAGTTTGTATTTTATATTAATGTTAGCATGACTGAAATATTTTAAAAAATGTTTTAAATATGATTGAAAAAAACACAGTATAAGTAACACCTTGTACATTTAGAACATAAGGTTCTTAGAGTTTTACAGTTTAAAAGAAAATTCATTAATGTTAGATAATTATATATATTTACAAAACAATACATGTTTTTTTAATGTAAACTACAAGCACTCATGCTCAAAATTACAAGAGGATTTGATTGACAAAGTTTATAGTGAAGGAATATATATTTCTCACATGGTAAATTTATATTGTAAATGTTTCTCGCATTGTAAATCCTTATTTGGAAGAGAACTATGAAAAGATAGGAAGCACTGCTTTAGAAGATAGACTGGCAAAATATTTTGAACTGATTAAATCTAAACTATGTAGCATAAAAAAAATTATAAAATGAAGCTCATATACATTCATTAAAATAAATATAGGAAAGGGAAAAAGCCCATGAAAACAATGAAACAGAATTCTATTTCAATTAACTAGGATAAGATTTTTCTTTAACATATTTGGTATACTATATGCAATAAATAGTATTGTAAATAAATATTAAGTGAATCATTTCATTAAATATATACCATTTAAATACTCAATTTTAAAGAAGCAAATTTAATACCAAAATAGACACCATGTGTTCAGCACACAACAATTTGAACTGCTGAGAAACATTGCTGATAATACCCATTCCATCAAAGCACATTCCTCCAAAACATGGAGCAAGTAGATTAGTAATTGAATCTATTATTATAAGCTTTAAATGACAAAAAAAGTCATTTTCCTATATAAAAAAAAAGAAATTTTTTTTTAGAAAAATAAAGATAATTTCTACTTGAGTAGTTGAAAAAAAGCAAATTATCAAATCAAATTTTTTTTAAATATTATTAAATATAAGTCATTAAATATAAAATAAATATATATTAAATATAAAATAAAGTAGTATAAATTTAATTTTTAAACTTTTTTAAAAGAAAGATAAATGATACCTTACTTAAAGTTAGATTTATATTTAAGTGAGACTTTCAGTATTAAGAGAATTACAATTTCTGTGAAAAAATGCACTTCAATTTTTTAACAGTATGATCACGATTTCATGCTTACATTCACCAATTTTTTCTTTCATTATTAGTAAATTTAGAGCTTATAACAAATCATTTAACTGGATATAAATAATAATAATTTCAATAATTATTTTGTATTTTACAACAAAATAGTAAATTACTGAAGAAATGTTTTTAGATATATTATAAAAATTGTTTTTTTTTTCTTTTGTTATCTCTTTCTTTAATAATAAAGATAGTAATTCAGTAAAACATATTACTTTTGAAATGACTGCAATACTGGATAAATATTATTATTACTTTTAACGTAATTATCCACAGAATCACAAAATGAAAATGTAATGATATTACACGAATAAATTATATAATTAAGTAAACATTTTGCTATCTTTATTGCACATAATTTTTGGAGTTTTATTAATGAAATTAAGAATGCACTCAACACTAACAATTAGAATTTGAAAATAAAAATCATCTGATGCAACTATATTCGGATCATTTAAAAAATTTCACAGAAATTGTAATTCTCTTCAAAATGAAGTTACATAGGAAGACCAATGCAATAAAATTCCAGATAATATGTCAGTCAAGGGAAATTATTAAGACAAAATAATGTTTGTACCTACCAGATATAATAATAAAACTTAGAAATAATTCACCATTATGGATAAAATTATTCATAGAAAAATGACATATGAAAAAATAGTTTGCATTTGGCTTCTTTTTAATTTGGTTAGTGCTAATAAGTGGCACATGTCACAATAATTAATGAAAACATTAAATTACTTAAAAGAGGTGACTGATGCATTATTTCTAAAATTGTAACTAGTGCTAAAACATACACACCATTTTTTGATGTGAAAACATATCAAGAAAATAAAGTATGGGTCTTTGAAGAGGATTCTAAGCTCAAAATAGTGAAAAGACAGCTTATTATAAAATGTACCACAAAAAAGAACATAGTTTTCTTCAGAAGTATAGGACTACTCCAAGCAATCAAGCTGGAAGGATGCAAGACAATAATGGCTGATTGGTACGATATCAAAATTTTCCAAAAAGTAAATGTTATAAAACTTGTACAACACCATGATTATGGATCTCTTCATTCAAATAAATTGTCAATGAAGTTTAAATATATTAAAATGATAAATTATCCACACTTTTCACCACAACAAGCTATGAATGACTTTTGGCTACTTTTCAATCATTGATGTTATTTCTATTCCAAAGACTAACCGAATTACATATAAATTCTTCATTGATTTTAAAAAATGAAAGGTTTGAAGATCCAATCTTTGTAAACTTCACCTATAAAAATACAATGACATAAAAAACTGCTTTGAGCTTCTAAAATTTCATAAAATATAAACATTAAAAAGCCTAGAGAATTTCAAAAATCTCTATGCATAACTGCACAAAGTATTATTTGATAATCAATTGTTTTAGCTCTAAAAGTTTATAGATGATTTTTTTCCTATTGATTTTTGAAATGAGATTGCTAATTCAAATTTAAGTTCACTGCAAGTTATTGAATGCTTTCCTACATTTGAATGTCTTTTTCATAGGACCAAAGCAGAAAGCATTCCAACATTAATTTGGTGAGATAGAACTTACATATACATATATGCTCAAATCCAGTGGAATTGTAACCACTTTAATGTGTTTTTACCATGATTGTTAAAACATTAATGGGAAAAGTACATATGTGAATTAAAAAACCTAAAATAATTTGATTTAAAAAAATGGCATTAAAAATTATTAAATAGTAAATAATTTATTTTCTATAAACATGTGATTCCTAATTCCAATTCATCCAAAATAATAAAAATTAAACATTCAAGAATATCAACGAAAAAATCTGATATAATATACAATTTTATAAATATTACAATTATATTTACAATGTCTGTCAAATTCCTTAATTTACTCATCTTTTAGTTAGGTTTAATTTGTTACTTAATCTTACTTTATATTCATGGATACTAATTTAACTGCACACTATGGTTTAAAGCAAATTCCGAACCATACAAAATCCATATGAAAAGAAAATATAACACTAACTCTGGAACTGAAAGTGAGAACAATCATTCAGTTCCCAGTCTAAAAAGCCATTTAATATTGCATAAAATGATATTTGAACATCTATAAAAAATAAGGGAAAGATATCATTAGGAATGAATTTTTTTTATGACACAAATAAAGCTTAAGAAATATGATTTCATAGCAATTTAAAAAGCCCAATTGTTATGTTTCAGCTAAAAAAAATTATAGTCTATTACAGGAAACTTTAATACAAGAACAATCAAAAAAATTTCCCTTGCATAGAGGACAGGAAAATACAAAGAACTGAAAATCAGTGAATGAATTAGATATTCTGTTAGAAGCAAATTCTGTTTGAAATATAATTTCAAATTTTAAATGATATATATTGGTTTGTAGATGTTTGTTATGATTTATAAATTTTATTGTTAATTCAGCAGAAAATAATGTTTAAAACTAATTTAATTAAAGAAATGGCAAATGAAATTGAAGCAATAACATTATTTAACTATATTATCTACTTGAATTCATACATACATTTTTATTATGAAAATATTTTTCAGCATAATTCATAAAAAAATTTTAACATAAAAATTAACAAATTATTATTTATAAATTACTTTGATCATAATCTTGTAAAGTACTTTGAAAATTATAATTACACATACCTTTTTGCACAATTCCTTTTTTACATAATCTAAATATTCAAGGAAGTCGTAAATATCATATGAAGCTTTCACTTTAATTTTATGTAGATTGTGTAAAGCAGCCTACAAAAGTACAAGAATTAGAAATGTAATCCAATAATAAGGAATCAAAACACACAGATAAAAAATAACTTTTAATGATATAAAATACACAAGTTATGCCTTAGAAATAACACTTTTGTGTAGTTAAAAAATTCTATTTGCTACTAAATTTATATTTTCTTAGAATTGCAATATCTGAAGATTTTTACTGAGATTACAAATAAGATTCTCCATTAAATCTTTTATCTTTCTGAATTAAATTTATAAACTTAGAGCATAAAAGTGACAGTTTTGCACAATTTTGATGGTAATAAAATTCTAATATCCATAAAAACTTTCTGAGAAGTATCAAAGTTGACTTGAAATTAGAAACTAATTTATCATGTAATAAATAGTTTCATGACAAATGGATAAGCAAACACTAAGTAGTAAACTCTCATGAAAAATCAAAATAATATATTTTTTCATATAGAAATTTTAAAATCAGTTATTCCAAATATATTAATTTGTTAAAAATTCAAAATAAAAAACACAATACTTTTACAATATTTGTCATGAACTGTATTTTTTTATATTTAGAGAACACAAAAGATATTAATGCTAATAATGATAAAAAAAACTGATAAAATATTTTTTTTTTTTTTTTGAAAATTTTGATTATATATTTGAAAGTTAAGCTTTTAATTTTATGAAGTATAATAATAAACAGCAAATATTTTATTTATTACTTATAATTATTTATTGAATTTATAGGCTATAATTTCAGGTTCAATGCATTAGTACATAATGGAATTAAACAAAAAATCATATAAATGAATAATATTGTTAAACACATCTTTTTATTCATAATTCAACTATAAACCCCAGAAAATTTCTGTTAAGCAGGAAATCAGAATGGCAAAATCTAATGTAGACATGTCTCAGAGCTTGATTTGTTTGTTGCTTCATGATCACATTTTAAAAACTATTGAAGCTAGGATTTACAGTTACAACTTGATTCTGAAGCAATATATATATCCATGACTAATGTGGAATTATTGGACATGAATGTCGTACCCATGAGCTGATAGAACTGATTAATTTACCAATTGTTCTATGATCACTTTTGGCACAGAATTTAAAAAGGATTTTGAATCATTTAAGCATTCAATACTTAACATAGGAAATCAAACTCATAAACTTATGTTCAGAGCATTGACGATTAAAGATGCCAGTTTGCCATTACAAATTTTGATTAAGATATTCATTTAAAATCTGTTATATATATATATATATATATATATATATATATATATATATATATATATATATATATATATATATATATATATATATATATATTAAATATTGAAAAAATAGATTCCTTTTAATATTCTTCATCTTATAATCATACTAATTCAAATTCAATATAACTATATTGTTACTTATGATGTAAAAAACTATAGTAATTTAATAATAAAAGAACTTTAAAGCTTTAAAACTTTTATTTTTGAAGTTCGCATACTAGCCGACATCACTTGAACATTATTTGTCTTGTATGTTTATTGACAGTCAATAGACATTAAGGTATCATAGATATAATTTTTTTACTAAAGAAATTAAAAATATTTAACTTAAAAATATTAAAATTAATTTAACTAAGAATTAAATTAAAAACCCGGAACTTTATATTTGTATTCTGAGAAATTGTTTCGAAAAACAATCAAATTATTCAATGATTAAGAATAAATTTTAAAACTTCATAAACTGATACTCATTTAATCATATGCAAATGAAAGTACATAATAAATATATTCCATACACTGTTATGTAATCAAAACAGATATATTTATACTTATGGAATTTATATATATATATAATATCCAAGCTATAAAGCACATTGCTGTGTCAAAAATCCATATAATCCATTTATATATAAGTCATTATGATCATTAGTAAAAATTATTAAAAAATTTTTAACAAAGTAAAAAAAATCTTTTGAAAGAAAAAGTAAACCTCTAAAACATTTTGAAAGATAGGTTAAAATTTTTTTAGAAGTTTGATTTTTTACTCTACAGTTATATTTTACATGAGAATAACTGAGCAGGAAAATATGGTTTAAAGTGAGTTAAAAATAATTATACATTCATACGTACATGCCGCAAATATTATTCATAAATAACGTGAAACTCACATGAAATTAAGAACTAAAAGCTAAATACAAACCATTTAATTAACAACTTAGTTCAAAGAAAAGTAATAAAAAGTAGAAAACTTATTTACTTTCAGTTGAACTTTAATTGTTCTATTAATTTTATCTAAGTATAAATTTAAAAATTTTTTTTAATTCATATAAATAAATCTAATTTAAAAATTTTTTATGCAAAATAACAAATTGAAATATTGGATGATGGTGATAATTTATTTAATTAAATCAGCACAGTTTTAAGGAATTATTAATAGATTATATATTTTACTGTCCCAAAATTGGTTCATTGTCAATCTATGAATATTTTTAATTTACCTGATCATTACTTGCTCTATGAAGCAATATCTGTTCTAACTGCTTTCCATCAAAATTACCATTTACATTTAAATAAATGGCAGTATTTCTAGTTTCCAATATTAGATCACAAACAATACTTAAGCAAAACTGAAAAAAAAAATACTAATAAAATTAAACAGATCAATAAATAACAAATGCATCAAAATATATTACTTTAAATTGCAAGTTTTATCTTTAAGTACAATTTCAAAATTGAATGACAATTTGAATTATGTAGATAGTTAATTTTCTTCTGTTAAGTGGGACAATTACCATGAAAACATTGTACAGCTTTTTTGTAATAAATACAAAAAAATTTTAATTAAAAGTTATATCATACTGATTATTGCTTATTTTTTTTATCCATATCTTTATCAAGAAAGGAATTATTGAACAGTATTTTAATTTATTGTAGCATTTTTATTTTAACTTGGCACATTTATAACTCAAGCCATTGCTTCATGATTTGTTATAAAACTGGAAGAAATTATGCTATCTCAATTTGCGCGCACGCACACACACACACATACATACACAATTAATACAAATTTTCTATTTATTATGAATCACATAAAATTATAACTATATAAATATATCAGATTGATCAAAAGTTTGTCAATAATTAAGTAGCAAGATATACTAAGAAATGAATAAAATTTTTTCAGTTTGTCAAATGGCATGCAATAAATAGTCAAAAAAATTTATCAAAATGTTTAAAAAATAACTATAAATTTAAACAAATGTCAACATAATTAACTACAGAGATAAAACATCACCATCGATTTAAAAAATATAGCCTGTAATCCTGATGTATTAAGTTAAATATGGAATATAAAATGACATTTCAGTGATACTTACATGTGTAGCTCTAAAATGTCCTCTGCATAATAGTTATTGACTTTCAAATAAAACTGTCAGTCAAATATACTCCAAACAACGTCAATTGTTAAAGAAACATCTGATTTCTTGTGAAGGTTTCCGTCACAGTACATCTATCCTATAACAGGTATTATTTGTGTATACTTACAAAATCAATTCCATTGAATGCTAACAATGACACCTGCCGCTGCACAAATTAAATGTCTACTGCAACACAGATGAATATAAACAAAGAAGTTTCAGAAATCATCAATGACTCAGTGTCAGAGATATATTAGCAGTTACAAACAATAATGTTAATATCATCAATTTCAGAATTCAAAATGAAATATCAGATGAGAGATAACTGTAATGAATCAAGATGAAGCTATAAACTATAAACATAACAATTGAATTAATTTGATTTGCCAAGTATGCCACAATACATTTTAACATTGAAAATTCGTATGCCTATTCTTCTCTGAAACATCAATCCCCCATGGCTTTGCAATGGTAAACAAATGTTAGTGAACAAGATAATAAAAACTATCATAAAAATTATAAATAAGAAATTTAAAGATGAAGATATATTGTTGACATATGTTTCAATGACCTCAACAGATTAAACATTTGATTTCAAATATTCAGTTTAGTGCAACTTGCTTGAGAAATGACCTTCAACACAAGGAAAATCACAACAAGTGTACAGGATAAATTTGAAGAATCTGTACTTCCCACAAGGCAACTGTATGAAGCCAGCTCATATGTCAGAAAGCCTTCTGATTTATTTATATACACAAGATGGAAAAAATATAGTACAGCCATAAGCATTCAAAGACAAATAGAATTAAAATTACTTTGAAACGATTTCCAGATGAAAATACACAACATTCAATATAAATTGAATGTTATTACAACAAAATTTCTTGAACTTCCTTTTTTGAAAACAAAAGTAATGCACGATCGGTAAACTAGTTAACTTTTATAATATAGTTATGTAGTTACAATTATATATTTAATTTACTTTTATTATATAACAAAGTTATACATTGATAATTAATATAATAAATTATAAAATAAAAAAATTATTTTTTTCATGAAAATTAATGACATATATATATATATATATATATATATATATATATATATATATATATATATATATATATATATATATATATATATATATATATATATATATATATAAAATATAATTAATCAACTTGTATACCTGTGTTTTTCCTGAACCAGAAGGCCCATAAATTTCTGTCACTTCTCCAACATAAATGCCTCCCTTTAAAAACTTATTTATTCTAAAATAAATAGGAATAAAATTTATACGACATACTTAACATAATAAGATGCATCTTGCATAATGTTTTTAATAAAATATTATACTTAGATAATCTCTTTGGCAGTAAAGTCAATTATATTTTATATCAAAATCATTCATTTTATTTATTCTTTTTAAGATTTGAAGTACATAATCAACAAATTTGAAAAAAGGACAAAATTTCTTCACTTAGAAGATTAACAAAAACTGAAATGTTTAATACATATTCATTTTAAGTTTTAAAGTAAATATGCATATATATACATATATACATACACACACACACACACATATATATATATATATATATAGAATAAAATATGTAATCTCATGTAATCTGTATTTTAAAAATAAATCTAATATATTGGAATAAAAGTTTCCATTCTGAAATTAATTTATTTAAAATTTATAATCAGAAATTATTTTTTATAAGTATACAAAATATCATATATACATCAAAGAATGAATTTATGTTCAAATGCCATCTTAAAAATAAATCATTTTGCTTAACATACATAGCAATATTGATAATAAAAATCATTTAACAAAAAAATATGAAACTTGCTACATAAAGTTAGATTAATATACCATATAACAACTAATATACTTTAAAAAAAAAAAAAAAAAAAAAAAAACAATTTAAATGAGAAAAAATACTTAAAAGTTATTTTATATGCCAAATACCTAAATACGCATTTTAATATAAAAAGACTAATAATTACAGTTGATACAGAAACATTTTTTATTACTTCTTTTAAATGAATTGCTCATAACTAAGTACAATCTATGACAAAAATCTTGTACATATAAAATAAAGTATAAAACAAGAAAAACAAATAAAACTGAAATTTAAATAAATTTTAAGAAAAATTTTGAAGTAGTAACATAATATTTTTTTACATAATAAATAAAATAAGTCTAACCCGTAAAAGCTGTAACAATTTTGGTAATTTGTAATTTAAACATAATAGAACATAAACATGAAAAGAGAAATAAAAGCAGTTTTTTTTAAAGAAAAATAAATACTATTATAGAAAGATATTTAAATATTTCTAATCCATAAAAAAGAAAAAATGTAATTTAAAAAACAAAAAATAACTTAGTAACAAAAACAATTTCGATTGATGTTATACAATGTTATGCTGAAAGAAATTGTCAGTAACAAAATTCAGGCATTAAATAATTGGAAAATAACACATGTATTATTGAATTAGAATATGTACAGTTTAGTGTTACATATTGACTGCACACAAAATTTTAAAATTTTATTTGTGATAAAATTAATCATTCATCTATTTTCGTCAAATTGAAAAATATTCCAAATTATATAATGCTGTTCAGCTTTCAATTAACTAGTATGTTCTTTTAGTTTCTCTCAAATAATTGACATAAAGTAGAGAAGTCCATACAAAATATATCATGGACAAATGTTGAGGGCCTTTAGTAGACCTATGAAGATGTTATGATGGGAAAGTAAAAAAGCAAAAAAATTCCTTTCACATCACAAAAATTTTTATCGAGGCTTACAAATTTTATGAAAGGCCATGGCATATAAAAAACAAATTAAAAAACAGACAAAAAAAGATTTTTCTTTAGATAAAGATATAATAGAAATATACTATCAATCCAGATTAACTGAAAAAACTAAGATTACAAGATACTTTTCAATAAGCTACACAAAAGCATCAAACTTAATATGTGTGTGTATATATTATCATTAATTTATATTTGTACTTTTTTTTTTTTTTTTACAATTGCTTATAAATTTGTTTGTTTATGTGCTGACTCTCAATATATTCGTTATCTGCAATTTTTATGTACTTTCAATTTATGCATATATTTGTTTACATATAAAAGCTTTTGTATGGTTATGAAGTATCTTGGTACAACTTTTGATACTTGTTTTTTCCTTTAGCGAAAAAGCCATGCTATTGAACCAACGTGGTCAATATCCCTTAATGAAGCTGACTATGATTTTTACCATTTATTTGTTCAGATTGTTTTCTGTTCTATAATCAAATTTGAATTTTATTTGCATTTACCTTAATGTCCCCTTTTTGCATTCTAATGTATAATTTATTTTTTGTAATTTATACTTTTAGTAATTCTTTTAGTTTCTTTTGCACTGTGAGATTTGCTAGACTTTTTCTCATATTTGTATTTTGATTACTCATTCTTAAAATTGTTACAATACTAATGTTTATATGCTTTGTTTTATATAATTATATGTAACACTGTCTAACAAAGCATTTTCTAATAAATATGACAAATTACCTTTCACATTGCCATAAAATATGATCAGTTATTCATTTATTTCTGTGAATTTAAAATGAAACATTGATAGCTAATTTATATTTTTCTTTAGATAAATTTAAAGCAATATAGACATAAATTTATATCTCTTTTTTAAGTTTTTTAAAACAAAAAATTATGGTTTTATAATATGTAGTATTTACAACTACTATGATCAATCAATTACATATTTCCCACTATTTAAATAATGGAAATCGCAAAATTTTTAGGAATCTCATACTAATGCACAAAATAAAAATACACAAACTTTTTCAAGAATGATATAATGTTTTGATACTAATAAAATATATGCATATAATTACCAAAAGTACCAAGTAAAAAAAAAAATTATGCTATGAAAAACACATAACAATAACAGTCAATATACTGATTTATAAATAATGAGTAAAGAAGAAATCAAAAGTATTTACAACATATACTCTATACAAATTATTTCCTATAATTAATAAAAATATTATGCTTAGACATAACAACACTATGTACAGTAAAAAAAAATTCTTTTATAAAACAAATGTAATATAAAATATTTTTATCTCTCATCTCTTATCCAAAGTCATGAAAGAATGAAAGCTATTTAAATTATCACATACTAGTCTCTATTATGCAAATTTCATTTTTAAATAAAACTCTCCAATTCTAATTATTTCTATGGAACATTTTATTTGAAAATTAATGTTTACCTTTTATTTAATAATTTTTATTAAGCAACATTTTCAATAAAACTGAAGTTTGATTTGAAAGACAGTTCATTTGTAAATGGAAAGTTATTTGAATATGACAACTTAAACACTTTAAAATATCCCTAATTAATCTTTGCCTATCTAAATCAACTGCTCAATAGTTATCATATACACAATTAAATTTATTCAAAAGTGGAGGGAAATGTATTTTAAAACCAAAGAAATTGTCCCCATTTAGGGCATCTTGCATAATTGTTTTGAAAAATTTAAATAACAAGAATAATTTTCCTTAAACCTCTCTCTCTCTATATATATATATATATATATATATATATATATATATACACACACACACACACACACATGTATATATACATATACATACATATATATACATACAGAATATCATATGTTAACAAACTATTCACTTTCAAAATACTGAACATAAAGCTTGTATATTTTCAATTTTATTTGAGAATATTATCAATCCATATGATTTTATTGCTTACTTGTAAGAGCTGGCAATTTACTTTAAAATTGTATATTGTATGCCTAAATGCACAAGTTAGCAAATATGAAATTACTTATTTTTAAAAATGAAATTATTCTGAAATTTGTCTATACTTTGAATATTAAAGCAAAAGCATAGTTTTAGAAAGAGAAATGACTATTATAACACAACTAGACTCATTTCCAATAGTTGTGTGCAGCTATCTGAAATTGTGAAAGAGGTAATTTTTTCTTATTAATTGTAGTTGTTAATAATAAGCTGGGTTAGGTTTTAAAGTATAAATGGATTAGATCATAGCATTTTATCAAAATTGTTTAATGTTCTCAAGATATTTATATGCAATTATTTTTATTGGAGCATATATTATATAAGCAATAATTAGTTTCAAAACTAATCTTAAATATCATTTAAACATCAAATATAAAACATTATTTTAAATAATATAAAAATTATGAACATTACACAGCTATTCAAAGATTGCTATACACAATAAATAATTCTTAACAGATAATGAAATTATAAATTAATATTTAGATGTTTATAATTCAATATTTTTACATGAAATATAGCAGCTATGTACATCTCTATGTGTGTTTACACAAGTACTTTTATAAATTAAAAAAATATTCTTATAATATATATCTATTAATGATTATATAACCATATATTTTAACAAAAATTTATATGGTAATATTTTACTGTCACTAAGATTTCATTTAATTCATATGATAAAATAGGATGAACTCAGTTAAAAATTTTAATCAAATAGAAGCATTTTATATATAAAACATAATTTAAAAGGATATGAAAATTTACCTTTGACATCCAGTACTGAGTATTGAAATTGACTCTAAAAGTTCACTATGCAAACTCTCTCCATTTTGTGGGAATCCAGCAAATTTTAAAATAAGTGTTCTTTTGATACTTAAAATCTCCTAGGATATATGATCAATAATTAATAATATTGTAAAATTATAATCAATACCTTGAGAAATAAACATATTAAATTTCATAAATAAAATAGTTTAAGTCAATAAAAAATACTTTTAAATTAATTGCAATTTTTTTAAGTAATTACATTTTTTTCCTTGAAAGAACATTTTATTTGGTAGATGCAATAAAACAATCACAATTCTTTCAAATACAATAAACAGTTGGCTATATGTTTTTGTAAATTTGGCTTTCTAGTAAACACATAAGACTTTTACAAATATCATGTGCATATCTAAAAACATTCAAATTTTTAAAGCCTTATAATTTTTTATGTTTCTTATATTAATACATAAAACACATACAAACTAAATAAATTTTCAGGAATGAAATAGATATTACATTATGTATAAAATATATAAATATAAAATAAAATTGACAAACTTAAACAAATTTTCATGGAATGTAAAAATACAATTAATCATTTCAATTAATAAATTTATTCATAAACAATGAAAAAAATAATTATAAGTGACACATACTTATAATTCAAAACAAATTATTTTTCTTCTTTTAAATTAATAAAAAAATATACACAACATTTTTCTTTATTTAATTCCATAAATAATTACCATAGTATAAAACTCATTCACAAATAAATTTTAATTTATGGCCTTTCTCACAATCATAATATTTATGTTATAGCTAGAGTTAAAAAATACTTTTTATAAATTTGCAAAATATGCTCTAGATTTCAGTACATAGTGTGGTATATTAAATTTTCTAATTAATTTTGATCAGAGTTAATGTATAGTGAATATATTGCTGATGAATAGTGAATATATTGCTTCAGTAAAAATGAATAGATTACTAAAAAATTATAAGCTTTTTTTGAAATTAAAATCCATAAAAAATTAGAATTTTATATATTATCAAAATATGTATTGCTTTTGTTAATGCAAAATAATTAATAATTAAAAAGTAGATAATAGTCATGAAAATCATAAGATTTTCTATCATTATAATAAAAATTTTAATTTGAAATGAAATTCTCCAATCCTATATATATATATATATATATATATATAAATTCAATTTAACTTTCATTTCAATAAATTTTTAAAAAAATGAAATTTAGGAATTGAAATGAAACAGGTGCAGACAGACTAAACTAACATATATGATTGTATACGCATTTTTAAAAAGATTGTTATTATTATTTGTTTTAACTTAATCATGGACAAAATTAAACTAAATTAAAAATTATTTTTTTTTAAGAAATTGTCTCAATCTAAATTAAGGTCATAAAGTTTCTTTAGAAAGAAACATAAACAACATAAATCATTTCCTCTCTTAAAGCTATATATACACTTTGTCAAAAAAGGTAGATAGACATGAAACTACATTTGAACTTCATGAAAAACATTTATTCAACAAATCTTTTGCAAAAAAATTGTCAGCATATTTATATATACATAATTATTTAAGAATCAAATAAAATATATTGCAAAAAAAAGATGAGTTCGTATGAAGTATCATAACATTATATTAACAAATACAAAACGTCGGTAAAGTTGTCAAAAAAGTAGATGGACATGCATAAAAAGGTTGCGAAGTTTAAAGTTTTAATAAGAAGTTTTGTTACTATCTGCTTGTATTAGTTCAAATACACGGTTTGGCATTGAATCATAACGTTTTGAGTGCCCTTTTGGCAAAAAGTATTCCATACTGAATTGAGAGATTCTTGGAGCTCCTTGACATTTTCATATTGCCTCCCTTGCCCATAAACATGTCCAACTAACATAGCCAAACATTTTCAACAATACTGAGGTCTGGTCTTTTAGCTGGCCAGGGCAAAACTTAAGCATTGTTGTCATCGAACCATATTTTAACTCCTTGAGTGGTATGAATGGAAGCTCCGTCTTGCTGATATATCCAGTTTTCTCCTCCCAAATCAGATTGGTATCGTAAAAGTTCTGTTTCCAACTGCTGTATAATCTTTGTAATTTTGTCTACCTTTTATAAAAACTAAACTTGATCTACCACAGAAACCAACTGCAAGCCATACCATCAAACTTCCTCCTCCTTTTTGAGGAGTAGTGTAATGTTGTTCTTTTTGTTTCAGACAGTGCCACTAATATTGAAAGTCTATCTGAATTGAACTTTTTCTCATCAGAGAAAATAACAGATATCCATTCATTGATCCAGGATATGTATTTTTATTCCTCTCCAGTCAATCAGCAATGTTTTTTAGTTCGCTTAGGGTGTTTTCATTTCATAATAAATTAAAACTGTTTACTTCTTTGCGCATAATTAAACGCTGTCTATCTTGTTATACGGTTAAGTCCAGATTCACACTGCTGTCGGGATGCTAACCCCACTGTTTAACCTTTTGGAGAACATTTCTTTGCTTTTTGACATTAGTTTTTGTTGTCTTCCAGTTCATTTCCATGAGCATCAGGATTTTTCAGAAATTCTGCAATAGAACTTTTACCAATTCTTAAAATATATGCAATCTCTCCAATAGATTTTACATCCTTTCTATAGGCTATGGCTTGACATTTTTGGAATTCTGTTAAAGGAATTCCCCTAGGCATGACAGTCAACTTCGAATAACAACCAAAGTAAAATTTTGAAAGAAATTAATTTTATATTTGAATATAGGTGATCTAACTAACTTATCCAAATAAACAAATTATTAAAATTTGTAAAAAAATTTTCAATGAAAGCAGAAGAAAAACACTTTAAATGTGATCTGTCCATCTACTTTTTTAACAATGCAAAGCTATATACTATTTAAATTTAAAAAATAAACGGGTGGTAATAATACTTTTACCTTACAGGAGATTTCTTTCAATAGGACTATTTTATAATTTGAAATAGCAATATTTGAAACAAAGAGCTTTGCATTTATAAATTTTTAGTGTCTTGTCTACTTTTTGACAAAGTGCATATGTAGTGTGTTTTGTTTGCTTACTGACCAAATTTAACAAACTGATGATTTTCAATTTCTGAATACTATAAAAAATATATCTCTATGACCTTACAATTGAATTGAAAACCATACAAATTGGAAGTTATGTGATATTACATAAAAATTATAAATAAAATAAATTTGTAGAAATTATATGAAAAATTGGAATTTCCGATTATTTTTTTATTCATATTTGGTAAAAGCTTTTATAATTTTTGAAAATAAAAATTATGGTTTCAACTGAGTACCTCCATCATCAGATTAATGAAAATAACAATTGCCAAATCTTCTTGCACAAGAAAATATTAAAAAATTAGAACACTTGTATTTTTAATTAATATGAAATTCAATTAAATTGGTAGGTAAAACTCGAATGCTTAATGAAAATTGAATGCAATGGAGAAAACTTTACAAAATATATAATTAACATAAAAAAATATAAATACTTAGAATAAAAAGTGATATAGTGTGACTGTGGAATAAAAATAATTAGTTTTATATGAATTGTTCATTGAGAATTAATAATTTAATTGATTACATAATTTTAGTACACACTTTTTTAGAAAAATGTACAGTTAAAATTGTACATACTAAAATTAAACAATGGTTTATTCACGTTTTTTTTACTCCCTCGGTCAATCCCAAGAAAATCATTTTTTCATTAAAACTTATCACCTCAGTAATTCAAGTTAGAATTATGTATATTCATGTTTATTTTATTTATTTACCTTTCCAATCTTAAATTAAAGTTCATTATTTAATATATCCTTCACTAGAAAACAAAGGATAGCAAATTTCAGCTTCCAATAGAAAATATATATTCCTATATGTTTAGTGGAAAATTGTAATTTAGAAAAATAATGCCATTATATATATTTTCAGTATTTGCATATTAGCATCATTACAGCCAAAAAGATTGTTGATTCTTTTAAAGTCAATATTGAATCATTTTCCAACTATAATTGAGTTTTTTTCAAATAAAAAATGAGTAGAAATCATTTTATGTTATGACCTGAGGTGATAATAAATATAATATATTTTACCATATTTTCCAATAAAATTTACTATTTACTGTATTTTTCTATAAATATAATTGGTAGATTATATGATATGATACAAAAGCTTCAGATTTCTTTGTATGTCTTATATGCTACTGCAAATAATGCAATAAAGAAGTAATGTACCAGAAAAAATTATAAGAAAGTTTTGAAAGAAAGATTATTTGTTTTAAAAAATAAATAACTTATAATACCATGACTCAGATGACTTATATGAGCTATAATCAGTTTTAGCAAGTTACCTTCAAGAGCAAATTCTATGACTTCAAAAAATATTATAGTTGATATTGGATAGTCTTTTAGAATTTTGTCTAACCCTGAAATATTTTGTTGTAAAAATATTCAAGTTTGTATATCATCAAGTGGAAGGAAATATCTATAAGGCAAACTGGAAATTTTAAACTAAAAGCTAAGAAATGGTAACAAATGTGTTAATGTAAGGTGAAAAATCAAGCTGGTGCAGTACAAAAGAAAATATGTAGCCAACGGAGTTTGAAAATAATTTCTTTCACTCAATTATTAACAAAACAAATATATTTTAAAATTATGTCTGATCAGATTTTAAAAGCTATTAAAAAGTAAAAATGAATAAGTTTTACTGGAATCTTCTTGGAATATTGTTCTTGATGATCTCTCGATCTGGCACTTTTATCTCAGTTTATCACGCTTTGCAACGAGGTAGATCCAAACAGATGTTTTTTTCTATATAAAAGATTTTTTTGTATATTTTTAATCAAACTTTGCATTTTTTATTTTATGTGACACCTGATATTATCAGCAAAATATATTTTTGACTGCCTGCCAGAAAAAATTCCAAAGGATATTACGCCACTGTGGATTAAGTGAAGCTTTTTCCTTTTACTAGTAAAACAGGTCTAGCAAATACGCCGCTATGAATTATATACAGGAAAATAAACTACTTAGCTTTAATGCAAAATACTACCTTGCACTACATAATGTACTTTTTAGTATAGTTGAACTAAAAAATAAAAGCGTTGAATACTTGAAAATTCCCTGTAATTGCTAAGTTATTAAATATTAAGTTAGGACATCTTTCACCTGCATTCCCTATAAACAGAATAGTGGGAATTCAGTATACATGCTGCAATGGACAAGAACAATCCTTTATTGAAAATACGAAAATAAAATAATTATTTTTAAACACTCTGAGAAAGAAGTAAGATAAGAATGCTGTAAAAAATTATGTTATGTTTAAAAAATAATTATTAAACTGTAATATTATAAAAAATTCTAATACTCCCAGAAATTATGCATGAAAAGAACAATTTTAAAATGGAAATTTTAACACATGCCCCCTTTTTTGAAGTAAGATTTTCAGAGCTGAATGGTACATTGTTTAATTGAATTCCATCATGGTATAAAAAATTTTATAAGGAGTTTAAATTAGTCTCAATTAGTTTAAATTAATTACAAATGCTGTAATTAAAATTTTGAAATGAAACATGTATTTATTTTGAACTAGCTAGAAACAACTACACTAATGTAAGTTTCATTCCATTTTGTATAATCATTCTGAATTCATAATTGGAGAAAAACTTGAAAACAAAATAAATATTTTATTTATAAGGAGAATATTTATTATATTAAATACACCGTCTTTTATAAAGTCTACTAAAATTAAAATACAAAATATTTGGAAATCAAAGAAAATAATTGAAAATTTGCTATCTTAAAAAAAATTTAATATATTATTTTTAAACATCATAGAAAATGACAATTCTTTTTGCAATTAATTATGTCCATGAAAACAATTATATATATATATATATTTCTATCAATAAATACATAATTAAGAATTTTTTTTTTTACACAAAATTGATCATAAAAGATGTGTTTATTAATTTTATTGGGAATATATATTGCAAATATTTATATATCATCCTTCCAAATATATAAAAATAAAAGTTTAATCATTAATTATATTGTGAACAGTTACATAATTAATTTTATTACCTTATAGGAAATTTTTAGCTTTTTGGCTAAACATTCAGAATCACAAGTGACAAAATCAGTAACAGTTCTAAGTTTCTCAGCATAACATTGGTTAAGAATTGTTTGGGTGAGCTGTGGACATAAGCCTTCAACTAAAAGTGTCATATTCTACAAGGAAAAGTAACATGAAATTAAATTTGAAACAAATATGCTTTCTCAAAAACAAAAGAAATTTATGAACGAGTACTTAATTTTTTTACATCAAATGTCAAAATGTGAATAACAAAATGGCAACCCTAAAATTATATTAGGTAAAATTCTCAAAACATCAGGGTTACTAGAATGTAAATTTTATCACAAAATTTTTGCCAAACCAAGGGGTGCCTGCTACTACAGCAAACTTCTTAATAACTTTTTTTTACAATATTTTAATGCTTTTTAGTAAGTTTTAAAATAATTTATTTCTAATACATTTTAATAACCAAATATTTTACTATAAGCTGATATTAAAGATATTTTTCTATTTTAGATACTCATTTAAGATAAAATATTTTCACAGAAGTAAAGAATACACCTAGTGAACCAAAGGAGCAATTGTTTCAATGATTTTCTATATTTCTTTGTGCTTCAATTAATTTATTGAATAAAAGGTATTCAACACAATTGTTAATTATTTTACTATTACAATAAATCATTTCATATTAAAAAAAATCACTACCAGCATAAGAGTTTCTTTAACTATCACATGAAAAATTATTAAAGAATTACTTATTATTATTATACAGATTGTTAGGTAGACTCTTTAAAATTTTTTATACATTTGGTACTTGTGTATTAGCAGTACTGCAACCAATTTGCACACTGTTGCTCACAGCACTAATAATAATTATTTTTAAAATAAAACAAATAAACAAGAATATTTTCTTATTACTTACATTAGCTGTTGTGATATCTTTATACAATTCCCATGGTGTTAATTCAGCTTGTTACAAAATTAGCTGCTGAAAGTAAGGAAAGGAAAATTTTGCAGACAAATCGTTAGCAAAAATAAATTAATGATATATTTGCAAGACATTACAAAATTCAAATTGACAGGAATTATCATATTATAATATCGGACTGCAAATACAGTAGTTCGATATTTTAATTACTGCTTAAATTTTTCGAAAGAAGATAAGAGAAAAATGTACTTACTAAGCATTAATATTTTATTATTTGAAGTAAACAAAATAAAAGTACATATGAACATTAAAAGTTTCAGTTTATTAAGATGAACAATGTTCGCAAAATATACTCATGAAGAAAAAATTGACATACACCCACAAAATATACATTCATTACAATACAATATTTTACAATTTGGAAATAAGAATGTTGTACAGTATCACGCTCTATTGGAAGAATCGACTAAAATTGCTATTTCAATAACTCGTAATCCCCTCTCAATAGGATCAGTGATAAGGAGCCCTCTGGGTAACCACACTGTTTCATTCTGATCTTCAAGGTAAGCAGCTATTCTTTTTAAGCACTTCTGATAGTGAGTTTCAATGCATAAATATATAACATATGATGTCAAGCAAGCCAAACAGCCTTCACAAAATGTTCTAGTGCTTGTTTTTTCAGCTTCTGCGTAAATTCTGTTCAGAGTATTGATAGTTTGCTCAAACAAATGTCTATCAATTAAACCTTCTAATTCAGATGGAAATTTAGTTTGAAATTTTACGTTCGTTCCTTCAGAATAATCACGTTGAATAAATACTTTTTGAACTTTTTCTCTATGATTATTTTCTGACCTATTGACAGAGGCAGCCATTTAGCACGGGAGAACGACGACCGAGAACAGGTTTTATTTGATGCCAGTTTTCGTATTAAAAACCTTCTGCTCTGAGACACATCACATATAGAAATAGCACTGCCACTGACAACTTAAAATACTTCTATAATACTTCTGTAGTGAAAATGTATAAAGACATGACTTATAATTCTGTTAAAATAATACTGAAATAATGTTCAACAAAAAGAAATTTTTAAAACAAAACATCAATATATCATAAATACAATGTATTTAAAATATTTTCAACTGTGTTAAATGTTAGGAACATTTATAAACTTTATGAGAAAGTTAGAATTTTACAATTCTTTATAGATTGTGATATCCAGGAAGCACTCATTATTTTAAGTTATCATGGTTATATTTTAAGTTATCAGATAATGCAATACCACCTGTGTTCGAAATTTGAAAGAAAGGCTTACGGTTATTGATTATATCTTACTTCTTTACTTTATTTTTTAGAGTATTTCAGACTATCATTAATAAATTCGGGATTCAGAGGAGGAATGCGATTTAGGCTGAAGTTTGACAAAATTACTCATAGATTCACTCATAAAAATCAAACTCACTGTCTGAGATGTTCTGTAAAAATGTAATAAATATATAGTATTTGAAAACAAAACACTGATGTAGACAATACTTAAAATATTTGTATTTCTATATTCTCATTTTGCTAAATATGATTATGTAAAGAAAGATGCTGGTGTACAAACAATTATTATTTCTAGTACTGAAAACACTGACGATTTGATTTTTAAAATAAGTTTTAGCATGACCTATGAATTGTGTCTTGGAACTACAATGCCAAACTTACAAAATACACGTCATACAGTATAAAATCGCAAGAATCTATTCTTTTTTACTCTACATTGGTTGTGATAATCAATTTCCGGGGGAATCTAAGGATTCACCTATGTAACAAAATTTAATGAATATTAGCTTTTAAAGTGAGAAGTAGATTTCTATAATTAGTGATAAAACTCATATTTATCTAAAAGTTTGAAAAAATGCTAATCGTGTCAATATAGAACTTTCTAATTTTTAATGATAATCTTTCAAAGCAATAGATCAATTATTTAAATATGGACATTGAACGCAATGCATTACATATTTTGGAAACATATGGAGCATCTTATCAAAGAACATATTTAGTAAATTCGAATGATGTGCATATAAATGACAACAGTATTCAATGGCAATCTCTGAAGACATTTTTTACTGTATGTTTCCTTATTCAGTTAATATTTTACTATGTTCTGTAAATATTTATAACTCTTAATAAAGAGTTTATTTCTCTTCAATTATTGTTTTGACTATTTCTTATATTTCTGCTAAATGTGTTGGTGATATTTCTTTATCACTTTTTACATGTAAGCGTTGATTGGATCAGATTTGTTGCTTAACATTCATTCCAAATCAAAACAAATGTCCACAATTAAATAATTACTCAATGAAAAAAAAAATTTTCTGTTTAAGTTAGATAGATGTTTATTTATGGTGAAAATGTGCTTTGGGTCCCCTGCTTGGCGCATTTTCAAAAAGTAGCCAACTTGCGTGTTTTTGCGTGTTGTCTCGCGGAGTTGAATGCTCCGAGAGACACTACGCAAAAATGGTGCTTCTATGGCGACGAAGCCGAAATCCGTGTTTTTAACGAATTTCACCTTTGGTATGGCAATGAAAACAAAAACAATGAGTTTTTTATGAATTGTATAGCAAAAAATACACATATAACTGTATAACAAAAAAGACATGATTGCCACAAGAAGTGCATTTAGGATAACATAGTCAGGATTACCACACTTTGCGCTTCTATCATCCATTTGTTGAGAAAGGGGTACCCAAACCTCAGATTAACCCTATTTATTTCTTAAGGGGTGGCGTATTCTTAAAAACTAGTATATTTTAGATGTATGGATATTGGGATTTTTATCAAGTTTTAACTTTTTCGTTATTTTAGATAAAGTAGTTGCAAATTTGGATATTTTTCCATTCCACATTCAATTGTCGATGCAATTGTTAAGCACTTTCTGTAACAAATACACTTTTGCATTTTAATAAGTTTTCAGTAAATGATAATTATTTAGTTTATAAAATATAAACCTTTTTAAACAATGTAAATGCTTATGACAGGAATTGCAAGTTTTCTTTTTCATTATGATGATTATCATTTAAGAATATAATGAGATTGTACCCTAATTTATGTCTTTTATTTTTGTTATAGAATTAATTTTGATATACAGTGATTTTTCCATAATGGAAATTTTATTGAATAGAAGCAAATGTAGCATTGACTTTGTTCTGTACACAAAAAACAGAAACATTGGCTTCGAAAAAATCCTAGTGTTTCTAGGCAGAAGTCCTGCTAAATGATAGCAGTATCAATAGCATAGCATTTTTAACAAAATATTTTGGAACAAATCAATTATATAAATCTCCATTGGATCGATAGTTATTTTTATGTAACCTTTACTCTATTCATATAAAATATATTTAAGTATGTTAAAAGAAGAGTTTACTAATATAAATATATTCATATATTTTAACATTATTTACTAGTATTTTTTTTTCATATAATTTTTTTTTTCTTGGGAAATATTTTTAATGATTGTATATCAAAGTACAGTCTTATATTTTTTAAATCATTAGGGAAAATTAGGTACTCTTCCATTATACCTTATGAAACAAAAGAAATAACATTTTCTTACATAGAAGCAAAAATAATATAACAAAGATATGATGATTTTAATAGCTCAAAATTTTATTTTAAATAAATATATGGCAGTAGATTTTTTTTTCCTCTAAAATTGACTGAAGAGGGATAAACAAAATTGAAGCTGAATGCTAAACAAGGCTAAAGTTAGTTGGTGGAAAATATGGCTTAGTGACAAATTTCTTGATTAAAGGAATTTTATGGTCATTAATCACCAAAGGCAAAATACAACTGAATACAGCAATATTAATTTTCTTTCATTGAAAAAAGGTACTATTACATTGTACTTACACAATCAAACATCAATATGAGTGCTAGCTAGTTTTTCCCACAAATAAACATTGGCATTTAAATATGTTTTGTTAATAGGTGATAATTATTTTGTTTATAAAAACTGTAAGTAAAAATTTTTGTATTATTATTTGTATTTTCTGAAAACATAAACATTTTTAAACAATACACAATTGAAAAGGAATATTTAGGACACTGATTTACGATTTTCCTTTCTCTACCATTATGGGGATTATCAATGAGTGTATAATGGAAAAGTACTGAAATTTGTAATCTGATAACTTTTCATACAAAAATTAAGATAAAAAAAAATCAGTTTTGATGAGATAAATTTTTTTTCTGTATACTTATTTAGCATTGCATACAGTTAAGGGATTTTAATTATAGTTTTTCTCTAATCACACACACACACAAAATGTTATTTCAAGTTATATATATATATATATATATATACAGAGGGTAAGCAGTTGACAGAATAATGTTACTAAAATTGATATACTTGTCTGTGTTAAATTCTTAACCAACTTTTATTAATATTACTTAATTACCTTTATTTATATTAATTAGAGTAAATATAGTAATTTAAATTTGTTTGAAAATTTTATGTTTATATCTTATTCAAAGCTAGGAGAAATGTAATCAATATCTTTTTATTCATTCCTATTTATATAGAGAGTATGTTTAATATTGATTTAAAAATAAAGTTTTTCCAGGTCTTAATTTGTTTTTTATTGAAATTATGTTTTTCTCCCGAATTTTTTTTTTGTAATTATTTTCAAATTTTTATTAATTTTGTCAAATTTTTTTGTATCTACTTCCTAATTTTTTATTAAAACTATTATTTTAATAATTATTAACATTCTGAAATTTTTAAGCATTCTGAGTTTTAGATTAATTGTTATTTTTCTTTTATTATACAAATCACAATGTTTATAATATTGTAATTTTCAATAAAGAATTTCAACACTTTTTTTGAGTAAATTAGTTTTTATATTCTTGTTATATTATTAATTATTGTATTTTATATTAATTTTTTTATTTACTTTGCTTTTTGATTATGGTCAGATAAAAGAAAAGTACTAATTAATGCATATAATATGCACTATATGCCAAGCAGCATTAAATTTATCAAAATTTTTGAGTGTTTATATATATATAATTATTATTAATATTATCATCAAAATTTTAATTTTTATGAAATTTAGATGAGACTGATATCTTGATGGAAAAATGTCAATTTTGAAAAACTCAGAATACAAAGCTTACAATTTATACAATGTTATTTAAAAAAACACTATTTTTTGTCAATCAAAAGTACCTTTAGTTTTTCCTATTTTATTGTAAATGAGGGTTTTGCCTATAATTTTCATATTTTAATAAATTGGCAATAATTTTCTTTCTTTGTATAATTGGCAGTTTTTAATAAATTGGCAATAATTTTCTTTCTTTGTATAATTTTTAATATATTTTGCATATTTCTAGAAAAATTCACAAACTTCTGATTATACTTATGATATATATTTTTATGAAGATATATTTTTTAATTTTCTTAATCTAAATGAAAACTATTCTAAAAATTTCTGCAACTTTTAGTTGCAGATTTGTTAGTCTCTGTTATATATGTTATTTATAACAGAGACTCAATTATTATTCACACCATATTATAATACAGAGATTATGTATAGAGAATTTGAATAATAATGTTCAAATATTAAGTTGAATAGTTTAATATACTTGTGTGTAAGGTATTGTTTTATTATTTGTTTCACTTTAGGTGGTCTTTTGTTAGATATTTATAATTTTTATTAAAGAAATTTGTATAACTTTTAGGCAATATTTTTACCACATGGATATCCAGACAGTGTCAGTGATGATTATCTTCAGTATCAACTATGGGATAGCATACAAGTAAATATATAAAAAGTGTTAAATATAGATGTTTTATATCATAAAATTGTTGCATAGTATATATTGTTTTTAACCTTACTAAACTTACTTTGTCAAAATTAAATCATTGTTATTGAAATTACTAATCAACAGAATGTAATTTTTTTAAATTTCTATTTTTAACATCATATGTTTACAGGAATCACTTATTAAGTTACTCTATAAAAAGAAATTTCATTTAAACATTGTCTCTAACGTATGCAAGTTTTTAGACACTAATTCCGTGATTAAATCAAAAACAAGTATAGATGTTTTACTTAGATTTCAAATATTTGTGAAAATTTATATTAACAATAACATTAAGGAATTATTTAGTATAATAAGAATATTATTTGAAGAAATAGTCAAGGAATTATGTTCACTTATTGAAAATAAATTGTCTAGAAATTTAATGCACCTATTTTTTAAGGATAAATAAAATGATTATTGTGTTTAATATTATTAAGAAATAAAAGAGCATACTCAAGTATGTCATTCAAAATAAAGATTTATTCTTTTAAAATGCATGAAAAATATGTAAGGTGACAAATGACTAGAATATTTTATGTATAAATTTTTTTAATAGCAAAAACTACTATAACAAATGTTTCCTTGGCTATCCAATATCCCATTATCTATTAAACAAATTTAAAACGTTTCCTATTTCTCTTGCTATTGTTTGCAATATTTGAAGCATGTTATCATTTTGGATAACTTTTCTGTCCACTATGTATTGAAATTGTATTATAATCAATAACATTATTTTATTGATTTTTTTTGTTTGTTTGTTTGTTTAATAATTGTTTATTACTATTTCTGCAAAAACTTTTGAAATATATCAAAACTTCTTATGTTTAAAAGAGTTATTATCATAACTTGGTATACTGAATTTTTTTCTTATACTATTTTTTATCATATTTTTATAATCCATTTAATATGTCTGCAAAAACAATTAGCCCTTAAATATATAATTCTTGTAATTATTTCTTAAAAAATTACATTTTTCAGGCATTTGCAAGTAGCATTACGGGTGGTATTTGTACTCATGCTATTTTAAAAGGAGTTGGAGTGGGAAACGAAAATGCGTCTGCTTTAGCCGCGACTATCACATGGCTTTTAAAAGGTGTGTATGCTACTATGCTTTTTAAAAGCAATTTTTTAAATTTTAAACTTTGAATTTTCAGTAAAATGTATTTTCTTCGTTATTTTTACATACATTATATTTTATTTATAATTTATTTGCAATTACTGTTGTGCATAATATTTCCTTATACATAATAAAATTCTTATGATTAATTTATTTTAAGATAAGTTAAAAATTTTTACTTTTCTTTCTCATGTTACTGAGAAAGATATATATCAGATATCAATTTTGATAATTGTTAGATCATGTTTAATACTATTCAATTTAAATGTAATGTGATAATAGGAATTATATTTTATAGAAAATCTAAGGTATCCCATTTTTTTATCATAAAGTTCAGTCCATGCTGTAATCCATTATCCCACAAAATACTAAATATGAATCAACTACATTATTAGTTTCAGAGTAATTCTATCCTTATCATAGAAAATGCAAAGAACTTTAAAAAAAAAAAAAAAGATACTTCTTAATGCATCTTAGGAGTTCTGGTAATTTAATTAATATTTAAAGACAGTGCTAAAAATTTATTAATCTATTGAAACTTTTATGTATTATTTATCATGAATTCACTAAAATGTGCTAAATTGGCTTGCAATGTTAATCTTGTTAATATGATGCTGTCATAAGTGTAATGCATGTTATATATATACAACTTAAAAAAAATTTGTTTTTAAGTTTTTTTTACTTTTGAACAAAACATGTTGATATGTTATAAATTTTTTTTTCAATTTTTCGAAATTAATTTTTTCTAAACATTACAAGTCTACTGAATTTCTTAGTTATATCAGGGTCACTCTGAAGTTTTTGAGATACAGCTAGGTTTTTAAAGCTATATTTACAAAATTTTAGGTGTGTTCAAAATAGTCTCCTCCAGCATCAATGCACTTTTGTAGACGAATTTTCCACAGATTAAGTGCCTCAAGCCATTTCTTGGAATAGATGAAAAAAATGCATTTATAGCCACACCAATCTCTTCTTCTGAATGAAAACGACGTCCACATAAATTCTTTTTTAGATTAAAGAATAACCAAAAGTCGCACATATCTAGATCAGGTGAATACGGCGGATGTACGATCACTTTAATTTGTTTTTCTTTAAAGAACTCAACTGTTAATCCGGCTGTATGTGAAGATGCATTTTCATTGTAAAGCATTAGTCCCCTAAAATTCACTTCTTGAAAAATTTCTGGAAGACATTTAATGGTATATCAGTTTGCTGTTACTGTCTTCTGTCCTTCTAACTTGATGGCTTTGACCAATCTCGTACTTCTGAAGAAAATGGCATACATCACTTTTTTCAGTGCGCGTTGTTTTTTCACCATTGTCGGCGTGGGATCATCTTTCAAGACCCATACATTGCTTTTTTGACGTGTTGGAACGTCTAAAAACATTATGTACGTTTCATCACCTGTTACAATTTTAGAAATGATGTAGTGGCCACCATCATTTAGCAATTTAAGACTTTCTTTACTGATTCTGACACGCTCCTCTTTTTGGTGCTCAGTTAGATTATGGGGAACAGAACAGCAAATAGCTTTTTTCATATGTAATTCTTCATGAATGATTTTGTGTATGGCTGCGGATCCAATGTTAAGTTCCTTCTGTATCATTTGATAGGTACAGCGATTATCATCCATTAACATTTTTCGTATGGCAGACACATTATCCGGGATTACTGCCGATGGTGGCCTTCCTGTGTGTTCTTCATCTTGAAGAAAATTGCGACCTCTTCTAAATTCTCTAACCCATCTGAATACAATAGCATGAGCTGGAGATTCATCACCAAATGCTAATTGCAACCATTGAACGCATTCTTCTTGATTTAATCCTGCTTTGAAATCGTAGAAAATCATAGCGCGAAAATATTCTTGCATCAACTCCATTTTCTCTTCTGTTTAAAATTTATTCTACGCTAAACAAGTTGAAGTAAGTCAGTAAAAATCGTCTTCTGTGTTAAAATACTTTGTATTTTAAAATTAAACTGTTATTTTTATTTTGTAAATTCTCGTCTGCGTGTATCTCAAAAATTTCATAGTATTATTGATTACTACATATTTACTGTTCATAGTAAAAACAACATTGGAAAAGTTAACAAAGCCATTATGCAGAATAGTTATCCAAATTGTAATTGATCTTTAATCCACATTATTATAATCATCACAGTAATTACATTTTGTTAATTATAAAATTACTAATATACATTGAATTTATTATCTTGAATTGACATATTTTAAACTCTTAATTTGTTATATGTATTTGAAACTAGAATCTATAATATAAAAGTTCTTAGTAATAAATATACATATCATATTTATTTATATTTATTATTTTTTCCAACAAATTTTTAAATCTTTCAATTTATAATTGTTTTTTAATTTTATAAAATTACAATTTTTATATATTTTGGATGGATACTCAGATGGATCTTCTATGATGGGACGTATAGGATTTGTGTGGCTTAAGGGGTAAGTTTTTAAAAAAGATGAAACCTAGTATATTTTCTGCAGAAAAAAAGTAAATGTTGAATGCAGAGCTCTTTTACTATACTTTTATTTAATGTGCTTATTAATATTTAGATAGTTATATTGTGTAAAACTTAAATAATGTAAATTTTAAATGGATAGCCATGAAATTGCAGAAAACAGTTCTTATAGGCAGATCAATGAACACAAAACTTAGTAGAAAGGTCATGCATATGCAAATGTTAGAAACAAAATGTCACTTGTTGATGATGTGCTGAACATAGGCAAAAATGTAGGGTCATCACATAGCTCAATGCTACAATAATAGTGAGGACAGAGATACTATCAAAGATATTTGCTGCCACTGAAAGTGATTTCTGTTATGAATTATAGCTAGAAAAAATCACCTGGACAACTTCACTCTTAGAAGAATGATTGGAAAGCTGGAGAAGGGGTTTAGCAGAAGAATTCGGAATCAACAAAAATGTTGTCTCGCATGTTCTGAAAGTCTTACAAACAATAGATACAACTGTTAGAAAGATTTAAGTGGCCACTCCTGGGAAACAGCTACAATGGTTGGCTAATATATTGTTTTGTAAACAAAAATAATACAAAACTGGGCAGTAAGATCCATTGCTCAGCAAATATACATTTGCTGAGCAATGGCTCTTGATTTTTTGGACCAATGCAATAGTGGCAATAGAACGACAAGTGTCACTACTTATTGTGTCCAGAAACTTTCATGTGGATGTCTTATTTGCCCTCTATCCTAAATGCTGCATCCTTTGAAAGTTGTCTATGTGTACCACTGTTTAAAGCAGTACAAAGAGTGCAAAACTAAACATCTCATTAATAAAATTATGTTTTTATGGATGGAATTCATTTCTGTGCTGCAAGCAATTTTCAACACTGCTTGATTTAAAAAAAAGTTAGGGCATATAGTTTCATCCCAATAATAACAAAATAATAAAAGAGATCATTAAGATGATCTTGGAATTGTCATCTGGGGAGGCAAGTGAGCTATTGGACTGAGCTCCATATTTTTGACAGGAATTCTGTAACTGGAGATCACTATTATAAGGTATTATTGATAATCTTATATTGATGACTATTACTGACGACCCTTCTAAATATGTAGCTGTTTGGAGGTGCAATTGGAGCTAACTATTTTGTGAATGACATTGGATGTCCACACTTGACTCCTATTTATCTGCTAGTTAAAAAGGTAGATATCATTCAAATGGATTGGCCAGTCTACTCCTCATATTCAAATCCCATTGAAGAAAATAATTTAGAAAGACGCCTTACAGCATGATTACATCCTATAGAAAACACTCAACTTAAGGAATGGACACTCATGCCTCATCATTATTTGAAAATTTGGTGTTGAGTATGGATAAACAATGTAAAGAAACCATTATAAAGTGAGGGGAGAGCATATTCCATGCTAAAGAGTGTCTGCTTGTTTTTCCTCTAGGACAAATAATCATCTGTAATGATTTTATAAGATCAATAAAGGCTTTTTTTTATTCCATTCTATATGCTTTGTAATAATTTAAGTACAAAATGCTGTCTCACATTCCTGATTTTTTTTTTTTTTTTTTTCCTCACATGATTTCTCATCAAGTTACATCTGAGAAAATCCTCTTTTGCTCAAATTTTGCACACATTATTGTCTGTAATTAATTTTGCTCTGTGTTATTGAATTGATTATTAATATTGACCTCTATCAATGTTTAATAGGTTACAAAGTGCACAATTACCTGATTATTTAATGTCTTCTATATATTTCATCAGATAGCATACTGTACCTTATTATACAATACAAGTCTACTGGATGAAGACAAATGCAAAAATGATTTGAAGCTTTTATTTTGCTTCAAATTATGTTTTATATTTGAGATTTATGATTTTTTTTTTCCTCTCTGCATTTTTCCCATTCTTTTTTACTAATTATAACTCCAGTGAGTGGATTTATTTACATTTGTTTCTGTTATTTCATTTGAGTAACTCTATTGACTTCCATTGCTGGTATGCATTTCTTTATTTTATTCAAGATATAACACAATATTCTGAAAAATGTCAAGCTATAAAAACTGATTACTATTTGAGAAATATACTATAATTTTTCTTTTATGTAGTGCTTCAAGGGTGATTTGCCTCTCTTACCTTTTCCAAATGTGATAAAATGCTAATCATTTGTATATTTCAACTTCATCAATCTTTCATGCTATTTTGACATTCGTAAGATGATTTCTTCATAGTATTTCAATTTTAATTGTCATCTGTGTTAATATTCTTTGCTGCTTTAAAAATATTTCTCAGCATAGATTTTAATTCATAAATCAATGCGTAATGGAACCATTATTGCTGCAAGGTATTCTGGTAAATATCTGCTATACTTAGCTTCTGCTATTTTATAATAAGGACGTTTCTTTTTTAGAGAATATAGTACGGTAATAATTGGAGGTATAGTAATACTTGACTCTCTTATAACTAGTCATCTAAGTTTAAAAATCTGGGTTTAAATGTTTAAGTTCTATAGTAGATATTTTTTATTTTAATTCCTTTATAACTTAATTGCACGAATGACATTGCTAAATAACACATGGCAACATGCAATGAAAACTGCTTTTTGGTATCTAAAAAACAAAATACTAAAAAATTGTAGCTTTCTTTTGAAACCAACTTATTTTATTAAGTAAATAAAATTATGATATACTTACTAATTATAATTCTTTATTTAAAAGAAATCTGTGAAATGAAATGTTATAACTATTTTTCATATTTTTAATTATTTTACCTGTTTAAATTTTGCCTTATATTTCTATATATTAATGTATGAAATTATAGAATTATATCTTCTGTCTTAAATTAATTTTTTATCACTTTTGTGTATTTTTAATAATGTTTTTTATTTCTATTCAGCACAAAATTGGATAGTGATTGTAAAAAATGGAGGTAAAATTGAAATTTTTCATGTTATATTTTTAATTTTTATTATTTTGATGTACTCTACTAGATCATTTAATTCATATTTTACAGATTATTTGCTGATATTATGAATGATACTGCATTGTTTTTAGATTTGATTTCTGGTTATTTCCAAGAATACTTTTTGTTTATAGCTTGTACCTCTGGATTATTAAAGGTAATAGTTATATTGCTTATGTTTAATATTATTTTAAAGAAATCATTATTGTTTATTTTATTGACTTAGTTTATAATAAATCAAATTTAATATAAATTTCATTATACTTACATTAGCCAATAAATTAGATGTCTTTAAGATTTCCATTTAAATTCTTACCAGAGATAAAGTATGTGAACTTATTTTTATGGAAAGGGCTACACCACATAAATGACATGTAAGAGTACATTGTTCCTAGAATGAAATAAAATTGGGGAAACAGATCATACATCATTTGAAAAAGTATCTACTGTTAGTTCTCATTCAGCAGGAGCCTCAATTTCAAAAATAGCAAATCTCACTGGATTCTCAAAAGCTGTCACCTTAAAGGTTTTCAAAAATTAGATTCAGAAATTAATTTGATTGTCTAAAAGACAAAGCAGCTGTTCTAGCAAATTTTTGAAAAATGGAATCAGTATCATTTTTGACAATTTGTGCAATAGAACAAAAAATCTCTTGTGCTTCAAATGGCAAAAATGACCAACCGATGTTCTCCTCCAATAAATCTCAAATTATGCAATAAGAATAACGGGATAAATATGCATTGTTGTTGTTGCAACAGCATGTTTCCCTGTACATAACCCTGTTGGGCTCTACCAGTTAGATAGAAGCAGCCGAGTGGAGTCTTCAAGATTTTGAAGCGGGGACAAAGCAGAAATTCCCCAATACTTGGCCTGCCACCCCGAAGGTATCATTTCACTTGGAGGATATTACGAGCATTCCCAGTTTAATATGCCCCAGCCACCATTAGTAAATATGACAGATCTATGGTCAGCCGGGATTCGAACTCACTACCTTTCGATGATGAAAATGATGCCCTGACCAACCAGGCCACCATGGCCCTCCAAAAATGCATTGTTGGTGCCAATGAGAAAACCACTCATTTCTGTCTGAAATGCGAAATTTTGTTTACAGTAATGTGGAATATCTGAAGAGTGGAAACAGGCAATGAGATCAGATAAATTATATTACTACTTATTTTGAACTGATGGAAAATATCAAATTTGATGAGAAACGAACCAAAATTTGAATCCATCTTTCTTTTTTTTGCACTGCACAAGAATCTGGTTGGAAGATTAAGGTGTTTAATGTATACTACTGTCATGGAAGGGGTGTCCTTGTGTTCCTCAAGGGTAAACAAACAGTCATAAGATACTTAGTTCAACTTGCAAATCAAAAGTACCCTGTAATGCTGCTGCTGTATTTTGATGATGACAGATATTTGACGTATGATAATGCAACTGCACATTATGTGCCAAAAGGGCTCAAAATTGATTTACAGATGATCAGTCTAATTTTTAAAACCTTCCTGGCCACCACAAACCAAGATCTTAACCCCATAGAAAATTTGTGGGATATTTTAGAAAGACACCTGACCTCCTCTTTAAACCTTTCATTTAAGAACCTTTTAACCTTTCATACAAGATCTAAAAAACTGCATAGTCCTTGCATTCTCAGAATATAAATACAGTTCTGAAACATGTAGACTTGATGCCCAAATGATGAAGAGTTGTTATCCATACAAAATGGGCTTTAATAAAATATTTACTTTTTGCTTGTTTTTCATCTGTGGCCAGCATATGCATTTCTCAATACATAGGGATAAAAAATTTCTACTGACATGGAAGATGTCATGATTTGTGAAGTAATTTAGTATTTTTCTCAAAAAAGTAATATTGTTCATGTTATAAACAATTACTGAACAACTACAAACTATTGGACAGAATTATTTTTGCTCTATCAGCTGTATCTATGTAATTTAAAATAGGATTTTCACTGAATTTGAAATAAATTTCTAGTGTTTAAAATTCACTGGCTAGAATCTGATCTTAAAAAGACTAGTATCTCTTGTCTTTTTTATTAAAAAATTGAATTATTATTAAAAATTGTCGTTATTATTAAAAAATTGAAGCTATTTCACATAAAATGTCTATTGAGTTTCTTGATGCTAAATTAAATGCTATAGGATGTTGTTTATTCATTGAATTTATTAAATATTAGCATGAAAGTAATGCTGTCAGGAAAACTTCTTTTAAAAGACATGTAAAATAAAATCAATATTTCAAAAAAGGCAAACATTTTTATTGCATAATTTCAATTTTCACAGTGTATTTTTTCTGATATCTTTCTGTCTATAGTTAATATAAATTAAGACTGTTTTAAATTTTAAAAAATGGTATAAATTTCCTCTTGCTATAAATATTTACATCTTGAAGTTGGGGATCAGAATAAAATAGAATGTATTTTATTGAAAGGATTGATATAATTTTGTTTTTACAATGTAAATGTAAACTTTAAAATGTATTTATAAAATTTTGAAATTTTAAATATCTGATGCATTTTTAAGAAAATGCACCTGGTGTTTATAACTTCAATATTTTATACATACATTTTAAATTATATTTGGAGATTTTTTTCATATGAAGATCTTTCTAATAATCTAATCTATATATTTTTCAGGTACATTTTATATTGAGATTTCATTATATAGAGATACATTACATAGATATATTACATAGAGATTTCACTTTTGATAGAATATTTTATAGATATTTCATTATTCAATTTTTTTTTTTTGCATTTAAGTTTTGTATATTTTTACTGTTAAAGAAAGAAATACTTTTTTAAATCAATTCATTAAGATTATTAGGCATGTTGTATTTTCAGAGAACTTTGTATTTCATTTGCCAATTATATTGCACTTATCAGTTTAATTCTTGCCTAATGTTATAATTTGAATATTCCATCTTTCATCATCATCATTAAAGTGCAATTCTATCTATAATTTTAGGTTTTATAAAATTTAATTTCACTTCTCTTAAATGTTTTTTTTTATTTGCTTATTCAAGTGTTCAAATAATTATATTTTAATTCCAGCAAACTAACTTTTGAAATAATTTTAAAGTATTTAATCAACTAAAATTTTACATTTACTTCATCAGCCATAGAATGTCATTTGAAAAATTTTTTTTTTTTTAAATGTCATTCTATGGTTGATGAAATAAATATAAAATTTTAATTAACTTAATACTTTAAGTATTAAGTTAATTAAAATTTAATAAAATTATTTATAAAGTAAGTCTTATTTAAAATATCTTTATTTTTTAAAATTTGCTTATTTGCAATAATTGAGGGTTTTTTTATTTAAGAAAAACTGATCTTATGAATTGTTGCCGTTATCTATCATTTATTGATGAATTGCTTTTTACTTCTTGCTTTGTATATTAAATTGGGAAAATTCAAAATTATTATAATTAATTTATATAATTTTATGCTTTTAAATTTTATTTAAAGTTTATATGATCTGTAATCTTTCAGATCATAAAAACTTTAAACTTTTATGATGATAAAGATTTTATATTTCTAATAAATTAAAAATGACCAAAAATAATTATCCAATAAAAAGGAGAGTAAAAATTTGTAAATTTTTCTTGGTCAAGTTTGTTATAGTTTCTTATCTTTAATTAAACCATAAGATTTATGTTAGTGAAATGCTAAAGAACATTCATACCTTATTTTTTAAAGTTATACCATATAGTATAAGAAATTTATTAAAAGAGTACATTTATAAGTAATTTCATTTTTTAAATCCTTTCCACAAAAGTTTTGAATTGTTAAAAAAAAGTGATCATTTTAAAATTGTTGTTTTAATTATTTTTTTTTAATTTTGTACTAAAGATAACAATTCTTGAAACTAAAAAGTTTACAAGTTTGAATGTTAGAGAGAAAAAAATTGCTTCCACATATGCTGTCTAACTGTTGTTTTTGACATATTAGGTCGCCAGTCATTGTATTAATGAATTTTAGTGGAATTGAGTAATTCAGAAATGTAATAATATTTTATATGTAATTGGATGCATCAGTTATTTAAATAGAGAATTGTATTGAATTTAATAAAGAAATAATAAAAATTTCATCAAATTGAATCTTCATAGTATTTTGTTTCTTGTAAAAATCATATATCCTTACATATCACTTTTAATTTTTTAAACACAAAATATTAAGAGATATAAAATTCTTTCCAACTTATCTTCGATTACTAAAAGAAAATTATGTATTCATTTATTAAATTACTTGATGGAGGAGTTGAAAATACATTTATGTCGTTTATTCCTAATTCCTTTTTCATTCTGAATGAGTCATTAAATTTAATATTTGTAGTTCATGATTATAAGTAATACTACTCCATTCAATCAAGTGCAATGTTTTTTTTTCTTTTTTTTTTTTTTTTTCCTATTCGAATTAAAAATAAAATTATAATAATATTAAATTACATACTGATTCCTTTGAAAAGTTGAAATCAAATGAAAAATTTAAACAAAAAATCTTGTATATTTAATTCCGTATTCTTCTGATCATTAGTAAAATTGTATCCAAGCTATTAATTTCTATTTAGAAACTAGTATTATTTAAAAGGAGTTACAAAAAACTGCAGATTATTTTACTCTAAAAAAGTCTGCATTTCATTCACAAAAATCTTGTTTAAACTTATTTTAGTTTTAATTGAAATATTATATTCTTTATTAGGCTATTGTTGGAGTATCTGGTAGTTGTACCAGAACTGCATTAACTCAACATCAAGCTAGGAAAAATAATATTGCTGATGTTTCTGCTAAAGATGGTAGCCAAGAAACTCTAGTTAATCTTTTAGCATTAGTATGCTGTTTATTTTTTATTCCTATTGTTTCTGAAAGTCACATGTAAGTATTCAAATTTTTTTTTTTTATTTAATATTATCGTGTAATTAAGTTTACGCAATTTCATAATGGATACTCATACTAAAATATATGGTCAAATGAATAACATTGATTACAAGAATGTGGATTGTTGTTATAGGCCTCTACTATTCTAAATATTTCAAAATATTTTTATTCAAAAACAAACATTGAAAATAACATTTGAACTTCGGGATTCTTATTTTTGTTAGAACTTGTAATACCTTTCTGACTATCAATTCAATATCTTAGGAATTAAACTTCCACTTTACATCATAGGTGTTTTCAGGATTCAAAGACATTTAAATTATAGATCTAAGTAATAAAAAGTAAAATTTAAAGTTAATCTTTAAAAAAAACTACAGTGAGACAAACAAAATCTTATTTTGGTTAACATTAATTACAATTTCATAATATATACCAATTTAATAAAAATTATAAATAATGGTATAATTTTTTTAATTCATTAAATTATTTTTTATTCAACTTTGTAATGATTAAATTACAAAAAATTGCTTTTCTTAAAAAGTATGCCATCAACATTTAGTATTTGTACCTATATTTTATACATGCTTTCAGAAATAATTAATGTTATTTCTGAAAGCATGTATAATCATGGTTAGTTAATTTTTCATTATTGTAAACTTTATAATTTATTCTTAAACAAAAATGTAGTTTATATAATATATGCATTGTGTGTGATCAGAATATCACCTATTGAAAAGGTATGTATTAAATCTATAAACATATTTTATATTATTTTAATATATTTCAATAACTTATGATATACTTTAAAAGGCTATTCTCTAAAAAAATTCTGTAATTAGCATTTTAAGGTAAATTTCTAAATCATTGTGAAGATAAATTTTTCCATAAAAATTAGCATACAAACTAATCAAAATATTTCTGTTTTTACTTTTTATTTAATGTTATTTTCAGGTTAACTTGGTTTGTATTTGTGTTAATGACATCAATTCATCTTGCTGCTAATTATTTAGCAGTAAAATCTGTTAAAATGGAAGTATTCAATGAAGCACGTTTCAAGATATTTACCAATCATTATTTAAAAGAAGGAATAGAAACAAGGAAATTTTTATCTGTGGAAGAGGTGAATAAAAAAGAAAGTGTCTTTTTTAGCTATCATTCTTCAACCATTTCAATAAAATTAGGAGCTTCTTTTCTAGATATTATTGAAGGGAAAAGGTAAGTGGAGATATATTATTAAAAATTAATTTTTTCTCAAATCACCCATTTACATTTACTTAAAACTATTCATTAAATGATTATTTCAAATATTAATATAAACTTAATAAGTGTAAAATCTTATTTGCTTTCAATTTCAATCTTGTTTTTAATAAATAAATTCACTTCTTTATAAAAAAAAAAAAAAAGTAATGCATTTTGAATATTTGTTTGTCTTTAGAATAAGTTTAATGAATAATTAATTAAAATAATTATTATCATGTAAATTTGTGATTTAAAAATAAAAATAAAATATCATTTATATCTGTAGCCCAACAAAATGCTTTCTCCAAATTTTTTCCCAGTGAAAATCCTCTGCTTTAGATCTTTGTGTAGTTTGTTGCTGTTCCAGTTGTATTGCAAATAGAATATATAAATGCATCTGCTATTCCAAAGATTTTGTGAAAGTTCAATAATTCGTTAAAAAGTATCAGAGGAACATAACTGCATCCAGATATGAGAACATATATATTTGATCATTGTTTCCAAAGAAACCTTAACTTTACATATGATTACTATTGATAATTTTCTGAATGCTTAAGATGCATTTAATGGTTAAAATAATGCAACAAGAGGAATTTGTTTTGTATGTAATTTTTTTGCATCTTGGTCATTAATTTCATTCATTTTGTTTATACTAATTCATTGAAACATGTTTAATATTTCGTTGAGTGTAGCAAATTGTCATTTATATGTTTGACAACTTTCAATTAGAGGCATTTCAGAATTTAAATTCAATTCATATAAGATAAGATACAAATTGGCTCAATCAATTTTTTGTGTTTCACTATAATAGTTATAATTAATAAATAATTGAAAATGAAATTAATTAAAAGACACTATTATTTTCACTTGTTTTTATATATATTTCAAAACTTTCTTTATTAATTAAAGATGAAAGATTGTTAAATAAATCATAGTTCCATTGATCAACTTATGTAGCTAAATCTTATTATTTGATTCCAGTTACATTCCACTTTATAATATAATCCATTACTTTAATTAATAAATTATAACCCATTACTAATAATAATAATCCATTACTTTATAAATTATAATCCATTACTAAATAATTATACTAATTAATATAATAAATTATAATCCATTACTTTATTATAATTAATTATAATTATTACTTAATAATTACTTTTTTTATGTTTATATCTTTGGTAATTGATTGAATAAATTTTCTGGACTAGCAGTTATGTACATAACTGTGTGTGTGTTCACTTTGAATCATTTATATGTAATCCAAATATATTTTGTTTCATACAATATTTATGAAACAGAAACATATTTTTTTAATATCAAAATTTTTAAAATATTATTCAATTTTAATTAAAATAATAAAGTCAGCTTTTGAACCATCTAATTATTATTTTTTGCTTTCTGACAGCAATAAAATATATTCTAAATTAGTTTACCATTTGTGTTTGGAATGAATCTAAAATATTTTATGTTCCTGATTAGGTATGAAGAAATACAAAAACTTTTGGCAATATATAAAAATAGTGATTATATTCTTAGTGTTTCAAAGAAAAATTCAAAAGGTCAGTATCTCTTATATATATATATATATATCATAATTTAAAAGATTTTTTACATTTTATTAAAATTAAATACTTTAAAATTACACTGCTCAAAACAATTAAAAAATATTGTAAATGTTTTATAAAATAATATCAGCAAGTTCTTTTTTTAAACTTTGCGGTGTATAAATTCTGTGTGTTATGTCATAGGCATGCTTTTGCAGCTGCGAATAAGATTTAGTTTTCAACTTAATATTAGACAAAGCAGAAAAGAATGATCGATGTTCAGTAACTATGTTTTTTCAATGAGTGTGATGTCTCGAAATATTTAACTGAATCAGAGGTTGGAGAGTTGTTGATCGGTTAGAGGGATCAAGTACAATATGAAATTGCAAAAACTGTTGAAGTTTCACAAAGTCTAATTTCCAGGATCTGGAACCATTTTTTGGAGACTGGAAATATAGGCTGAAGATCAGAGCGAGGTCAAAGAGTGCAATAACGTCCAATAAAACTGTTAATGAATACATTGAAATATGACTGCCACTCGTCTTCAATACCCTTGGTCAGCTACTGGTGCCACAGTTTCGACAAAAAACTGTCCAAAACAAGCTTTATGCTGTAATGTTGTATGTTTGCAAACCAATGATATCTGATATTTTCCGGACTTTTTCTTACACTTGATTACGTTAACAACTTTTCATCTCAACTCACTACAGTTATCTGCATGTGTGGAAATTTAAAAGGAAATAAATTTGCATTAAATAGTTTTGTCTAATGTTTGTATGTGTTAATAAATCTATGAAAAAATAAATAAATAAACATTACTGGGAATACTTCACAAATACTTTTAAATGCAAAAATTATAAAAGTTTGTTTTAAAATATGGATATATCTCTTCTTAAAGCAAAACAGTAATTTATGTTATTGTGATTATTTAACTCTTTTTTTCTAAAAACAAAAATTTATTTAATTGTAAAATTTCCTCTGTGTGTTTCCTGCCTGTATTTTTCATACATTAATGAGAATTAAATATGTCCTTTATTTTATTTGAAATATTGTCACGAAACATTTTTAACTATAATGTTGGGGTTTACAATCATTTCCTGTTATTAATTACTTTGCTTTAGATATCAGATGAAAATTTTCTTTGTAAAAGATGAAAAATTGAGTTTTTTTTTTAAATTATTATTATTAACCAAATAACCGGTTTATCTTATCATTGTCTTGAAACTCAAATGGTGTTCTATGTCCTGTTATAACAATTTTTTGTGCCCTTCTACTAAATTAATCCAGTATTTACTTTATATATTACACTAAGCTTTTAAATAATACATTAATTTAGAAATGACTTAAGTTATCAGTTTTGTGAATGCAATGTATGCAGAATAATTTACACACACTAATCAGTAGTATTTTTATGTTTTTAGTTAGTTAAATTTTAAAAACTTTGGCTATGCTGGAACATTTTGAAAATTTTTCATGCTTTATGAATTGTTTTTCAGAACAATTTCAAAAACTTGAAGATGAAAATATATTTATATTGTTTATAAATAAATTTTCAACTTCTAATTACTGAGATTTTTTCCCTTACTCCTTCTAAAAAATTGGGGGTTAGAATTAATCAGTCTCTGGCCAGTTAAAATTCTTCTTTCTATAAAAATACTAAAAAAAAAAAAAAAAAAAAAAATACTTGGGATTAACTAAAATATTTCTCAATCAATTTAGATCCAGATATACATTTTGCTCAATTCTTTTGAAAATACTTAAGTTATTTTATAACATAATTTATGATTTCATTAAGTGGGCAAAAACATGTGTGTGTATAGATACATAGATAGATAGATAGTGGTGAAAAAGTTATGGATAATATAGAATGCTTCCCTAATATAATTCAATATATCCTATATTTAGTATACCTCTAAATTTTTTTCCATTTAGTATCTATGTATGAGCATATTTTCTATCACCTCTAATGACACATCAAAATTGCAGCCATCCATTTTAAATAATGTAATGAATAACTGTTACATTATAGCATTTCATTGAATTTATGAAATGCATTTCTAAATTCATCTCTTTATTAAATATTAAGAAATACTCATTAATTTTCTTAGCAATTTAATTTTGCACATTTGACAGAATTAACGTGTTTGACTACATTAATATAATCATGATTTTGATTACTACTATATTAAGAAAAGCTAATATCCATATTTGCAAATGTTATTTCATTGTCTTGTTGCTTTTATTGATATTTTTTTATTTAGGACTAAAACTATCTCATTTTTATTAGAAAATAAGCTATAATTTTTATTGGAAAATAAGAATTAATTTTTATTTATGTTTAAATAATGTTAGAAAAATGTTTATTCAGTTCTCTAATCTATATATATATATATATATATATATATATATATATATATATATATATATATATATTTTTATCTTAGGAACAATTAGCATAGTTTTTAATAAAAAAGCTACAACATATACTCAGATGGAAGCATTATTTCAAGCTTGTTACATCTTACAATATTTGCAAAACAAATCAATACAAAATGTAAATATTATTTTATTTTTCATTTCAATCAATATAAATGATATTAGTTTTTTTCTTTTTTTAATGTTTTGTATTCATATATGTCTATATACAATAATATAAATGCTATAAGTCTAAGATTTTTATTTCCTAATTTTTTAATGTTTTTACTATGTAATTAACATTACTTTTTTGTGTTATTATTTTTATTCAAAAATAAAGTAAAATATTTTGACAAATATATTTTATTTAAAATGGAGTTCATTTTAAAATAGCTATTTTTCCTTTCTAAGTTTAAGATTATAATAATGAAAATATTCTGATTATTTTTTAATTTAATGTATATTTATATGCATTGTATAAATTCATGTTAATGCCAAACCTCAAATATTATAGATCAGCTGATTGCAAAAATATGGATTTTTTATTATGTTTAGGGCTGAAAATTATTTCTTTTTCTCAATTAATAATCTTAAATGGCCAAATTTATGTCTTTACTTTAACAAAATATACATCATTTTATTGTTTAAAGGTTGCTCTTATTTATTTATAAATAAAGTCTTTTTTTATAAATAAAATTTAAGTAAAGAAATGTGTAAAATATTCGGCAATAAGAGCTTTTGTTTTTGACTACTTCATATTAATTTATTGCAATAATAATTTTTTATAAAATTATTATTGCAATAAGTTATTATACTGAATAAAGTAAAAAATTGTCATTTTTTACTTTATTCAGTATATATATATATATATATATATATATATATATATATATATATATATATATATATATATATATATATATATTTCATGGTATTTATTTTGTATTAAAATTAATAGATTTCTAAGTATAAAAAATGCTAATTTCATATATTATAACACTTGTTTTCAATAAAACTATAGTTTCTTTTTAGTTTGGAATTATATAGCCCATTATTTTTATTCAATATTATTTTCTTTTTTATGAAATTTAATACCTGATAACTGAATCTTCATTTAAATGCATGAATTAACTACACTGTATTAACACAAAAAAGATGGTAAACATTTTGAGGCATTCAAAACATTCATATAAAATAATTTTGAGATAACTCTTTAAGTGTATTATCAGAGTATATATTTTTATGTAAATTTTAGAACTAGAAATATTTTAATAATGATAAAATATTTTTATTATAATTTTTAAGAAAAAGGTATATTAAGTAGTTTTTAAAAATTAATAAATATATAAATTATGATTTAATAATTTTTTGTTTCTAATCATAAAATAGTTATACATGAATGAGAATATATTGTATAAATTCATGTTAAATTTAATCATTATAAAATAATTAATAAAACTTATTTATTATAAATGAATTTTTGAATAAATGTATTTCATTTAAAAACAATCTCTTTAAAAAAGTTAAGAAAACTTGATCAAAGTTGATTTTAAATTATCACATGTAACTATAAAGTATCATTGAGTAAATGTTAATATTAACTTTTTAGTAATTTTAGGAGAAACTTAATGCATATTCTTTCTTTTTTATGTGATCCTGTTATCATTTAAAATATTCAGATTGGTAAGTAATAAATTGCACTAAAAATTTTTATTTTACATTAAATTCTTTATAAAAATAATTTTCCAACATTGTTATAATTTCAATCAATCTTAATTTAAATTTTTACTACAATAATAACTACTAAAAATAGTATTTAAAATTAAATATTGTAATTACTTTAGATTTATTTTATACCTAATGTTTTAAGAGAGAAAATACATTAATTGCCTTAAATTTCTACATCTGTAATTTTGAAATATTGCAATAAAATTATGCAGGAAGTTATTACATTATTTCCATAATTTACTTGAGGAAATCTTAATACAAAGTGAATTCAGATCTTAAATTTTCATTTTGTTTCCTAATAAATATTCTATGTGAATAAAAGAATGAATTATTACAATAGATGTTTGATTTTATGAACTCTTAGGGACTAGTGAAACAGATCTCTTAATAGAAAATGTGTAAAATGGAAAAGTATGTATTATACTATTAAGATCTGATTTTTTTAACCAAACTATTTTTCTTTATATATACGATACTATATTAAAAAATTATTTAGAATACCCGATTAAAAAACACATGCAAAATTAGATTAACTTAAAAACAATACTTTGTTTCATTTTATTGATAAAAAAATCAAGTAAAATAATCATTTATCTATTTTTCTTTGAAAATTGCACTTTTAAAAATAAATTTTACTCTTTTTTTTTTCTTCAATTTATAAAAGTATTTTGTTTTTTTTTTTAACTGAAAGCTCCTTTTCTTTCTCATTCATTATATTCTCAGTAAATTCATTATCTGATATTTCTTCTGTATGTATCACATGCAAGTCTATCTGCAAAAAAATTTGGAAAGAAATTTCAAATAGTTAAGGGTTCCGCGTCAGAGTTGTCAGTAAAAAGTGACTCATGTTTACTCAACTTATGACGGACTTTCTGTAACTTACTGAACTTTCTTGAACATGCAGCAGCATTTATAAAAGAATCTACAATGGTTTTTTAATAACAAGCAGCATTCCAAGCATTAGTTGGCAAATGTGTCGCTCCTAGAAGATCAATTTCATAAAGCCACTCCAACTCCAAGCTCAAAATCACTCTTTGCAAATGCACCTTACAATATTTGCACTTGTAAATAATGATTAATTGCCCTGATCCATAGACTGTCAGAGTGAAGTTACATTAGCAAAGATTAATGTGGAAAAATAAAAAATAAAAAAATGCTGTATCAAACTTTATTTCTTGATTTCAATAATTGTAAAGTAAGCAGAAACTTACTTGTCACACTAAAACAAAATATCTATTATAAATATATTATAATACAAATTATATATGAACACCTATACCAAGAGTGTTTGATAGATTATATATTAATTAAAATGAAGTGATGTTTTTTATTAATTATAGCTAAATTACGCTCATGAACTTTAAATATAAATTGTATTGTGCTTTTCTTACCTCGTCTTTTATTTCTTCACTATCATACAAATATGATATATATAAAATAACTTAACTTCCAAAATTGAGGAATAACCGATTTTTTGCATCTAATTTGCAAATGAATGAGTACAGAAATGCCAAATCTGGATGACGTATGCACAAAACAGATATGTATTAATTGCAACATAGAAGTTTACATCAGAAAAACGCATAAATGATTATTAAAAGAAAAGCAATCTGTCTGAAAAGTTCATTTTTGGAAAAAAGAATAATCAGTTTTAGGATTAAAATGTCATAGAAACATTACAAACAAGAGTTTTAATAAGGGTTTATGCCAGGTTTAATGCATTGTATACATCAACTTTACACACTATCAATTAAGTTATGTGTTATCGAAATGGGAAGTGAAATATTAGACACAGATTAAGCTGCTTTCCAATTTTACTACAGACCTTGGAGGAGAACTTAAAACAACAATTTGCATACCAATATAGCTCCACAGATGCTCTATAGCAGGGATGGCCAAGCCCCATAATAGTACTAGCCAATTTTCAAAATTTGAAAATTTTCGAGAACCACAGTTATAAATATGTATTTAAAAAGTATGTAAAAAGGTATTAAAATTTTTTACAGAAATTATATTTATTAAAGTCATAAATAAAAGTACAAAATATGTGTATTGAATTTAAATATTAAAAACCATATATAAATACACTTATTTTACTTCTTGATAATTCTTTAAAATTTGGCGACTAATTGGTGACAGTAGTTCTTTGAGATGTTGGTTAGTTACTACTCATCGGTGTTTGGATTTCATGAAATTTAAAGAGGAATAAAATGATTAATGTAAGTACGTTGTTTCAAATATTGAAATATTTTTAAAAGCAGCCTTTTTTTTAAATTCAGAATACTTTGATTCTAGTATAAGTTTCCAAAATTTAGTAATCAGCGTCGACTTATATTTTAATTGTAGAGCTTGATTTTCTCTCGAGTACATTTATCGAGAACCACAAATAATCCTTCAAAGGGTCTCTTGTTGCTTGTGAGCTGCAGAGTGGCCACACTTGCTTTATAGTATTCAAATCTGGAGATGGAGTTGACCATTCAATTTGCTCCAAACCCCAAAACCCTAAAGATATTCCTCAACAGCTACAGCATTATAATGTTGTGCATTATCAACTATCAGAATGAAATCATTGCCAATTACACCAGCATAAGGGTGGGCATTTGAAAGATCTCATCCTGATATTTCACACACCAGTCACAGTTCCTTTCTGAAAAACATAAAGTCATTGTAACCACCTATTGAGATCCATGTCCAAACTATTATTCCACCATTGCAGTAACTGTGTCTTTCCACAATGTTGGCTTGATAGTATCTGGCGCTTTATTCCTTCCATATTAGAGCATATCCTGAATTTCTTTTTTATGTAAATCTGGACTTATCAGTAAAAAGTATAGAAGACCATCACTGTCTGGTCCATGAGCATGCTGTTGCAACAACAACTGTCTCGGAAATGTGTTCTCTTGTTCAAGATATGGGGGTCCTTTTCTGTTGTTTGGTGAGGGAAACACATACAACTAGTTGCTTTACATAGAGACCTACATGGTGAGCATGCCTTTGCATCATACTAGAGGATGTTCCTCTCCCTGATACTACATTGGTCTGCAACAAGTTGTAGCACAGAAATGTTTTTTCTCTATCAGGCTGAAAGAACAAAGAAATGTTCTTCTGCAGGTGTTGTAGATCATGGTTGGGCTGAAACATACTTCTGCACATATATTCTTATGTTTGATTTTGATTCCAGAGATAGTGGACAACACTATGAGACACATGAAGACATCTCACAGCATCTACCGCTGACCTCCCCATTTCCATTTATCTGACCATCTGCCACCTTAACAAATCAAACGGTTTTTCTCAGGCGTTGTGGGATTCCACTGAATATTGTCAGGAATATGTAAATATGCTATCAATCAGAAAATATGCTAACAATCAGCAAATATGCAAGATTATTGCTGCATTAAAGGAATGTTTTTTTGTAAGACATAAATTGAAACATCCTGCAAAAAATTAAAATGTAATTAAAATAGAAAATTTAGTAAAACCTCTCAATCAAGAAAAGAGCAATTCATTTTTTAAAGTTAAAAATGGTTGAGATCAATTCTAAAACAAACTTAGATTTCAAGGTAGTTGAATCTAAATTTTGATAATAGAACCAAATCGAAGTTTTTAAAGAAATACCTATTAATTACATTGTATGTATTATTAAAACTTCCAAATATCAATTTGTTACAAATATGATAGTATAAAAAGGAATAATTTTTACTTCCATATTTACAATAAATTGAAGAAAGATTTTAGATATAAATAAAATTCAGATTTCTTCAAATGCTGAATCTATTGCTGACTGTAAAAGTATAGTGCTTTTTCACTTAATGGCAATTAATATAAAAAGTTTATAAGCAATAGAAACCTAAATCTCTTTAGTGATCATCATAAAAGTATACAAAAACTCTCACCCTCTCTCTCTCTCTCTCTGTTGTGGGTATATCATAAAAGATGTTAGATGAATAATAAAAATTTCTTAATTAAGAGTTAATGTGTATATTAGTATTTTTAATATTAATATTTTATAAATAGAAATTATTTTCCTGAGAAACCAATTATAAAATGTTATTATTAGTAATGTGAGTGTTATGAATGAAATATTAATTTAATTTAAATTACACAAATTAATTTTTACTTCATAGACTTTTTGTATATGATAATATAATAAATGAAATATAAGATTTTCATTAAAAGTATTGTTTTAATTCATAGTATTCACACAGAAAAGATATATTTATAATATTTCTAAAGAGTAAGAAAGTTTCATTGTTGTATTTTATTCAAAGTACATAAATTTGAAAAGTATTTTTGTAAGATAATGGTAAGCATATATATATTTATAAATAATATGCTCTTACAGATAAAAAAAATATAATCATAGTTTTGTTATATAACTTTTAAATACTTTTGTTTAAAATAACAATCATTATTTAATCTAAAAAGAAATTGAAACTTATATTTTACCAATGTATAATTTTTAATAGGTAATGAAAGCATCATAGAAGATATATCTAGAGAATTTACAGTAAAAATGTTCAAAGATTTCATAAATTGCTTACAAACAAAACATTTCAATATAAGTATTGTAGTTTTTGATATAGATAATTGGAGAGCAGATTGGTAAACTATTGATTCTTTGTATTTCTTTGGATCTGAATAAAATTTTATTACATTTCTATATTTTCTATGCATTATTGAACAAAACATTTGTATCATAGTAAATTGTTTGAAATATATGAAAAATAAAATATAAATAACTGATAATTAATGAAATAAAATCATTTCTCCTAAAGCTAATAGAATTTAGTTAATAATAGTATTTTTTAACTGTTCTATGTTAAATATAAAAATATTTGTTAAAGAAAAAAATTAAATATTTGTTAATTGTTTTTTATTGTTATTTTTAAATATCTTGTTCTTCTATAAGAAATATATAATTAATGATAAATAATATATTTTCTTTTGGCATTAATTTTGTTATGCATAAGACCTTTGTGCAAAAAAAAAAATTAATCTATATTTAATTAAAATTAAAATGCATGTTCATAACAAAAATAAAAAAATCTTACAGAAATTTTTTTTGATTACCATAAAATTATGTATCAATAGAAGGATTTTTTAAATCATACTTCATTTTTTCTTCTTGTTCAATAAAAAAGAACAAAATGTTCAGAGATAAAGAAATTAAATAAACTGATATGAGCAGCTTTTTTTATTTCAATAGTTATGTAATCAATTTGTTCTTTTACTTTGAAAATGAAGTAATCAATTCCTCATATAGTTTACTTTGCTTTATTGCTCAAAATTCATTTTTTACACACAAAGGCTGATGAGATTGGGACTTATAGTTTAAAATGGACTCCAAACCACTTCGAACATCCATTTTCAAGGTAAGATTCAAACTCATAAACTGTTGAACAGAAGGCCAGAGTACTAGCTGCCAGTTCAATTCATTCCTAGTATAAGTTAATCAACCATTATATTTCTTGTTGGTCAAGAAAGGATATTTATTAATATGCAATGATAGTAAATGGATGCTGAATAAATATTTCTAAATATTTTTATTGACTTCTTGTTCAATATCTAATGAACCAAAAATAATGGTCAGAAATTAATATAAAAACATTTATCTTATGAGCAACAAATGATTCTTAATTAAAGTAAAATATTATTTTTTACAAATTAAGAGTCATTTTAATAACAAAAAAATTAAATTAAAATGTCCTCTTTTATTCTGAAATTCAATATAAATCAAATTTTTAAAACAAAAAAACTAACAAAACATTTCTAAGCATTATTTAATGTCATAAACATATTGTAATAATGGTAAACTCTAGAAGCAGGCTTTTTTAAATGTATTTATAATCTTAAGTAAGATTTACATAAGTTTTGCATCTATAAATATTTACTCTTTTATAATATTTTTGTAAAAAATGTCACAAAAATAATTATATAAAGAATATATATATATTAGAAATTGGTAGTTGAAGATTATTATTAAACAATTCAATAAAAAAGGTATCATAATATTGTAAAACAATGGAAAAATAAAGAAATGATTTTAATTCAGTTAATTAAAATATTTGAGTAGTGTGACACACAGAAATGTAACAAAATATTTGAACTGCATTATAATAATGACAGCTAAATGAACTCTACCAATGTAATAAAAGTGAATGATTATCTAAACACAATTTTAAATAATACTTAATGCATTTCACTTTTCATAACATATATTTATTACTATATAAAATAATTATTTACATTTATTATAAGTTTTAATAAATTTCTTGGGTGGAATTAGATCATCTTTCAATCCACATCTCTTTTTAGTTTTAACTTTGTTTTCGGAAGACTTTTCATGAATATCACCACCAGTTTCTAGTGAAGTACGGTAATTTGGATTATGATGAGAATAGCAACACTTATCTCCTTGTTTACATTTCCCTTTGCTAAATTTATAACAAGGTTTAGCTTGAATGTCATTTACTTTTTTTATAGTTGTCATCTTTACATGTTTTTCAAGTACAGCTTGTTCATAATTTTCCATTTCTTTGTAAGGATTCGTAAAAATAGAATGAGATAGTCCTTTTGTTGTTTGATCCAGCATTTCTACAGCAGAAGTTAAACGGGATTCTGAACTGTAAATAAAATTTTTATAATTAAGAAACTAGATAAGTGTAAAGTATCATAAAATTAATCAAATAAATACTAATATATATTTTTAATTAAACATTGATGGCAATGAAAGATTAGCATTTTTCTTTAACTAAGACTTGAAAAAAGGTACTTAACTTTATCAAAACAATTTTAGATTTATTTCATGTAACCATCATATACAGAAAATAAAATTGTTTATTTGAATTCAATAACATTTCTTGTCTTTACTTCCATTTTATACCTTTTATATATTGAATAATATTAAATTCTTTTCATTGAAAAAAACATTTTAAATAAGCTGTTTCTTTCAATGAATAGAATTTAATATTATTCCAAAAACTTACAAGTTGAAAACAAAAATAATTAACTTTACAGTTGGAAACACTATATGATTGTCTAGTGTATTTAATTTATAACTTTTTTCAGTCTTTTTGTAACCTTATAAAGCCAAAGTTGATTATATTTTAGTAGCTAAATATATGCTTTGAAATTTTAAAAATTGTTTTAAAGAAACGATATCGAATATTATGGGATGTAAATCCATTTGTAACTTTTTCTGAAATTAAGTTTAATAAAACAGAAACACATACCCAATAAAGTATTTTATAATCTATTTTAAAAGATTTTTAAAAATTTTGAAATTAACAGTGAGTTAATTTCAAAAACCCAGCATAACTTATTTCATATAAAATAGATTAGGAATAAAAATTAATGTTTATATAAAAATATATATTCTATTAAATTAATAATATATAGAATGTACATTAATAAAGTTATATAATCCTATTTTAAATAAAAATTATTGCTAAAAGAACTCCTTAAAACTAATTTCATAAAATTATAGTAATCTTGAAAACATTTAAAAAAGAAACTTTTTATATTAAAAAATGTGACAAAAATACAATTTTTCAACATTACAATTTTTTCTTCATTTTTAAAAAAATTATTTTAACACACAAGACATTTGTATTTTAAAAATTATTTAAATAATGCTCTGTAATAAAAACAATCATAATAAAACAGCATGACAAAGTATTATATGTGTATCTTAGAACTGAATTACAAATTCTTAATTCATAAAAAATGGATTATATATATATATATATATATATATATATATATATATATATATATATATATATATAGATATATATATATATGGAAATTTCAAGTTCTGAAGTTTATACTTTGAAGAATTAACTAATATAATATTGGATTAATATCCTTGAGTATCATTGTATTATTATAGTGCAATGAAAATATTCAAATGCAGTTTACCACCCTTTACCTTAGCTTTTCATCAATAAAGTTTTTGTTCAATTAAAATACAATTTGGAATTTCCTAATGACAGCAATTAAAATTTTATATTCGGGATATTTTGAAAATATTTTTAATTTTAAAACTAAACTGAGAAAATTAAATATCACAAAGTTTTATGGAATAATGCAAGAAAAAACTTCAATCAATCAAATTATTAAAACAATCTGCCAAGTCATTCAATATATTTTCTTGCTTAATGATCTCTTTATCTAAAAATGTAATTTATGTACATTTCTTATCTTTTTAGTAAACCAAAGTATTTTTTTAATGTACCTAAATGATAAATTTTAAATGTCTCACTGCTAAAAATATAACTGAAATATGTAAATAGAGCAATATTTCTTCTGGAAGGAAATTATGGTATTAGCGAATGTTCTTCAAACTGTTGGAAATAGTGCTGAAAAGAAATTTCATATTTTATCAGATATCTTACAGTGTAATAAACAAGTATATCAGAATCAATAAATAAACTTTATTAAGTTCATTTTTGTCTTAAAAACCAAACCAACTAAATTAACTTTTAACCAATATTTATAAATTTCTGGCAATAAATTAACTTTTTAGCCTTTCATTGGCAAACACAATAATTTGTCTAAATGTAACTGTTTTATCAGTAGAATTTAACAAAATCATTAAAATTTTATTGGTTTTACCATGCATTAAAAAATAAAGATCTCAACAAAATGTATTCCTTATTTGTCAGACTAATTCAAACTTTAATTATCTGTTTTGTAGTAGTTTCATTGAAAGTGAAAAAATATGAAATAGTAACATCCTAAAAGAAAAAAGTATTAAAGAGCCAATCCAAAATTAATCACATATCTGAATTAATTTTTCAGACAATTTGACTATAAAACTCATCTAATTAACTATGACTCATCAAAAATTTCATTATAAATATAAATTTAATCAGAAAAGAATAATTATTTTTAGTAGTGTTAAAACTAGAATATTTTCAGTTTTTTAGAACATTTTTGTGATTTTGAGAATCAGTAATTTATTGGTCATAAAACTTAATTATAAAAATGATGGAAACTTTGAAACTATTATAAAAAGTATCAACATAAGTGATTTTATAAAAAAGGTGAAAATTTATATAAAGATTGAATTATAAATAGACTTTGATTTTAAAAACAATTTAAACTGCTTAATTTTTTAATATGACATATTTATAATCCTTAATAGCAAAAGTATGCTTAAAGTAGATTGTTATATAATGGGATATCATATATGCAACAACCCTTACAAGTTATAAATATAAACATATTAATGCAACTAGAATAAGTGAAGCCTGTAGTAAGTAATATAACTAACTGCTTTCACATTTCCATGATAAAATGTATAAAGTTGTGAACTATGTCAATTCTCAGTGGAAATAAAATTTATGTAACAGCTTCATTTTACGTATTTTTACTGAATAACATGTTACTGAATTTATTTATATTTTAATTGTTATCTCTTTAACTGCTATAATTAAATCTAAGACTTTAAGTATTGTCAAATGATAAGCTACTTTCTCTTAATACGCTACATAATCAGCAATGTATTGGAATAAATTATTTTACCATGGTCTACAATCAAATTAAATTAAAATAATATACGTATAATATATCCCCCTCCAAGAGATTTCTTTCCAAATTTAATGTTCTTTGTTTTGATCATAGTGTTGTCAATTTGAGTTTTTGTTGCTTTTCAGATATTTTTACAGCCAGGTTTGGTTTTTTCTCATAGTTCATGTCTTTTTTGCATCATATATATATCTATGGTTTTCTATTAAGTGGCAACATCATCTAAATTGTGGAATTAGGGAAATTTACCTTTCTAAAAACCTGTGTTCACGTTCACAATGAAAAAGTCACCAGTGGGGGGGATACACCCTACTAGTTCCATTAAAACCAAGTCATAATTAATTTTCTGTTCAAAAATATTTCATTATTTGAGACCAAATTGTAATACTACTAATAATTTAATTTTTACGTAGTATAAATAATATTTACTTTCATTCAGAACAAAAATTTGTGTCTCGTTTGATATGTTTAAGTAGTCAATGAAAGATATAAATTGGCATTGTGAATTTTTTAAAATCAATTTAATAAATTTCATAACTTTATGCATATATAAAATATAATGATTAAAAAAAATTGGAAATCTTTAGGCAGAAATGAAAAAATTACAAACTAACATAATAATTTTTTATCAAATGTTACTGCTAATAGATAAATATCAAATTTAAATTCTGTCTGATCTTAACTAAAATATGAAAATATTGTTTTGTATAAAATATAGCCTAAAAAAGAAAGGAACAATTAATTACTTATAAATGTTAATTTATTTACAAAAAGTACTAATTTTGACAAAATATATTTCATTAATTCTTATAAATGGTGGAAATCTTATAAACAGATACAAATATTATACATATATCTATACACTTTGAACTAGAATATTCAACTCTTACATAAATTGTGTGTAAATCAATGTCTCACTTATATACTAGAATTTTGAAATTGGGATAGCAACCATTTTTAACAATTTTCAATCTGTCTTTGATAATTCCCCCCAAAAAATAGAAATTGCTACAAGTAAATATATTTAATGAAAATTTGAAAAGTCAGTGTTAAGGAAACAAATTTATATATTGATTTGCATGGATGTTGCCAAGATATCTTTTTAAAAATATCAAAAATTAAAATGTATTGTTTTATTTTTCCTATTCATTTCAAAATAAATACTAAAAAACTATTTTACATATTTTAAACTCAGATAAAGTTAACTGATAACTCAAATCTCTTTAACTGATAATCATGACACTGTTTTATTTCTAAATAGTTATCTTTTTTATACCCAATGTGCTATTTAACAAGTGTGTTACTTAAGTATTTTTGAACCTCTACTTCCTAGAAATATTCTGAGAGGAGTTGTCACAGACAATGGTCATGTGTCTGTAACAACTCACAAGAGAAGAATTTTGAAGATTCAAATTACACTTTACAAAAGATTCACATACATAAATAAGTGCATATCAGTTCAATAAATATATTTGTTTGCCATTCATTATTCAATAATGATTAGCTTAAAATCTAAGACTTTTCATTTGGAAAAAATGTCCATTACTAGCCATAAAGAGTCCGTAAAGTAATCCTTGTTATGGCATAATTTTGATTAAGTTATCATAACATTCATGGAATTTAACAAAATTTAATAAGCAGTCTCATGCACAACAAATAAATTTAAAATACTGTATCTCAGTGGACAATTCTATAGCAATTATACATTTTTTTCATTTATAATACTTATTTAGGCATGATGCAAAATTGAATCACGCTTAGTAATCAATAAATTTTGCTAATAAAATTTAAAGTAAAAATTTTTCTAAGCTCTCAAGTTACATAAATTAAAATGATGACTATCAATATTTATTAAAGTTGCATTTGGTTTAATCCTTTATTGAATTATATTATCTGAAGTTAAATATATATAATAAAATTTGATAAAAATGAACATTATGATAAATTTATATTGACAGGTAGAGAATATGTAATTTTACAAAATTGTTTAGAAGTATGCAAAGAGGAACTTCAAACATTTGACAACTGCTCGATGAATTTACTAGTTAATATTTAACTAAAGATTTAAATGTTATACAAAAAATAGTACACATGCAATATCTTTTAGATAAATAGAAATCAGTAAAAGACTGTACTCAGTCATTTCGGGAAAAGGAGCTTCTTCTTCACTAGAAGAATTATAATCAGCAACTAAAGATTTAGAAATGTTATTGTCCATTATGCGAACTATATTTTATAAAAGCCAATTCTTTTATTCAATTTATTTTTCTAAATAAGTCAGTCAATATAACTTAATAATAATTGTGCAACATATTTATAAATCTGCGAAAGCTAATTTGAATTAAATACTTTAATTGATGCATAGAAATTTCAGAGAAAATATAGCCACAGATTATCCCCATTAATGTTATGATACTTGTTTACATTATTATCTGCTTGTTTGGGAGAATAAGTGACCAGAGGCTTTTAGTTACTTTGGCTATAATAATATGCACATAGATCACTAATTAATGCATTTATGTTTATTTTGCTTAAAGCTATGGCTGCCTATTTCTGCTGATGAAAGTCAAAAATTGCCAACCCACATATAATTTTAAACTAATATCAAATGAAGGAGGCACACGCTAAACTGTCTTAATTCTCAGGATTTGGTTGTTATTTAATGTAACTATTATTTTATAACAGCTATTAATTTATAAACGTTATTTAAATATTTCGTTGGCAATTTATTACTTTTATTGGCCTGTTGATTTTAAATGTCTGTAATAGTTCAGTAGTAACAGCACATTGAGACTGTTACACAAGAACGAAATGTTGTTTGACAACAGCTCTTCTTCAATAATGAAGAAATATTCGAAACCATTATGTTATTTTAAGAACGGATGTTATGTAATTACGAAATGTTATCCGATAACAGCTCGGTTTCATTCTTTTGAGAGCATGAAACCTAAATTACATTATAGTTGTGATATTTCAGTTTGAGTAACTTTCGTAGACTTAACTTTCCGTGACGTTACAACTCAAATTTCATCATTTCCTTCTATTCCTCTATTACAGATTTTTTTTAACAGCTGCCCAATTGACCTCGTACATTATTTTGGTGTTTCATACCAAATAAAAGTTATTGGTGTTATAAGTTGTCGAAAATGGGCAACAGCAATTCCGGCAATTCATATCATAATGATTTTAAAAACTGATCAAGTTTTATTTTCTTTTCGAAAAGCATTTTTAAACGCTTTTAAGTGTTGACATTTTCTCCATGTGGCAACTTGTGATTTAAACCAGTTCTAACTGATTTCTCATAAATCAGTTTGGTGAACTGATTTAAATACGTTTAAATTGATTGGTGCCATCTTGTTTTCTGCTTTCTTATTGTCAATGTTTATTGACATATCTGAAACCCATCAAAATAAAAGCAAGAGAAGCAAAATTTTAAAAATATAGTAACAAGATATTTATATAAGTATTAAACAAACATAAAAAAATTATACTAAGTTTGAGAAGAAATAGGTTTGTCAATAACATTCTTTGGTTTCTATTCCTCATTTGAAATATCATAATCTTAATTAATATCATTTTGGTCGATAATTGTCTAATAAATGTGTTCAACAATAAAAAAAACGAAATATCATATAATTTATAATAACAAGTGATAAATAACCTATACAACACAATTTCATCCAATAGATGTTGATGTGACATCATCAGGTGGATGTACTCTAATCCAGTAGACGACTCATTTCGGTCCAGTTTAGATCCATGGCAAGTCAAATATCCATCCAATTTACGTCCATTATACGTCTACAATATCTCGGCATTGGACGATTCATGGACGAAATTTGGATGTATTCATACGCACTGCTCTATACTAGGTAGTTTTCATAGAATGTATTTTAAATCAGGCTTATTTACTGAATACCTTCTCTAGTGGCTCAGTTTTTATCTAGTAGACAAGGTGAAAACTTAGTTTTAAACTAATATTTCTTAAATCAGTTTCGAGTGCAGGGCAGTGTGAACGCTGTTTTCAGTGTGGTGTTTAAGTTAAATCAGATTGACCTTTAAATTGATTTAAAAAGGGCAGTGCCCCAAGTTGCAAAGTAGCTTGGCCCTACATTGGATAATCATGGCTTCGTCTAGGTCCAGTATTGGTGGTCTATATAGGAACACTCCTGAATGGTCTATCTTTCGTTATATAGGACCAATGTGGGTTACCTAGATAAGGCCAAGCTTGGCAACCTACATTGGAACAGTCTGGGTGGCCAAGATAGGACCAAAGTTGGCTGCAAAATTTGGTCCAATTTAAGCAGCCAAGATAGGGCCTATCTTGGCTTATAGGTTTGTCTACATTACATGTTGCTCATAATGATAACAAAGGATTTTATTTTGAATTACTAAATTAGAAGGAAGCTATTTTAAATTATTACAATAGGTACGAATTTTTTCATTTAAAGCTATATTGTTGCCGTGCACTCGAGTAAAATAATTGTCAAACTTAAAATGTATTAATTTGCATTACAATTTGAAAATAAACAAAAGTGCCAAATTTTTTATCCTTTTAAGCAATTTTTAAATAATTTAGCAAAATTTACAAATTATATGATAAAAATCAGATTATGTTGAAATTAACATTCGGAAAGAAAGAGAAGTGAAGTAAAAATAATTATTTACTACTTACCATTTGTGAATATATGAATGATTTAACATATGAATCTAATTATCATGTATGCAACAATTTAAATAATCATATTAGCAATATATTAATTTGACTTGCTGAATATTAAATGAGAATCCTGAATGTGGATTGTTTAATACTCATTAACTCTGACAACTTTTGTGTATAATCATATTTTTAAATTTTACACTATTCTTATTTCACTAAACAAATCGTTCTTTTCTATTAATTCCAATTAAATTAAAATGTGAATTTTTTGTTTTTTACAAGAAACTTAACCGAGAATTTATACACTTAAATTCTTTCTACTTCTGTCTCCAATGAAGAAAAAAAAAATATATTTTATATTTCTAACTTATAATAAATTGCTATACAAAAAAAAAATTCTATCACACTTATTTAAAAATATTTAGTTAAATGTTAACTACTGTTTCTGAATAGTTTAACATTATTTCAAATCTTTCTGTAAAACTTTCAAATATTATTTTTTTCTTTAACACGAGAAGCAACATAAATAAAAACAAACTCCTGAATTATTTGTTTAGAGTTCAATATTAATTTTGAGCTAAAGCTGCTAAGTTCAAGAAATATTTTATCCTGAAAATATTAACTAGAAGGTAGAACAGTTTATTCTAAAATTTTTATTTTACAAAATGCATATATTTTTGCAGTATAGATAATACAAGTTATTTCTTTATATTTTTGAAATTCATATTTCAGCGTTGCTCTTCACTATAATCATTTAAGATGTCTGTTCACCATAATTGATCAGGACTAAAATAGCACCTATAAATTTAGCAATAAAAAATTATTAGAATAAATAACACTTTTCCACACATATATACATTATATCTAAAAAGTAATCTTTTCTAACTCAAAGTAATTTTTTAATTTTAGAGTTTCAAGATTAAATTTGTTGTATATGACATCAATTGATGATTCTTACAACTAGAAGCATATGATCTTATTATAAAAAAATATAAATTATATTATTGTATAAGTGTTCATTTTAATAGTATTTGTTACCATAAAAATTATTACTGAAATGAATGGTTAAAAAAAAACATTCTATAATGAAGACTTTAGCAATTATAGCACAATTCTGGAAAAGGTCACTAATCAACTTAAGTAAAATGTTTTTTATTATTGTATTTTGACTTAAAAGTTGGTATAAATGTAGTGAAAATCTAGATTAATGTTTCACAAGCTCCATATTATGTAAAGCTAGTGTTCTTTTATTGTGTAATTAAACATAAAATAAAAACTTGCACTTTTTCAATAGGATAATAAACAACTTTCAATATGATATAACATTATATGTTTGTTTTTCACTCAACGGTCATTTTTTGCACACGAGGGCTAATCAGACCGGGACCATACGCTTAAAGTGGATTCCGAAGCACTACAAGCATCCATGCCCAAGGTGGGATTCGAAGCCACAAACTTCTGAACCGAAGGCTAGAGCGCTAACCATTTGGCTATTAGCTCGGCTTATATGTTATGAGATCCACCGTATACCTTCGGGTGGGCCGGTGTTACATCTTTTGTTATATGTTATGAGAGAAATACAAACTCTCTCTCTCTCTCCCTCTCTTGAAATATTGATATACTTTTAGGCAAAGAATACTGAGATTCATGCCATATTAGAAACATTTAACACTGTTTGGAAAGGAATAATTTACACTGTTTTACATTTTCAACAGAAATTTGAAGCCAAACTATTTTAACATTTTATATATCTGGGTCTATAAACTTTATAAATTTTTCCAGTATTGTAATGTATGCAAATATTCATAATGTAAAAATTCATAATCTAATTATTGTATTTGAATTTTTACTTTATGTCATTTTCAAGGTTCACTCATAAATATATGGATTAATTTTCTCAAATTCGCCTTAAACATTATACACTGACCGACATTAAAAAGGAACCACCACGAAGGAGTTGCTAGAAAGTGGCGGCAAGCAGAGAGAGACAGCAACGAACAATAAGTTTTCTGTATTTGAAATTATATGAATAATACAGAGCGAGAACAGGGTAGACTAAGTAAATTGCAGATAGTGTTGTAAAGGAGAGAAAACATCGGTTTATTTCCAGGAATAAACTCGATTTATTCCCTTGAAAATTTTTAAAGACCTGGAGGGTTATGAAATTTTCAGCTGATTTAAAAATTTTTGAAGTTTATATATATATATATATATATATATATATATATATATATATATATATATATATATATATATATATATATATATATATATATATATATATATATATATATATATATTTCTTAAAATAGATTAAAAAAATCTATTTATTTTATGATTTCTACTACTATAATTACGGTAAAGAGAGTTTTACATGTAAATATGTTAATTTAATGACGAATTACGATTAATTTCAAAAACGAATGTTCAAGAAATATTTTTATTCTTTCTTTATCTGAATGAATTTAGAAGTTTATTACGAGAGAAACATGGAAATGTCAATATTTATTCTGGCAGTCCTGTAAAATATATCTTGATATTTTTATTAAATATTAATTCATTATTTTTATTATTTTAACAAGTATTTTTGTTCTTCTTAGTACGAAACTAATTAACTTCGTTACTAGAAGACAGAATAAACATTTTTTTCATATTTTTGTAGTTTATTTTACTTTTCTTCATTTACGTAAGCCAAAACAATACATTAAACGGAAGATGATTGGTTGAGTTTATTCCCTCAAAATTCCCGGTTTAGTCCCAAAATTCTCTGGAATTTTACATTTTTAGTTAAAAGAACACAGTGAACAGCCATACACGAAGCAGCAGTTCTAGGCACAGAATCAATGAGATCATGGATGGTGTCTTGAGGAGTGGCTCTCCATTCCCTGTCAACCATTTGCCAAAGGCGTCTTTTGAAGGAGGCAGTGGCTGAGTCTGCAAAAGGCGTCTACTCATATCCCAAACATGTTCGATTGGTTAGAGATATGGCGAGAACAATGGTTAGGAAAGCAGCTGTAAACTTCGCAGGGCATGTTTGCTGATGCCAGCAATGTGCACCCGAGCGTTATCCTGCTGATAGAGGACACTGTGCACCTCCTAGGAAGTAAGGATGTGTTATCGGACGTAACACATCATCTACGTAATGTTGGGCCGTCATAATGTCATGAATACGAACAAGGGGTACACAATAATGCCCCAATCCATCGTCCGGTGTTCCACAATTGCTGCTGGATTGAACTTGTCTCCACGTTACACACACTCGTAAGCGGTGACTATCAATGAAAAAACAGTAGCGTGACTCAAATAAGTAGATGATCCTGGGACACCCTGTCATCCACATCATTCTAATCCAGCACAATTCGAGACGTTGGCAGTCTTTTTAACTGGCACCGTGAGTGCAGGCTACCAGCAACCAATCGTTGGTAATTGGTTCTGCTCGATATGGGAGCATCTAAGGTGTCTTGCACATGCTGCAGAATTTCGGTAGAACGAATTTGGGGGCATCCACCGACTCCCGACGGACGCGTTCGATCCAAGTGTGCAAAAATCACTCTGGCTGCAGCAGCACTCCGCAAACGTTCCACAGTTCCTTGTTTCAACCATCTTCACCACAGAAGGTGCACTGTGGACACGTCCAGGTGTCTCTCAGCTATGATTTGCTGTAAAGACCTACGGAACCTTCTTAATCTGGTGATCGTGACCCTTGTAATTCGTCTGTATACTGAAACTGGCTCAGTTGACGATGACCTGGCATTCTCTGCAATTACAGTTGTCTTTTGCTACAATAACAAAATTTCAACAATTATGTTCCAAGCATCAATGGCGGCGCGAATATTGCCTACTCTACTGATTCTTTACCTTATATCTTATCCTATGTGAGCTGGAGAGCTGCGCATTTCTCATAATTGGCATAATTCGAAAAGTGCGTCTACCCTGAAATTTACATAATTTTCTATGTACCTCTTCTTGGTGTTGCATTTTCAATGTCAAGCAGTGTATATAATGCTTGAGGCATTTGGTTCATAAAAAAATGGAAATGATAGCTTACATGTAAAAGGAAGTCTTGTTATATGTCAATATTAACTCTAAATTTGTTTTATTCTTTAAATTAAAAGTATATTAAAAATGCAAAGAAAATAAAATTATGAAATTTGAAACAAATTTAAAATAATATCATTTAAGTCAACATTAATATTTGACGCAACTTGGAAGAAATAATATATAAGTTATTAAGTTATTTATTTATTCAAGTCAAATTAAAAACAAAACTTTGTTGTCAAATATTATCATTGTACCAATGAAGCTGGAGCACGTTATATATATATATATATATATATATATATATATATATATATATATATATATATATATATATATATATATATATATATATAAGTATGTATACAGGGAGATTATAAAAAAACTATCCCTACATATTCGCTCTAACTATCGTACTATTCCCAGAAAGTGAATGAATTTTGCCATTAAGTATTTTGAGGTATGCACTCAAGAATAATATGGAAAAAAAACAATATTACTCTAACAGTTATGATTACAGTAAGAAAATTTAGAAAATACCAAATAGCACTCCCAGGTTTTTTTGTATTTGAATGTGATATTTATTGTTAAAAACCCAAAATAGCGTTCCAATGGCAACTATAGCATGAAAATCACCATCGGTAGATAAGCTAAAAATGAGGAAAACCATTAAGGACATAGGAGCAGCACAAAATAAAGCATTTTATTGTATTTCGCAAATTCTTCACATGACCTCCTTCACTCACGATGAGACTTTGCATGCGGCAAATGACGGATAGCACTGCAGCACGTATCATGGCAATAGGAACCTCTTGAATCGCATTCCTGATGGCATCTTTCAAAACATATGCAGTTTGTTGCGAAACTGGTACATTTTGGATTTCAGATATTCCGAGAATCCATTGGTGCTCAGGAGGTCTTGGTGTCCATGGAAACTGGAAATGACGGGAGTTAACTCTGTCACCAAACTGTTGAGTTAAGACACGTTCTACTGAAGACTCTACATGTGGAGGAGCGCCATCTTTCATCCACATAATTTAAGGCAGAGCATTTTGTCGTTGCAATGAAGTAATCACGTAACGAGTTTAGATGTCCAGATAGAGACTGACAGTACATGCTTGAAGATCACCGGCAGTTACCTCTTCAAAAAATTATGGGCAGAGGATGAACGTACTCGTTATATCACAACACACCGTCATTTCTTCCTCTTGTAATGGGCGTGCAAGCACGTCAAAAGAATTATTCTGCCCAGTACTTACAATTTATCGAATTAATGTTACCGCAGTTAACGAGAAATGCGTTTCATCTATACACAAAATGCTTATAGCCAGCTGCTATCTTCATCGTACTGGATAAAGAATTAATTCGCAAAATCCAGCCGTAATTGATAGTCTCTCGCTCCAAACATCTGGCCACGTACTGGAATCGATACGGAAACTTATTTAGAACATAGTGCAGAAACTTGCGGACAGCTACATTCAGAACACTTGAAATACCGCATGCACTTGCGAGACGAACTATGCTTATTATTTGATGAACTAATGCAAAAATCTTTTTCAGAAATGGAAAGTCGTCCAGACCGAGGTCAATTACATGTGCAATAAGTTTCTTCAAATTTATGATTAAAGTTCCGTACAACTTTGACAATAAATCCTTGCAATTTCCCAACATTCTTTCTCTAAAAGCAGCATTATGTTCGGAATGGTAGAAAGCAACACTCGCAGTTCACATTTCCTACTGTCTTTTCTTTCGCATAGCGTGACGACGTCAATCATGATGTCATACATAGAACCCGAAATTTACATTTCTTGGTTCCTTCTCGTTTTGTAAAGGACTAATCAGGCTAGGACTCAACTGAAGAGAGAGTGTGTCGTGTGACATAAATGAAACGAACATAACGCTCTTGTGCGCGGCAAAGTGCTTTTTAATTTTCTTTGCTTAGCTCTGGGGATTTTCTTACTACAGATGCCATTTCAGCGTTATTTAGTGTTTTTCAATATGCAGATCACATTTCATTACAAAAAACTGGGTGTTTCCATTTAAAACTTTCGAAATTTTCTTACTGTAATAGTAACTGTTTGAGTGACATTGTTGTTTTTCATATTATTTTTGAGAGCATTATGAAAATTTCATTAGAAATGCACACACACACATTTCAGCTTTTAATAATTCTGGAATATTTATATTTCTTAAAAATAACTAAGATAATAATATATATAAAGCATATTTAATAAGATTCAATCTAGATATCTTTTGGATATCGTATTTTACTTGTATAGATATCTCATGGATATCAAAACATTCCATAGATATCCCATCTCATATAACATCCCACAGAAACATCCAAAGGATATCCAAAATATCTAAGAGATACCCACCAGATGTCACAATATCAAAATATCCACAAGACATTCATTTGCTGCCACCCTTTGGGTAACCGGTGGACAAACGACGATATTCGGATATCTTGTGGATATCTAAGAGACTAAACGATGTCCACATAAATGTCTGAGAGATATCTTTTGGATATCGTATGGATTTTTGTGGCTGTTTGGGTAATAGGGTTAATAAGATTTCAATCAATTTTTTTTCGTCTGGTCTAATAGGATTTAAATCAAATAAAATTAATATGCAAAACGAAATAAAAAATATGTCTCAAAATAGTATCGAAGCAAATCCCGTTCCATTTAAACTTCCACAATTTTGAAGTAAAATGCTGATCTATGGTTTATTAAAATTGAAAAACAATTTTGCCTCGCTCAAGTAAAGCAAAATACTACGAATACTACGTAGTAGGTGGGGTTGATCAGTTGCCTTAAGGAGGAGCAGTCATTAATGAAAAAATAATGTTGAATTGGTAATAAAGGCAAATAATTGTTATTATTAGGAGTGATTTGAGCCAGATGGATAAGGATGGTGACCACCTCAGCTGCATTGTTTTAAACTTTCATGAATACAATTCTACGGACGTTAACTTTAATTATTTTTTTATGCTTCATTATCATTTTATTGGGCTGCTTGTCAAATGTTGATAAATATGTTCAAAATAGAAATAAGATAAAATGTCTGTAGTATCATTAAAAAAAAACCCTTAGAGAGAATTTATACAACACACTTAAAGATCGCCTATTGGAAGAATTTTGTAACTTGAACAAAAAAAGAGTAAAGGGAGTTATTTTCGAAACTTGACTTAGATGAAAACCTTTCCATCTATTGAGGAAAAAGAAATAATTTTCAAATAATAAAGTTAAAATCGAATTTTTGAAAACGCTTTGGATCTAAAGATACCAAAATCCCCACTAGCAATCCTATAGTTTCTGATAGTAATATAAGAAAATTAGCACAGATGGCAAAGGAAATTATGGGCCTAATCTCTTTTCGGGTAGTGAATATGCCAATTGCACTCACAAAAAGTAAACAATAGATGAATTGAAAACCCAGATAACAACCTTAATAGAACAACTAAATAAGTTATCTAGAATCTGCGAATAGAACTCGATAGAATTGCAGTCATTTCGTTTTCGAAGGACGCGAAATCCTAATCCTCCTAAAAATATGTTTATCACTAATTCGGTGAAAAATTTATTGAACTGTAGACCAACTTGTAACTTCTATTCGGAAAATTAATATCGGAATTGAGTGTGGTGCAGTGTTGTTTTGGTTTTAATAATAAAAGTTACCTATTTATTCATGATTTAAACTCACCCGATATTATTTAGTGGACATAAGAAGCAACGTTTGCGTTCTACCTTACAAAAACTAGCAAAAAAACTGCAGTATATTTTATTTGTTTTTATATAAAGAGAAAAGAAAACGTTTTATTCGTTTCTTTATCAAACATAACTTTGTAGTCAGCAGATAATTCTCATTAAGAAAAGGATTATTTTAAGCCTGAATTCACGCAGAGAACTTAAATAGTCCTTTATTATAGCTAAAGTCAGTATACTTATTATAGGTGCAGATTTTGAAAAATATTATAATCCAACCTTATAAATTAAGTCCGGCGAATCTGGCATATATAGTGATAAAGTCAAGTTGAGAATTTAGGCCTATAAAGGAATCTTTAACTGTCAGTCATGTAAAAATAAGTAGCCATTACCACGCATACAGGATTTTGTTCAAAATATATATAGGAAAAATATATTTTTTAAAGTTCATTTAACCCGAGCTTACCATAGAATTCGGGTACATTCTGATTCTATACTAAAGAATGGGATTACAACGCCTTTTGGATTTTTCAATTTTTATTCATACCTTTCCGTTTTTCAAGTGCCTCTCAAACCTTTCATCAATCTGTGAACGAAGTCTTATATGGATTCTATTTCGTTTTTGTTTACATCAGAGGAGGAACATGATAGGCTCTTAGATATGATGTGTAAACATTTAGCCGAATATGTACTAAGAAATATATGAAGATACGCGTACCTTATATTAATGTTTGTGAATATTTAAAAGGGTCAGGAAAGAGAAAGAAAACAGATAAAACTGAATCGAAAAGAAAAAAATAATCAAAGCATAAAATTTAAGCATATTCATACAACATCATTTTATTCGCAATCCAATAGTTTCTTTGAGAATTGGAATAGAATTAGCTTAAATCACCATTAAACCTCTATTTGACAAAAATATGGGTTGAAATACTTCCTATCCTAGTTATGGGACTTAGAGTCTAACTAAGGCATGGGTATGCTAGGTTATTGACTCTGACTCCCACATCAGAAGGGCTCCCAAATCGAATGGCAAGTTTTGTCAATGAAATAAAATCATTAACAAAACAGAATAGAATGTTATTGGGAACCAGAGGAGCCCCCAAAGAAGATTTTGCCCTGTCTCTACTTGGTAAAATCAGGCCCTGCCTAGAGCTACATTCAAGCCCGACATCCGCAGAGTCAGTTAACAGACAAATTAGTAAGTTGCCTGGTTAAATATTCGAAAAGCCGACTGGAAGCATCATCGAGGAAGAAATATAAGCAAAGCAGTTCTAACCGCGAAATATCATGAGCGCCGGTGAAGTAGCTAGCAGACGATACCACACCCACTCTGTCTTTGAATTGACGACACAGTATAGGCAAGCATTATTTTCATTTAAACTGCACACCCCGAAATAAAAGGCATCTAAATTACTTATTATTTTTTAAAAAAAAGTTATTTTTACTGATACCTAAGTGCTTATTTGGTATTTTTGCTAATTATTAATATCATGAATTTTAATAAAGCAATTTTAAGCATGTTATTCACCTTATTGGCTTTGAGATAAGCACTTGAATATTATGAATTAAATAAAATATCATATTATTATATTATAATCATGAGAAATGTCGATTTTTTAATTAATATTTGGTGGCAAAGTTTTCTACCCATGTTATTTCCTTTTATTTTACCCATGTATACAATAGTCTGCTATTTGGTTATAATTTTTCCCTTTATAAGAAAGAATTATGCTTCTGTATAAATAGATTTATTTATATCTATATAGTAAAAATATTTTTCCTTTAGTGTATTTTAAGTCCAATATTAGGAAAAAAAGTTTTTATTATGAATAATTTATAAATGAATTTCGTTGTATAATGTAAAGTAAAAAAGAAATATATATAATATAAAGTCAACTGTAAGAAACCTAGAAACTAAATAAAATATAATTTATCTAAAATTTAATCTCAATAAATCTTGACTTATCATATTTAGTGACATTTATATAAAATATAAATGTCTTCTCAGGAATTATGATATTTTAATAAGAATGTAATGTTAAAAACTCGGTACTTTTGTTTTAAAAAATTGATGCTTTTTCACTAGCAAAATAATTAAATGCGTTCCTAAACTTATAAAATTAATCTCCTTTAAATTAATTTTTACAGATGAGTTTTTAATATAATACAATTTGAAATTTTTCTTTTATATTTATTCGAAAAATATTCATTAAAATAATTTCTGTTTAAACAATGAAGTTTAAATAAGTACATTTTCTTTCAAATTTTTTTTTAAATTCCTGGAAGTTTAGAAAGACCACAGTCTGTAAAATAGATATTTTTTTCTAACAAATATTAAAAACATGTAATATCTTTCAAATTACAAAGGTTTTAAAACCTTTCTTCTTCCATGGAAAACCTAACAATACAAAAATAAGTTAATAAATAAATAAAACATCAATGTCTGATTTCAAGTAATATATTTTGCAATAAAACTATTAAATTTTTTTCGCGGCTGCTTTTAGGAAAGTTTTATCGAAGTCGTGTTGTGAAGGTAAATTATAACCGTATTTCCTCGCTTAAATTTGGTGAAGAAGGCGATAAAATGTATCATTAGGCGGAGCAAACCCGAGTACCATAATATCAATGCTTTGAGAGACATATAAAATTGAATAATATAATGCACGTGCAACAGGATTAGAAATATTAACTTTAGTGAGCACAAAAAGTTTTAAGGATTAATAAAATTACCTATGAAAAGTTATTCCAGGAATTTGTTTGAAGGTATATTTTTACATCCATAGGCACAGCAAGCAGCCATAATTATTTAAAATTAGAAAATTACAAATAACAACAAATTCAACAAGGGACTTAATAGTAAATAACAGGTTTTAGTGTAATGTTGTGGAAGACAGAGGCAATATGGCACACATGTCAAGTGGTGACCAATAGGGGGGTTCCACTTATGTTCCTTCCTCCATAGGAGACATAAATGCATCATATTTCATCAACAAACTAAATGACAACATGAGCCAAATCAGGCCAACTCAAACGCGAAGCCACGGAAAACTGAGAATTTCCTCTCTCAATAACTGAACAAATGTACCCATGCTTTTTTTTTTTTTTTTTTTAAATAGGACACTGTGTTTACCCACTTAGACCTCCTTAAGACGGTCTTTTTCAAATATTTGACCACAATGAGGAAACTTTAAAATTTAAAAAATGTAAAAATATCAGTTCTGACAGTAGGTCGAGTCACGCACCTTCTACATTAAGTGAGAATGGCTTCTTTATTGCTGAATTTATTAAACATTATTTTGTTAATGTTAAATAAGAACTAGGGATAAAGGTATTGCCATCTACCGAAAAGAAGTATGAAGTCGCTCATCAAAACACAGCATCCGGTAGCAAGAGACCAGTTGCGGTCGTAAAGCTGTACTCACGTTAGATCCTTAGACAGCAGCAGTAGAATTTGTGACGCCTGAGCGGATTCGAGAAGTGTGTAGTTGTAGACTGCAACTGTTCTTAATTGAAAACTTACCAACTCGTACAGCGGACGATGTCAACGCACGGTACTCCAAGCACATACTATGGTTTTGTTTTTAATAAAAATTGAATTTAATCTCTGCAATCATGCTATTCATTTATTTTATATGCATATCTTTATTTTGTTAATTTCAAATTAGAAAAAGCACATTTATGTCGACGACAGCTTATATAAATAACAGTTTTTAAATCCTCAACAACCGCAAAACACTTAAGATAGTCAAATTATTAGATATTAAAATTTTTATGTGAATGGAAATATTTTGTTATTTCGAAAACTTTTTTGCTAATTTAATTTTTTGATGAAGTTTAATGAAAAATGGAACTAAATTGCAATATATATTGCAATTTATTGCCATACATATGCATATTAATTCTTTACCTAGAATATGCATGATAAAGAAATCTTCTTATTTGTAAAAAATTCACTTAAGTTTCATCGGTAAAGAACAGAAAAACAGGTGATGCACATCAAAACAAGATTTCAAAGTTTTATAGAAGACATTTGAAAGAATTTAGAATTGGCTTTTCACATAGAATGATTTTCTTTAAAATTGAGGTGAAAAGTTTGTAAGAATTTAGAATTCTGACGTTTTTTTGAGCTTTATTACTGTTTTTCGTATTCTAAGTATAATTTTTCCTTCTATTTCTATTTAATTTAATTTTGGTATTAAGAGTACGGCTATTATAGTTCTTTCCAATTGAGTTAAGTGAGTACTATTGAAAAAATATATTTATATGTATACTCTAGCTCTTTGGATTTGAGCAATATTTTGTTTTTATATTATGATACTCTCCAAAAGTGAAAGAAATGGAGGCTGACGTGGCATTCGTGGACTATTCACCATGCATAGCAAAAATAACTTCTTCAAATACACTAGACTTTGCCGATGATCTTTCTCTAACTATATTATTCGCATCTGAATGCGGTGTAAAATTTTTTTTTATTTTCCCATTCCCCGAAAATGACAAAGGAGAAATTCTGAAAAGCCCCTTCCATTTAAAAACTGAACTAAATTAGATTATCACGAATCCAAACGGTATAACCGAAGTCATATTTATTCGTCATGGGAAAATATTAATTAAAACAAATAACCCAGAAACTGCCACCGAGATTAGTTGTATCCGACGTATTCTTGGAGTCCTTGTAAACCCGCAGATTCAAAAAGAGAGCTATACATCAAAATTTCTATTAACAAACATCCTAACAGATTTGGATTTAAACCTGATCGCGAAGGAAATTAAAAGAAACGAGTTAATAGTATTAAACATAAGACGTTTCACTAAGAAAGGATTACCCGAGCTTTCTGAAAATATACTTACACCATTTACGACTTCAATATACCAAAAGAAATTAGTTTATTCTATTTGCGATTAAAAATAAGACTTTTAGTCGATAAAGTTTGCCAATTTGGCATATGCTATAAATTCTTCCATCCCACTAAGAAATGCAAACTACAAACTCTAGTATGTAAACAATGCAGCTCGGCACATGAACACAAAACATGCTCTTCTAATACAATTATATGTGTAAACTGCAAAAGCAATCATTCAGCTGATTATTTATCGTGCCCATCTCGTCTTGAACAAAAAAGATTTCTAAAGTTCAAAGCAGAAAACCATTTATCATTCATCGAGGAAAGACGACTATTCAAGTCATCTAAAGTTTCTTTCGCTGGAATTAGCTGTTCAGCACAACCTAGTGGGGTTAATAAGAGAGAAATTGAAGAAGGTATCAAAATAAAGCAGTATTCAGAGTGATAAAATCATATAATAACATATTACCGAAACTGACTGCATCTTTCGAGACCAAATTACTAGCTCTACAAACTCGACAGGATGAAATGATGACAAAAATGTTCTCGTTAATAAATAACACAATTGAAACATTTGCATTAAAAGCACAGGAACAGCCTGAATCGCCTAAACGAAAGTGTACCCGTAAAAGTTCTGGGCTAAGATTTTTCCAAAATAAAAATGGATCAAATACTAATTTGATTCCAGAAATATCCAAGGAATTTAAATTTGGATTAACCTCTGAAGTCAGTCAAATAATAAGTGAGTGCTTAGCCATGGAGAAGAGCCCTAATAGTCCTCCATAGCACAAATACACAGGTACTACTTTGGAGCGCTTTCAAATTTTCTGTCTGTTTTTATATCATTTTCCTATAATTTCATGCATAATAAGTTTTCTGTTCTATCCTGGAATTCCATATTTTAATTTCTCTTATTTTACTTCAACAAGTGTTATTGCTATTCAAGAAACTTTTTTGAAAAAACAAGATCCTTTCTTTTTAACCAATAATTTTATATTTCGGAGTGACAGAGACCGTGGTCTGGGAGGAGGTCTCCTAACTGCCACAGATAAATCATATCTAAGTCAAATATACAACCCAACATGTCTTCCGTATGAATGTTGGGAGCTTTTGGTTGTAAAAGTATCCCTTTCTTTTATAACTCTTTTCATAATAAATGTATACATCCCTACTGAAAATTTTTCAAGCGATTGGTTAAACATTATAATCCAAGGTATCAGATCACCTTTCATTATTTTTGGAGATTTCAACGTTCGACATACCGATTTCGGGAGTCTATCCAAATCTCCCCAAAGTCTTGAGTTATAGGATTGGATACAAGAAAGTAACATTTGCCTCTTGAATACTAAAGTTCCAGCGCATTTTGGTCCACATCACAACCCCTCTCTTATTGATTACTGCATAGTCTCATCAGATATCTTTCATTTGTGAACTATCAATATCAATCCAGATTCGTTTGGTAGTGACCGTGTACCTATGAAGACGATTATTTCTATCAGTGGTAAAAATTCATAATGGCGAGCGCGGATTCTGTGGACTAACTTTTTTACTTCATTTAACAATCAGTTAAATAACAAATTAGAAACTATCAACCAATTCAGTGATATCTGTCAACATAATTGAACTAAATTTCGAAAATGGCAAAAGTTTCTTCATAAATCCTATCCTCCTTGGTAGAATTCAAAATGTAGCTATCTATTAAGACAAAAAAGAAGACTCTGGTGTATAGCCAAAAGGTGTTGTAACGTGAACGCATGAATACAGTATAAGAAGATTGCAGCCGAACTCCACTTCTACATATTATCCATGTCTCGCTGTTTCTCGGAGAAAACTGTGTCATCTGCCGGACAATCCAAAGATATTTACCGTATTCTAAAAAGTCTTCAAAATAGAGTATCCATATGCATAGATTCATATCTACATATAATGGAAGGATCCAGAGCAATAACTCACGCTGTCGCTCAAGCAAATCTTTTTGCAAACTATTACTCTACACATCCTATTTCTGAACGAATACTACTAGATTTCAGCATAGACTTCAAGTTTTCATACAACCAAACTTTTTCATTGACAGAACTACATAAGACAATTACCCAATGCAGAAACACATCAGCTGGTCCGGACAAAGTCTCGGCAAAGATACTTCAAAACAAAAATCATAATAACCTTAACTGTCTCCTACATATTATAAATAAATCATGGATAACATGAATAGTTCCAGAGATATGGAAAAATCTATTATTATCCCCTTCCTAAAACCAGGGAAAAGCTCTAATGACATCAAATCCTACCGACCTATTTCTCTTACTAATGTTCTTTGTAAAACTGTTGAGCGCATGATTATAAAACGGCTCACAAACCATAGATATTCATCACCGATCCTCAACATAAATCACCACCGATTTTTGCCAAATAGAGGATGCGACAGCATATTATCGATCATTCAATTATATCTGCTCGATCCTCCAAAAAGCTTATTGTATGTATCACTGTAGATATTGCAAAAGCTATGATTCAATATGGCAGGATGGCCTAATTTAAAGCTATTAAATGCAAATGTTAAAGGTAATGCAGCAATATGGATTTATAATTTCATCATAAACCCTAATTTGCAAGTTAAATGAAGGGGTAAGGTATCAGACCAAATGTCCTTCCATAGGGGTGTCCCTCTAGGAAGTGTATTATCTCCTTTCCTTTTTACCATATTTATGGCAGATATTTTTGAAATAATTCCCGATGGCATTGAGTGCTATATTTATGCAGACGACATAATATTACTGTAGAAATCTACAAACCTAGGAAAATTAGAAGCCAAACTGACAAATGCTCTTATCAAACTACAGGAGTGATACCCGCAATGGAAACTCATGGTAGATCCTCATAAATCTTCAGTTATTAACTTCTCGACTAGGAGGAAACAGCCTAAATTCAATTTATATGTTAATCAGCAACCTATTCAATGGAACCAGCATGAGCGTATCTTAGGTATATATTTTTCACATAACTTGACTTTCCGGCATCATTTCATGCAAAAGGGAAAAAACACTCTAAAGAAGCTAAATGCTCTGAAAGCAATTGCAAGCAATAGGTGGGGTGCACAAACATTTCACCTAATAAAGATAGCCCAGTTTTATATTGTCAGTGAGTTGTATTATGCATGTCATGTATTCGTCATTGCAAGTAAATCAGACCGAAGAATCCTAGAGACTCTGTATCACGCCACTATAAGAATTGGTACAGGCCTTTCTAAATGGACACCCATCCCAATTCTTCTTCAAGAAGCCGGAGTTCTTCCTTTATAAACAAGGCATGAGATGCTTTCCTTAAGATTCTATCTATTTACAAATGAAGCTATTTCCTTGTGCTATTTAGTGGAATAAATTTCATTCAATCACATAAATAGTGGTCTACCTCTGGCTTTCAGAACAAAAGAATGGTTTTCTTCTCAAGGAATTCAAATACACCAATTATTAAAAATCCCAATTTTAATTTTTCTCACATACAAAGATGGCACTGCTGTCACAGCCCTTCATGAGTAAGGAACAAATACGGTACCAATCAATCAACTATTTGTGTCTTCTCTCCTCAATGTAAGCTGTAAGCAACTTTAGCAAAGAGCTCCAAAAGTGTCATTCACAACCCAAACCAACCCGACATTTGAGATACAGTATAAAATATAAAAACAAATAATTAACCGATATGGATGGAGTTTTCAATGTAAGCAAAAATTAACCTCGGTTGACCTGAAGCCATCTCAAATATTTCCGGTTTTATCTCTTCCCATTGAAAATCAATGCAATCTCGGAAAAAATTTTATTTAAATATTTTTAGGTATTTATTTCTGTTTTCGAATTTTTTTTATTTTATCCATTAAAATCATGATTTTTAATAAGAGTGCAATCAGTGGTGATTCTGTAAATTTTAGAATTTTTTAAAATTTTTACTTAAATAATCCTGATGAATTACCATATTTTGCGAGGAATCGCTCTTATTGACGATATTAGGATCAATTGTTGATGAATTATATATTTTAACCCACATTCTAACTCTTGTTATTATTTACCTCAATTCTTAATTATTTTCTTCTTTAACTAATTTTTAATTTTATGCATTCATTCCAAAATTTTAGGAAATATTTTGCTCGCGATTGAACTAGAAATCATTTCAAATACTAAGCAAGGTATCATTCATGCGTTCATTTATAGTATTGTAAATTTAATTAAAATTTTCTTGATTACGCTAGAATATATGAATTGGTATCAATAATGTGTAGAGCAAAACTGTTGTGATGTGTTTATTTACTTGTTTTTTATTAATATTTTAAACAAATCTTAGTTTTTATTACAATTAAAATTTAAGTCTTCTTTTTAAGAGTTTACTTAAGCGTCATTAAATTAAGGATTGTAAATCGGGTTCCATTGGATGTTTGAACATTTTCACTTGCGAAAATAAATTTGTTCCAGCTCGCATATTGCAACCAAATGCTTCACAACAACTAGTACCTTTATTTTTCAAAAACATTTATAGGATAATTACTTTTGAATGAATATTTCTAAAAGCAATGGAAACTACAGAAAAAAAGCACAATGGTATAAGACAATACTGAAATAGTAAGCAAGAAGTTTCGTGCCCGAAGTTTTCTAGATCTTCACGGTAGTAGCACCCTCTATTCTTCGCTTACAGTAACTTTCCTCCATATAAAATATGAGAACACCGATATTTTTCATTGTAATCAAAATAAATTGTATATTAAAAAGTTTCTCTCAATTGACAGTAAAAAAGATAATGATCATTTGAGAGCTTTTGGAAAATTACTAAATTTCTTACATTTTATTGATTATAATTTATTTTTCCTTCTAAGTATAAAAATATAAAATAAATTTAAATTTCTAAAATTATTTATTTATTTATTCTAAGTCTGATATTTTGATTTTATTTTAAATATCTAAATCTTAAATTATGAATTTAAAATGTTTAATTTCTATTTAAGAATTTTCCTATAAAATTAGAAATTATGAATATACAATATTTTTTAATATACATACAGATATTTTCTTAATTTCTACTTTTTTCAGTTAATACAAGAATGTACTGATATTATTACTGTTTAAATGTATCACAATAAGCAGTTACAAAAAGATTTTAAAAGTTCTCTTTCTCTATTTCGAAGACATAAAATATTTTAAACATTATATATACAACAATTATCTCTAACAAACAAAAAATAAAAAAAAATTAATTTTACACTTCATTAATTTTACACACACTGAAAACTATGTGTACAAGGATCTTTCTAACTTGTTTGTCTCTCATGTTCAAGATTTATACTCTTTCGTGTAGTAAAGATGTGACACACAAGCCTTTGTATGAGGTTAAAGAATACAAGCAATTCAGTTCTACTCGCATACCGCTCAATAGAATTCGAAGCATGATTAATTAATAAAAGTAGTTATCATTAATTTTTAATAATGTTCGAAGATAAGGAATGTTCCAGTAACATTGAAGCATAGTATGTTCTATAAGATGTTCTTCACAATCCGTTCGTAATAAGACGTTCTCGATAACACGTTGAAATATGCAACGAGTTAACACGTTATTTTATAACGTTTGGTAAATAGTTACAAGTTTAAAACTGTTTTTAAATAACTGTTTCATATTATCGATCCGAGCATGCCTATCGGCAGCCGTAAAGTACGATTTTTGGCATTGCAATATTATATCACTGTTTGTTTCTCTAATTGGCATTAAGTTAATTATAAGGTAAAAAAAGTGGTTAAAATATATTTAATGTTATTAAATACATTTACCTCGAGCTTATAATAATTATATAATATGAATATGTGATCTTCATTGTTGAAAACCTTTTTTCTTTTCATGACTCACTGGTATATTTTCACTGTATTCTTGTTTTGTTTATATTTTTCAATATTAATAACTTAGCTGTTTGTCTGATGTAAATATACGATTATTTTGTAATCATATCTTTAATTTATAATTTTTTAATGTCATGGAGTAAATTTTTTTTTTGTTTTTACTGTGTGATGCATTCAAAATTGGATACTTTTTCTGTCGTTTGGGACGATACATTTTTTATTGCTGTGTATTTTACTTCATTCTTAACTTATTTTCGTTATATTGTAATTTCTGTAAATTGTGCTTACCGAAGACAATAAAGAAGGGTTAATTAAAACCTGTTAAACCATTCTTTTAGAAGTATAACATAAATATTATTTTTAAAATATTTGTAGTTTTCAATAGTTGCATTTTTTCCCGCAAATCATTGCATTTAACAACATAAAACTTTCTTTAATTGAATTAACTTTTATTAACATTTCATGGAACTAATTATCCTATCTCCATGCAATGTTCCTCCTAATAATTAATAAAATTATGATGTGCAATTATTCTATACCTTAAGAAAGGTCAGAAATTAATAGATTGTAGAGTGTGCAAATTCATTTACTAAAGTCATTCATTTCCGATTTTTGGAAATTGCATTCTTAAATAAATATATTTAGATGGGTAAAATCCTAGAATTCGTAATGAGTATGTTGCAATTTTCAAAAATGTTGCAAATTGTGATATTAGAAGACTTTTAATTGCAAAATGTAGTAATCCACCGAATTTCCTCAAATTAACAACAGGTTGCAGTAAATTTGTAGTTTTCAAAATCCAGATCGCACTCTATCTCCAACTTTTAATACTACAATATTGCACTATTTTCAATGTCAGTTATCAATTATATTATATTTACTTAGTAAAGAACTACTGAACTGAAGACACAAACTTTACTGCACATATTTTACAAAATTATATTACAAAAGAAATATAAATCTTTAAAGTCAATACTATTTTTTACTATCTGACAAAATATAATCTAATCAATTTTTTGATTATTAATTAATCAAAGGAATAAAAGCACTTTAAAAATACACCATATAAAACAAAGCAGATATTACCAACTAGGTTATAAATCTAAATCAAAAACTTAAAAAAAAATTTTGAAAACTCTGGTTCGTGTAATTAATTGGTCACTGACATCCATCTTAAATCTTACTTATTCTAGTTTTAATTTACAGAGCAATGCATTTCTACAAGAAACATATCAAATATTTCTACACAGTATTTAAGAAATTATACATAGTTTACTATATAAAATAGAATACTTATCTAATCAAGAAAGATATTTGCATAAATACTTACCTAATCAAGTTCATTCGCAATCCAAATAAATAAAAAAAAACTGCTAAGGTAAATTAAATTTTTAAACAATTTACAAGTTCAGCAACTTAAAAAATTATAACATCTAATTCATTTTTAAGTTTTATGAACATAAACAAAATTTTGTACTCAAAAACATTTAAAAATAAACTTAGATAAAATAAAAGACAGCATAAGCTCAAGGATTTCTAAAACTACAAATGAATCACGCACTTGTAATTCTTTATGGAATTGTCGAACGAATACATTCTACAGATTTGGCATGTATACCTACAAATAGGATGCCAACTTTATTGCAAACCTAAATGTTGCCAATCTCGCCTAATCCACCAGATTACGGAAACTAGAATTAAATATTTAAATGTTAAGTTAATGCAGAAATCTTCGTATTTAAATATATTTTAATAGGCACATTCTATAACATTTTTCTGAAAAATAGTTATGTTCATTTCTTGGCAAATAAATTAATCAGTCTGATAATCATAACGAAAAAAACAGTTACTATTCTAAACATTTGTTTTGTCTATTGTGTTAGCAAAGGTTTAAAATTGTATAATTAATAAAAATTAATTCATACACAACAATAATTTTATTTACATTTTATAAACTAAATATTTATTGACAAATTTTATTTAAATGCCAAAGTTTAAATCTTGCTGCTTTGTGCATGATTAGTCATCCAAGCATTATTTAAAATATTTAGTTGGCATTTTTGGATTAATATATGAATAGTTCCTTACTATTACCAGTTTAAATTAATATAATTCTAAATTCCAAATCATTAAACCCAGTAAATACAAATATCTCTGTATATATTTTGATATTTGTGTCTTGCTGTTTTGAATAGTTTAAGGTATTGCTCAAAACAAAGTTTTCATAAAAAAATCATAAAAATAATAAAATTTATTTAAAAAGTGGTGTTGAAGTATTTTGTAGAACTAAATGGGTTGCCTCAAAACAGTTTTCAAGTTTGTGATATAGTTGTAATAAAAAACTACTTTTAATAGTTAAGATATTACTCTTTTATTTTATGCTAATAAAAATTATGCTAAATAATTAAAAACTCCCTTTTATGAATTATTATTGTCTTTTTTAATTGTGTTAGATTATGTTCTGTAATTAATGATAAAATTTTGAACAAATTATTTTTATTATTTATTTTGCTTTTCTAAGCTTAATTTTTTAGTATAAAAGGCTTACATGTTTGTTTAAATTTAATATAAAAGTAACTTGGATTTAACATGTGTTTTCCATGTATGATTTAAAATTTATGCAAGCGTATGTAGATGGCAGCCGCCAAGTATTTAAAATTAAATTTTATAGCTGAAACTTTTATTTCATATTTAATAATTTTATTTGTTAAAGGTGTAAAATATTTTATCTTTATGAGAGAGATTATATAACTTTTTCCTTTTTAATTTTGCATATTGGAATTCCATTCCAAACCCAAATATTCAGCCTGTAAGTATTTTCTCCTATTTCTTGATATTTTTGTGTTTTTTGCTCTACCTCTTAACAAAATATAATTTTTTTCTTTTGTTTTTATTAACTTAACATATTTTCCAGGTAATATTTTAATGTTTTATTGCTGAACTATTATTTGACTGTTTGACAAGTACTTCTATAAATACGTAAATTATAAATTTATTCTATATGTGTGTGAATTTCTTACTTAAAAATATTTTTTTTTCCAGGAATTTATATTTTATTGAATGATTTGTAAAGAATCAAATTTAGTCTTTAGGTACTGTTTTAAAACTCATTTTTATATTTCTTTTATCAATTCAAATATATAATAAAGGTATATAATTTTAATGTTTGCAAATTAGCAATATTAAGTTTATTTTTTAAAATGTCATTTTTTCTTAGTATTTCTCAATTTAAGTTGATTGGAATGTGATGGTAAGTTGAAGATAAAAAACTGAAATATGCATATACCAAACATAGTATGCTTTAAAAATTTCAATCTAAAAAAATTTGCCTCAAAGAAATAATTTAGAAGTTTCAAATATGTGCAATTATGCATTGAAATATTATAATGATAAAATTTTCTTAATTAAAATACAATCAGTGATAATTTAAAATAATTCTCTTTAAGTATCTACTTAAGATATATGTTCAATCAATTTAACTACATTTAATGAAATGCTCTCATCCTTTGCAAATTTTAAGTTACTATGATTAAATTGGCAGTAATTAATACATACACTACATACACATACACAACACACAACATAAGTCATTGTTTGAAAATTTCAAGTCTGCTTCTACTTTAAAGTTAAATATTTTCTGAAAAATTAAATGAAATAAGTACAATGTAATCAATTTTAAGAAATAATTAAAGCTCAGTTGAAGCTTTAGACATAAAAAGTTGTGAATGACCAAATTAAAAAATTTAATTAGTTTATCCTTGTAGGGAGTCTTCTTTCTTTATTTTTTAATATTTGGAAAATTCAAGCAGTATTGAACTTAAATGGAAAAATCATTTAAATTAATGTTATTTTTAATGGCTTCTAGATAAAAGATTTTCATATTTAAGTAGATAATGTCTTCAATTGTGGAGTTTTTGGATTTGATTTTTTGGCTGAATAATATTAAATATGTCATGAAAAATCCTATGAATATATTGTTGATCACCTGAAAATTTCATTAGAAATTGAAAAATGGTTTAATTTTTAAGTAATTTATTTAATTATAATTTCTTTTTTCAACTAACTCTTCGCTATTGGTTATAAATGTCAAGTGTGCTTCTTTTATTGTAATTTTGTTTTATTTTTCATTTACTCATTAAGAATTGATTTCTACACTTAATTTCGTAACCACAAATTATAATAATTAAATGAGAAGGGTAAGATAAATGAATGTCATGTTATATTTTATGAAATGTTTTAATTTTCAGTATACTTTGCATGTATTCTACTTCACTTGTTTCTTTCTTATTGGAAAAGAAATCAAGCTCACTGTTTCTTGCTAATTAATTTCATAACAAATTGTTTAATAATTTTTTAAAGTTTTTAATTATGAACTTCTCATTACATTTTTCTTAATTTCGATATACTGTTTTTACATTTGGATACTTGTAATAAGAGAAATACAATTTATTCATATTTCAATTATTGGTTGAACCTTTATCTTTTGAGTCATACTTTCCACAAGTATTTAGTGTCGATGATGATACTTCGTAATGATGGACAGTGATATTGTTTTTCACTTGGCTTTAAGAAGACATGCAAGTTCTTTAAATCAATTTTGGATGATTGTTGTGCCCTTCAGTTTAGCAATCCAACATTTCATTGACAGATGGTCCAGTCACCCTATTGTCAGCATATCAATCTAGGTTAATCATACCAGCACGACTGTTGGAAAGCATTCTGTTGACAAGAATAGTAGAGTACGCGTCACCATTGAACCTACCATGAATTGAAATCAAAAGTCTCAGTCCATATTACAAGAATCATTTCCAGACCATAATTTCACCTTCCTACTTTTACTGTAAGCACACTTTCATTGTGCCAAAAAGCATTCTCCAGGTTTACACCAAATCAAACAATCTTCTGACTGATAGAGCTTGAACCTGGATTCATTCCAGAAAGCATGTTTCCACTCATCTTCGATCCAATTTTGAAGTGCCTTGCACTATATTTAAATTTTGTAAACAAAGTCTTATGAGTGTTGGTACTACCATGGAAACCAAGCAAATGTGTTTTCCTGAGGTTTGTATTTAATAAATAAATATTATAATTTTGGATGCTTGTCAGAACTCTTGTAGTATGTAGGCAATCATTTTGATATGGTTTTTCCAATTTTTTTGACAACTCTTATTGTCCTGCCACAAAACTGTATCTTAGTTTTGTGCCAGGTGTTGAAGTCCTTCCAATAATTGTCACTCACTTTTTACTTAACCTCAAAAGTCATTGCCTTACAATGTGCTTATCTCACTAGATACGTTTGTATTTTAAATATTAGCTATTTCTATGATATCAGACAATTGTCTTTCTTGAAGTCAGAAATTCGGAATTTTGTGGCATCTTGCATCCAAATAATCTCAATTTAGTTTAGTTCATAATATTTAAATATAAAAGGCATGACACACACACATATACATACATACATACATACATATGTATGTATGTATGTATGTATGTATGTATCAGAACCACAAATACTCTCATATTCTTGGGTATTCACATACTTATTGATTTATTGGTAGTGTATATTGTAAATCAAATTTGAAAATGTATTTGTAACTAGAGACCATAATGAAAATCAAAAAAACTTTCTACACACATTTTTACTGTCATTATTTAAATGTGCTAAATGATTTGTGCCATTTTATTGACTTAGCATTTTCCACCAACTGTGTGTTTGTATTCCATTTTTCCTCACAAAACAATACACATTTAGTTTGTATAACTTATTTAATTTGCAAACACACAAAACTGGGCAAAGGAGCATTATCCATTTAAATATGCTTTTGCTTTCATAATAAATAATAAAAAGAAAATGATACAAAAAGTAAGACTAGTGCAAAATGCCATCTATAAATTAAGCTTCTAATTAAACAATGAAACATCCTACTGCCCTTGTAATGTTGTTTAACATTCAGATACCGCAAGAAGTAAGATTATTAAAATTAATCCATGCACAAAATTGTATAGTTATTATATATAATTTTTAAATCCCAAACACAAGATAATTTTTTTGATACTACTTATTTTGAATGCTGTTGTAACTATTTAAATATTCATTTTTAAATTTAAGTGAATTGTCATTTATGTGATTTGTACAACCTTATTTTGCTTGCTATTATCTATGTATTTGTAACTAGAGACCATTAATCAGAACTGCTGGATAAAAATCAAATAAATTTTTATCCAGCAGTTCTGATTAAAATAGGACTTAAAATTGAATATCCAATTGAAAATTGTCCTTGTGTAAAATATTTTATAAAGACTTTCATTAAAAATTGGCATTAATTGGTCACAAATTAAAATTTCTTTTCATTTGTATCTAACAAATTTTAAGTTTCTCATTGGTAAAATTTAAAATAAAATCTCTATATACTTATACCATTCTTACCATTTCTCAAATTAAATGATTTCAAAATTGCTGTTAAATCAGTAATTGATGGCTTGAATTAAATTGTATTTATTGTAATTGAATTACAACTTATAATTAAATTAAAACACATGTAAACCTTATTTATAAATCCATTTTCTTAATATCAAGAGAGTAATTATTGGGAATGAATACAATTTCACTTCATACACCTTTAAATTTAATATTACTTTTATTAACAAGGAAAGTGAAAATGTAATTTGTAATTCTAGACAAAAAATATGTTTACCAGTTTAGTTGGTGCAATTCTCAACCTGCTTAGGAAATTCACTTTTATTACAGCAATATAAGATATATATTGAACCTATTTTGAAGCATATACTTTGTTTGTAACTTCAGTAAATTCATACAATGTAATTTTCTTTATGTTTTATATCAAAATTTGTCTTTGAAAAAAATTATTTTCGGGGAACAGGGTAATATGTTTACTTCCAAACATAGCACACCTTTCTTCCACAACCTCCTTCCTTCTATATTGCCAGTATATTTTGTCCCCACTGCCTATTTCAGACAAAGGTGTGAGGTGTCTTCTAATTGAATTGGCATGCAGTTTGAATTGCCTGAATATTTTTCTGTTTAATGATTTCATTAATACTTTGAAAAAGCAACATCTGTAGTTTTTGAAAAACACCTTAATACTTGTTATAATAGGAGCTGTCAGATTAAATTCTTTGGGATAGCACTGATTGCTTTGTGATATTCATGCTGTTTTCAATATTCAGTGCTCTCTTCAGTGTTTGCCATGAAGTTAAACAAATCATTTTTTTGTAAAATATTAGAGCTTTATTTTTATTGTTGAGTGAAAAGGACTACATGTTTTGAATCATTGTTATTAAAAGTATAAAGATGATTCACATTGATAACTTGGTGAAGTTGCATACCTAAACACTGGAGGAGTAGAATGAGCTGTTATTACAGGAGTAATAATTTATTAGAGCAAACATTATTTGCACTATAAAAATTTTCATCCATATAGCAATTTGGTACTGTTGTTTATGAAAAATCATATCCATTTACTTACAAGTCTCTGTAGAATGCAGATAATAAAGAAAGGTGTCCTTCCTGTTTCCAATGTACTTTAGTGCATAAAGGCAAGTTTTTCACAAAAGATTTCTCTTGTTTTTTCACATTGTACATAACGAATCAGAATCATTTGAAATGTTTTTTAATGTCAATTGTGAATGAAAAATTTTTATGTGTGAATTCTTATAAAAGAATAGATCATCCTATATTGATTCACTGTTAAACTGTAATGTGTGTTGTGGCTTATCCCTCCTGGTTGATAGCAACATCAAACCAGGTCTATGATCCTGAATGCCTTCAAATAATTAAGCACAGGCTCAAGAATAACTATTGTTTATTTAAACCAATGCAGGACAAAATGTCAGCAGGAGCAGTTTGAGTGACATTGCATTTTGGACACAGGGAATAAACTTTGCAGCCCTATTGTATATACACATGACATTATACACAAGTGTGTTCACTTCGAAATCTCAAGAGTTGTCTGATTAAGCATATTGCCTACCTCAATCCCTCAGAACAACATCAGGATGAATTTCTGCATACCATTCATACTGTCCTCCAAGAAGAAGCATCTTGTCTGACCATTAACTTGTAATGAATTAAGAATTCCTATTTGAAGCTGATGCATTAAGCATAGCTTCTTAATCGTATAGGGCAACACATGATATTTTCACTGTCCAAACCTTGGCGACCATTATGTACCTCTATGGAGTTTTTTGCTAATTGCCTTAAGAAATTCAAGAATTTATAAAACAAAATTTTCAAAAAGCTTTTGTTACATAATGTTGGAATAGGCCTTAAGATAATTTTGTGAGCCATTGAATTATAAAAATGGTTACATTAAACTATTAATATTCAAAATTATTTTATCATATAGTTTGCTACTTTTCTTTTAAAATCACCCTTTTGGCAAAATCTTCTAATAGTGTTAAATAAACTCACATATCCAAAAGTAATATTACTATTCTGATGATAAATACATTTTATTCACTAGAAAAACACATTTAAAATGTAATTTTAAAATTAACATTTTATGTATAGCTTACCTTGTTCAAAGTATTTGATCTTTTAAATTATATTTGAGTTATAGAGTTTGTAAATTTTTTATTTTGTCAAAAGTTATATTATTGTATTTTCCCACCTCCATCAAATATATTTAATAAAATGAAATATGCATATAAATACCTTTCTAAAATTCAAAACTTTAGAAATTAGTTTAAATTATATGAAGTTTTATTTATGAGTACAGAATATTTTGTATATACTCTTTATAAAAGACAATAAATATATAAATTTTTTTATATATGTGCTCTGTATTTATATATAAACAGATTTAATTAAAACAAAATATATATTAACTTTTTTATTTATATGCAGAAATGTTGAGTGTAATTAAAATACTATAATTTTGTTTTATATTGAATTCAATTCTTTACCAAAATGCTTTATTTATTCAAAATATTCCTAAGCATATTTCATGAAAATACATGTCATACTTTGTTTTATTTTATTTTATATATATATTTTCAGGAAATATAGAAACATTTTGTGTATATTGTATATTACATTTTCACAAAATATGAAAATATAATCTATTCAATATTTTAATTTTATGTAGAAATATTCATTGTAAATAAATAAATTTCATTTTAATCTGAATATCAAAGGCAAATGTATTTTCATTTTTTAATTGTTATGTTTAAATTTTCAACTTATTAAAAAAGTAACTGTAAATATAGTTTATCAGCTATATCAACTGTGTAAATAAACTTTAAGTTAGTATACCAACATTATTTCTGCCTGAAGTACAATAAGGGGGAAAAAATTTAAACTCTTTTATTTTAATATACATAATCACTAGTTAGTAAGAATACTTACTTACAATATGTAATTTTTTTTATTTTTGTAAATTATATTTATAAATATTGTTAAGTTATTTTGTTATATACAGTATAACATAATTTAACAATAGTTTCTCCATAAAGTCCTATTTTGGTAACAATATCTAATAATATGTAAATATATTTTTGTATAAGTTATGATATATGTATAAATATTATAAGTATACATTACTTGCTAGTTATATTTTGTAATTATGTATTATTACCTAGTATTAACATATATTTATAATATAAAAAAATTTAATTTCTTTTATTTCTGATGTAACGTTTTTTTGTAAAGTGAAAATCAATTTTATAAAAAAAATAGTTTCTGTACAATACAATTTTTTTAAGTCTTATGATGGGGTAAAATGTAACTTTTAATGAGAAATATTGCTGCAAGATTTATCATAAATATAGATATAAAAATAAAACTTTTTTTCTTTTCTTAGAAGAATTTGTGCTGTTTGCAGATCTGCCAACTTTTATGCATCTTGCATAAATTTTATGCTAGATAGCTTGGTTTTATTCTTTTATTGATAGCATAGAATATTTTACGTGTTATTCTTCTTCTGGTCTAAGTTAAAAACGAAATATTTTTTTTTTAATTCTATCACATTGTGGCAGTTTTTTTCTTTAATCTTAGTGAGAAATAGAAATTAACATCCTTTTTCAAACCATCTGTAGTGGAGAAACAAATTTCTAGTCTCTGTCTTTGCAAGTGCCAAGTAGTCAGAAAATGCATATTCCGACCCCTTTTCCTATCAGGGAAGGAAGATTTAAACTTGCAAAATTATAGGTGTGTGCATAAAATTGTGGACACATAATATTCTCCTTTAGTCATGGAGCAAAACTTGGCACAATTAATTTTAACTACTTTTGTTGATAGGCAGAATTAACTTTTAAAACTTTCTTGGGTGAAAGCAACCATTTTGGCTGTGTGGTGACTCTTATAGTTACTGATATTTTTTCAAAATGGCTATTAGTAAATCTAATAAATCATATTTTCTATTTTTTAAAAAGAGTTGTAATGTCAAATTTTCAGATATTAAAGCATCTAGAGTTAAGCTAAGTTTGCTCATTACGTAATTTGCTCATTACGTATAAGCTAAGTTTGCTCATTACGTAATTTGCAAATGTAAATTTAATGTATCTCACAACAGTTATTTTAATATTTCTCATCAAGTCAAAGGATCAAAACATGTACAAAAAGTGCAGCAAGCACTTCTAAATTCTATTTAAATGTTTTTATTTAGCACTTCTATTTTGAATTTTATTTAAAATAACATCTAATAATAATTTAGATGTTTATTTTAAAAATTATGCTCAAGTAGAAGTCACATAGTTGAAATTATATTTCATTCTTATTTGAGCACAACATATCAATTAGTATTGCCGATCATGCTGGTTCCCTTTTTAAGAAAATATTTCGAATAAAAGTAAAATTTTTAAACTTTATGAATATGCTCAAACTATAACTTTTGTGATTATAAAGAAATTAGCATTAGTCAAAAGGGTAAACATTATTCCTCTCCTATAAACTTTGCCATTTTTTGTTACATGTGATAGGAGTAATGACAGCGATTCAAAATTGCATCCAGTTGTAAACTTTTTCAGTCTCATTCATAAATCTATTCAAAGCTGCTTATTATGACTTTCAAATTTAATAATGGAAAATACATGCTCTTTACTTTTAAACAAATTTGAACAATTAAATATTCTTTTTAAGCATTGTATGGCATAATATTTGGTGATGATAATGCAGCAGTAATGCAAGGAAAGAAGAAAGATGTGATTAACTTTTTAAGGACAAGCAAGGTTGTTCTTTTCATTTGATAAATCTCACCTCAGAGAAAACAATTTGAGAAATTGCAAGCATACTAATTAAAGTTTATGAAGTCATTGATATTTATAATTATTTAAATCTTAGTTTGAAAAGAAAAGAAAGTCTGAAAAAATTCCAAGAATTAGATATCAACTTAGAAAATCCTTAAACATATGGACACTTTGATTTTCACTAAAAAATATCTCCAAAGGCTCATTGATCAATGGGATTCTCTTTTAAAATATTTTCATGATTTAGTTAAAATGGAATAATGTACATGTTTAGGAAATGTGTCATCTTTCAACATTCCAAGAATAGGAGCCAAAAATTCTGATGTGGGTGTGCAATGCAGCAAACCAAGTTAAACTAAAAAGTAGTGAAATGCAGTCAGAAAAAAGTGCAAAGAAATATTTTGATAAAGATAATAAATTGAAATCTCAAAGTATATCTATACAAAGCAAACTTTTTCCTGCTTTTGTTCGCCCATAAATTTAGCTTATAATATGTTGTTGCTTTACAATGTAAAGATATTTTTGAAAAGTATAATGTTTTATTACCATCTAATCATCCACAAATTCATAAACTTAAAGATATCATGTATAACTTGTTGAAGGAACTTTTAACTAAGTTTGTTAAGCCATTTATAATTAGAAGTATACCTTTATTTGAAGTGGATTATCATTTTTGTAATATCATTCTAAAATTTTACTGAATCACTTTTCTAAAAGTTAGCAGGTATGAGTTTGGTAGCAGCACAACCACCCATTTTAATAAAATATAAAATTCTCAATGATTAAAAGTAAACAAATATATCAGATATATGTTAGAATGTTGTTTTATACAAAGTTTTATGGCAACCATAAAGTTTGTAATAGGTCGGAAAGTCCATTCATCAGCTTCCGATTTCAGGAGCTTTAATTAAGCACAATGTGCAAAGGAATTGTGAATTCTAGATGAACTTACGATGAAACAAATAAAATTTAAACTTAAATTGATTATTTTCCAGAGCTTTCTCTGTGTGCTCCATGTGTTCCTTAATAAATAAATTTGTATGGTTAATACTGATATTTAGTTCAAAATTTGAATTTGATTCTTACAGCATGGATGTTTGTAGTGACTTTGAATCCATTTTAAATTGTAGGTCCGAGTCTAATTAACCCTTGCTTGCAGAAAAGAATCATTGATTGGTAAACAAATTTATCTTTAATTTTTTTATAAAAGGATTTTAATATAGATTCTCTACTTATTCTTTTCCATTGTAAATATAACCTCTTTATAGTTGATTGCTTGGATTTAAACAGAATCTTTCTTTTAAGGATCATTTTCACAATATATTGACCAAGCAATCTTTCAATCTAATTTGTGAGATATGTCTCACAAAAATATCTCACAAATTAATTCATTGATACCTTTCTATAATATATTCTCTGAAACTATTTCTATTTCCCAATATTTTCTTAATTATTGAAGTCTTTCAAGTTCATTAACTAATTAATAATATTACTGTAAATATTTGTAGAAGCAAAATCGTACCATTAGCAATATAACCAAATGTCAAAACTGTTTAAATGAATGGAACTGAATTTCAAAATCTTAAAAAATACTTCAATTTTATCAGTCATTTATTCTATATCATTTGTTAATGTTAGGGTCAGAGCCAATTTATGTAATTCTCTTAGGAATTAATGAAACATCATAATTGAAATGTTTGCTGTTAATAATGTCTAAATTCTTTTTGGAAAATTCATTTGCATTATGAGTAGATAGATATTTGCATTTTTGATTATATCTTTATTAGAGCCTCTGGAAAAAATCTTGAGAAAGATCAACCTATTTTTGAATTATAGGATTTAAACTTTTAACTGTGGAAGAAAATATTCTTCGCTCTTAGGTTTATCCAGGAAATATAAAACAATAGTTGTGTTATGCCTTTTTGAAAAAGCTTGACAATATGTTATACACAATGCTCTGGATGTTTTTTTCCCCCAAAACAAAGGTATATATTTTCCTTAATCTACTTCCTGAATTACTGATAATTTGAAAAAAATCGGCCTCATTGAGAGGTTGTCATTAAGTTGTTTTTTTTTTAAGTTCCATTTTGTTATGTTTTTTCTATTGATACATCTAATACTGTTGATTTTTAACATTTCATTTTTTGTGGGAATAATATAATTGTTTTTTCAAAATGGGAATAAATTATTGATTGGACTAGAAACTAAAATTCTAGCATGCTTTTTAGAAAAGGTAATTACTTTCCCTAAATAGATTCATAGTAGAATCTGACTTTGATTAATGAAAAGTTATTGTGTCTAAAATATTTCCAATATTTTGTTCTAACATCTCTGAACTTAATTGATTCTGTAACAATGTCTATTAAATTTGAAACAGCAGCTAATTTTAATTTAGAATGAAGGGTGTAGGCATACATTTTTTGATGTGTACATAAACTTGTTTTTTTAATAATAATCATTATTTCATGACTACCTCATATCCAAATAGATTGTGCTATTCATTCACACAAACTTTATCAACATATAAATATGAGTTTAAGTGTCATTGTTCTTGAGCATTTCTTAAATTATTGTTCACAGAAGCTAAATAAATCTAAATGATCTGTTATCCTGAATTTTTCAAGTAAGCCTGGTAGCTACAATAAAACAATGGCTTAATTATTTCTATGTTTTTATTCACTTAATTACAATTTGTTTTTTAATTTCAATTTTTCAGTATAAATTGTAAGTCTGAGTATTTTGAAAGCAGTGACGTATTTGCTAATATATTTATCTACATCTTTCTCCTCAAATTTTTTTTCCAAAAATAGAATTAAATATATATTACAGTCTTCATCAAATTTATTGTATTTATTTTGAAGCAATTCAGATTAAATCATATTGTATATATTTTAACATTTTGTTTTACTTTTTTGTTATTAGAAATTAAATATTTTTTCTATTAATAATAATATTTAAGTAACCATATTAAATTTTAAATTGGCATTCGCCCAAAAATATCTTTATCCTTAATCATGAATCAACCTCAACTCAGGATTAATCCACAAATTTAATTTCTAGTTTGATGGATTTCTTTTTAGATTTCTCTCTGGATTCAGTGATATGATAATCTTTTAGTATATTTTATTTCAATGTGATTATGTGTGCTTACACAACACCCCCTAAAGACAAGGCCTGCGTACCGCTATGATGAGTCATCCACATGAGGCTGGTTGTTTCATCTCCTTTATGGCGATCTAAATAACTCACTCTTTATGTATTATGACAAATGTTCAGTTAATTAAATCGCTTCATAGGGAATTATATAACTGTCTGATAAATCTGTGCTTGATAATTGTTTGGAAAATTTTAATATTTTCGTTAAATGATCTAAGCTAAATTATTGTAATAAATAAAATAAAAATTGAACAGAATTTTTTCTAAGCTCATTGCTTTATTTAAATGATTTAATTAAAAAAAATGTTTCAGCTTATTATGATAGTACACTTATAAAAATTTTAGAATTGCACAAAACAAAATACTCTGTCAAAATAAGTAATTAGAGAATAAGGAATAAAAATATTACTTTAACAATTGAATTTGTAATCCTTAGGTTATGAAAAGGTTTTTTATAATTATTTTAAAATGATATGCATTTTGTTTCATTTGTTTTTTCTAAATTTCTAGTTTTATAATTTTTTAATTTATCAATCATTATTTGTAGTTTGATATGATTTTTAAGTAACTTGTAGAAAAAATTTATGAAATTATTAGGATCATGTTTGTGAAATATATTCCTGCTGCATTTTTCTCCTAATTCAAAATAAAAATTTTTTATGATATCACATAACACAATGACTGTACATTATAAAGTTTTTCACAATGATAATTTAATTATAATTTGTATGATTTAATCTGATAATATCAACATTACTTATTGTATTAGTATTGAATATATAAGCATATATTAAATCATTAATATCAAAAATTAAAAAAAAATTTTTTTTTAAATTTAATTTGTGGCCAAATAAAAACCTTTATATTTTTTACTATACAAATAACTGGAGTAAATGAAACATTTGCTTTTATTGCATTATTAATTTTTTTTTTAATATCACATAAAAATAGCAAAATTTTTAACTTGTTCTGATTATAAAAATAGAGTAAAAACAACAACAGTATGCTTAAAATTATTTTATTAAACACTTCAATTACACATTAAAATATATCATAAATTAGTATCAAAATGTAATTAATTTGTTTTGATATACAAAATAATTTCTTGAAATAAGCAAAATGTAAATAACGATTTAATTTAGGAACATCAATTTAATAATAATTTACCTACAGAAAACTCTTTTCTGAAATTTGCATTATTTTTCTAATGTTTGCAATTTTCTTTTTGATTTTGAATTAAGGAGTTTTTTTATTTATTAAATCATAATTTTATTACAATAATATTTGAGTAAAATGTTAGTAGAAGTCAAGACAATATTTTTTACTTGATCATCATTGTCATGTTTGCAACATTCTGAAGTTAAATTAATTTCATCTAATCGAAGATTTTTTTAATGTTACATTGCTTGCAATAAATCTATGATTGTTACCCTTGAAAGAATCGTTTTCATATTCAAAAGATAATAGTTTAGAAATAGCAGTATAATTTAAATTAATTATTTTGATGATTTAGTCACAAGGATATTTTAAACCATCCCTATCTATATTTTTAATTAAAAGATAGTTTTCACATTCATCGTCAACTTTGCTTATTAAATAAAAACAGCACATTTCACATTTAATTTTTTTCAAGATTGAATGGATGCGAAAACCTGCTCTGTATATTAAAATAGTTAACAAATGAGAATATTTTTAAAAATCATTTGAGTTTATTTTCAAATTAAACATTGATTCTTTAGGCTTGAGAATATCAAGATTTAAAATTTCATCAACATCATTTAAATTAATTTCAACATTTCCATGAACAGCAGAATTTAATGTTAAAGGAATAAGGCTCCTTCTCCTGATTCAATTACAACCCTTATAATCCAATGAAGTTTTTATGTGAATTTCATCCATTAATAAAACTTTTTTGTCATTTTTATTAAAGTGAGAATATTTGTTTCTAATATATAAAAGAAAATTGTTCTGCTCTTTTAAAGAATTTGCCACATAATTGACAAATTAATGTTTCAATGTTGCTGGGCGTGGAAGAATTAAATATGAGCTTATACGTAAAAATTTATAACAATGGGGTGATATAGAAAAAAGCATGGAGCATAAAATTAAGTTAGCAGAATATTTTTATGATTTAAAGAATATTGCAGCAGAGAAATCTGTTCTTCTAAGCAATCAAATAAATTTTCATTACTCTCCCAAATAATTTTCAATTAACATATTTACACAAATCAATCAAGTTATTCTTATCATTAATTTTTTCAAAATTTTCTAATGCTCGTAATATATTATCTAAGTTATGATTATCATTTACAATCATAGGAAATTGAAAGTTATTTATCTTATTTAATTTGAAAACCTATAATTGAACTTACCAAATTCAAATTTTCAACAACTGTTACAGATGATTCAAAAACAGGAACTTTTGAAGGATTTATCAATAAAAACATATCTTCATTGGTAACAACAGTCCATGATCATGAAATTTTAAACTCATTTTAAACAGTTCTTGAGTTCACTTAAATCTTTAAAGCAAAATTTATCCCTGTAGTCCTTTTTGTTTTTTATACTTCTAAGGCACAAGTGAAGTTCTGATTTTCAATTCTTATCTTCTTTACATCAGGCTTCTCTCGATAATTCTTGGTGGTTGTTAAACGTTTGGAATTATTGAGAGAATGACATCTAACTTCAATTATGGGTATCATAAGGGACCACTCTTTTTAACCAGTTCTGTTTTTAACCAGTTTTCTCTACATATAACTCTTATTATCTCAGGACATCACTCACTGCAAAGTGATACTCGCAAACCTGGAGAAAAAAAAAACATTATTAAGATAAATGTAAACTATATATATTTAGTTGAATTCTCTAAGACACTTTTAAAAGCTGTTTTGATTACATCATATATTTCATTCTGATAAGTTCAAGCAATATTTATAATAACTATTTTAACGTGTAAAAAAATGTTAAACTTAAATTAAAATTATCTAAGAGGTAGAATTTGTGATTTATTTTAAAATTTAAATTATGTATATCATCTAATTAAAACTATATCTAATTCATTTTTCCACTTCATATTATAGATTAACATAATGAAAACATAAATAATAATTATTTCCTCAAGTATATTGAATAATTACTGCTAGCACTATTATTTTATTTCCCAATATGAAAATTGTGAAATAAACTCTCTTAAATATTTCTTTTCTAAAATAATTATTAATTTTATATTATAATTATCAAGATGTAATAAAAATGTCTTAATGAATACAGAAAAACTTAATATACCAATAATCATATATGATTAAAAAATAATTATTTTGATTAATTAAATGGGGAATATTTTTAGTAATTGTCAAAGCTATTGAAAGTTTTACAAATTAGAGCCAAATTAACAATAGAATGAGAATTATTTTTTAAGGTGAAAAACATACAATTATGTTTGATGGAAATAACATTAACTTTAATATTTCTTATCCATGTCACAAGCCTGTGTTTTAAATTTTAAAAAAAAATGTATTTCCCTAACGATTTAATTATTGTTATTTGAAATAAATAAAATAAGACTTACCCTAGAATTTTTTGTCACTTATGGATTTTCTTGAGGAATAATAGCCAGCCACTTTATCATTAGTAGCATTCTTCATACTTTTGGTTCTCCATGGTAATGCGATCGGCACTTGACAATTGAATTCTTGAATGGGATTTTTATAAAATTTCTTGAAATAATATAATACTTTTGATGAATATTTTAAGACAAGGTTTATCACACACACACGTGCAAAATCAACTCCGTACAGAGAGTGAAATGAGTCGTCAAGCAGGCAACAGGAAATGAAAGGAAAAATTTCAACCTTAAGGGGTAGATCGTTGGTCTCCCTTATGTGGATGATTCATTCCAGAAAAAAGTTTTAGTGTGCAGGCCTTGTCTTTAGGGGGTGTTGGCTTACACATTCTTCAATTTTTACTGGTTTTAATGATTAAAAATACAGTCTTATTAAATTTACCAATATTTAATTGTATTTATGTTTTCATATCAGTACAAATGTATAATTTCAAAGAAATAGTTAGTTATAATTTTATTTTGTTATAAGAGGTTTTTAAAATAATTTACCTGATATTTCTTAAAAATTTAAGCTTGCGTGTGATTTTATTATGGAAGTAAATGTTATACAACCAATGTATTTTTATTTAAAATGGTTTTATATTATTAAAGAAAAGTGTTAAATTTTTTAAAATTCTGTCATCCTATAAGTATTTATAGAATCTTTGTGTGTGTAAATAATATTATAATTACACTGAAAAACATTAAAAATTTCTCTACGCTTGAAATGAAAAATAAAAAGCACTACTCCAAATATATACATGTTATTTTAATTTTAAATAATTTTCACATTGATGAAAATTCTAAAAAATGTTTGTCAGAATTAAATCTAAAGATTTAAAGTAATTATGTTAAGAAATCTTTTTAATTTCATTTTTTCTTTTACTGCATATGTTCTGCACTAAAAGTAAAACTGATTAATTTCCATTTTTATCTAGTAATTTTCATAAGTTGTCACACTAAATTTTTACATTATATTAATATAAAAAAATTTATTCTGAAATTTAAAATATCCTATTTATTTGAATTTGAATATTAGATAAGCCAGTTTTAAAAATTATATATTTTTTTATTAATACAAATGATTATTTAATTTAATAAATTTTGAGTTTTGTAAATATTTTAGAAAACCTTACTTTGTCTAGGTATTTTGATTGGGGAGAAGAATATTCATACTCTTGTGGTTCTTTATTATATTTATAGATTAGGATTTTCCAAAATTTTTTATCTTCCTGTTTAGAAATATGTTGGTTAAGACTACTTTTTTAAGTCTTTCAAAAGTCATTGTAGTTAATATTTAGCTACAATAGTCATATATTTATTAGTACATTATTATCTTTATGAAATAATTATATTATGAAACAAATTTATTCTTAATCAGTAAACTTTAATAATATGTTACAATTTCTCTATTTAGTTTTCATGGAATTAATCCAAGATTAAAGTAAAATTTTATTGTTTTGAAATAACTTAAGTGTTTTTTATTTAACTTAAAACTTTTTCATTTATTTAATTCATTGTGATGAGATATATTTTTTTGTTTTAGGATTATTAATATATTTACATAAAAAGAAAAACTCTTTTTTGGAGAAATTTGACTACTAAACTTGCTAAGAAATTTGTTCTGCAGGATCAAATATAAATATATTTGAAAGATTATTTCAAATCTTAAATTGAGAACTTAAAACTGGTGTTTTGAAACTATTGAATTAAGATTGCTATTTTAATTACACTTTTATTATTTTTACTTTTGAAACCAATTGTGTTAAATATATTCATGAAATTCTAGCTATGGATAAAAATACGGTAAATTCAAAAATATCACCAGCAATCATAAAGTTTGCTAATAAATCTGGTTCTACAGAAGATGGTGTTTCCAGTCCAGAAAAAATTACATCTAAAGAAAAAGAGGTATTCAGCATTGAATTATTTCCTTTAAAAGAAACTAACTCACAAAAAGATTCTCAAAGAACTTTCACTAATTGTACAGGTGATTTGAGTCTGTATGTTGAAAAAGATTCTGAATTAATTGCTTCTGATAAAAAGAGATCCATTGAATCAGTATCTTTCAGAAATTTAAAGACACAAAGACATTCTCTTACCACACATTTGTCCAAGCTTTCTAATAAAAAGTTGGACATTGTGGATGGTGGAGATGAGTCTGATTTATCTAAATTAACAGAACCACCACATGTCATGCAACTGTCCAATTTTAGTTCCAATAATTTGTTGGACATTGAGAATGACAGAGGTGGTTTACAAAAGCCTGAAGCTTCTTCTCAAAATCTGCAATCAAGTTCTGGTTTGGATCCAATTTTTGAAAGACAGCGATCAACTGATAATTCAAGTAGTCTGCCTAATTCATATAAAGAAATTGCTGAACCAGTTTGCTCTTATGATATAGTGGAACCACCATTAAAAAAAATAAAATGTTCATTAATAGAAGAAGAAACTGTAACAGGTAATTCTATTAAAGATATTTTTTCTCCCAATTCTCAGAGTTTTGTTGCTGACAGTAATGAAGGAGCATCTGAACACAATATTGGTATAAAACTACCCCTTCTCATGCAATCGTCCAATCTGCTTTCTGACAATGCATTGGACGTTGGGCATGATAGAGGTAGAATTGAAGCATCTATATCAAAACTTTCCACATCAGAATCAACAATGTGCAACTATAATAAAATTTCTCCAAAACTTGAAATGCATGCGAAAGATAGAAAAATGAGTGTAACTGAACTTTCTGTTAAAGAAAACAATCACTCCATTTCTTCTAATGTTGAAGCCAAAAAATCAAATTTACCAAACATACAATTAGGATCTGATGAATATGCTAATAATTTTCATTCTTCGCTAGATGAATTTAAAGAATATAAATTAACAATGCCATCTTTAATCACTCAGTCAAATAATAATGAAAATAAGTGTATTATGTCTGTAAAAATTGAGCATAGTGAATGTGAATCAGAAAAATCACTCTCTCTTGTGGGATCTTGTACTAATCATATTGATGATTTTCAAGCATCTGCAATTAAGTTAGAAAAACGTGAATTCAAAGAGTCCACTGCTAATTTATTTCCAATAAATCAGCTAAATATTGATTCTGATACTCAAGATAATACACATTTTGCCTCTGATGTTTCTCAATCTGAAATTATTTCTGTTAGATCTGCAAATGTGGAATCAAATGATAAATGTTCTGATTCTTTAACAAGTTGTCATACAAATGAAAACAAAGGAACAAGACTTCATTTAAATCAGTTATCTTGCAAATCTCCATTTAATGAACAGAATTTAGCACTTGCTGATAACAAAGAATCTAAGGGTGATTTATCATTGATTAAATCTTCCCTTCCTGAACATGTAAATGATATTGTAAATACATCATCAGAGTGTCCTAAATCAAAACAAAAACTTTTGACCACTAAAACTTCAAATGTAGAGAATAGTCTTGTAACTGGTCAGAATGATGATTCGTTCAGTAATCAAGATAGTCAAGCAAAGTAAGTAATTTTTTTCTATTAAGAAAATTATTGTTTATTTCATTAAGTAAATCATTAAAGTATGTTATTTAATTTTATCGCAGATCTTGTAATTATAGTTGTAATTATGTATGTTGGAAAATTAATAATTGAAAAAATTAATAAATATTCATTTAAATATTTGAGTATCCTATGATTATTATGTTTGTTAAATACATAGCTGTCAATTTATACAGATAAAGGATATGATATATCCTCTGGTTGAATTGTGTCTTAAACATCATGCAATAAAATCATACAAATTTATTGTATTTTTATATTAGTGTATAAAAATGTAAAAGCATCCCTTCCAATTTATTTTAAATGATTGTTTTGTGATCATAAAATACATTTTGCATATTTATAAATTGGTTTATAAAAAAGTAGAAAGTGATTCATATGGTTCTTTTTAATAAAATTTATTTATTTCTTTTTGATAAAAATTACGAGATTAATGGAATATTCCTTTGATTTTAAATTAAATTTCCAGCTGTTTTTAATTTTGTTTGATTGCTTTGTAGTGTCTATTAAATTACATACTTAGATTAATAAAATATTAAAGTATATGCTATCTTTTAAAAGTATCCACACATAATTGTAATTTGGATAATTTAAGATTTTACCACTATTGTCTATTTTTAATTAGAATTGCCATTTTACAAATTTAAATAATAATTTTACTAATAAAACAAATAGTGGTTTTAAGTTTTTAAACATTTTATTTAGTTTTACAGAAGCAATAGCGGATCATTAATTCTGAAACTTTGAATATTTAAACTAATTAATAATTATTATGGAATTTGACTATTTAAATCTAGAGTATAATTTTACAACTATTTTTGTAAGAGAAATTTGGACAGTGTTTTACTAAATAAATTATTATCCCTTTTATGCATGTCTATAATAGACAAAAATTACTGCCAATTTTCACCTACCCTTTTTTAACAGCCGATCTCTTGCTGTTTTATTTTTATTGCTCATCTCAGATTTATTCTAGTAAAAATTGATGCACTGAATTACAATTAAACTTATTTACATGGATAGCATCCTTTTGTAGCATTTTTTCTTGACATTGCAAAAGATTATTTACATCGTACCTACATATTTATTTTCTGTTAAGTATAATTTTTTATCATATTTTAAGGAATTCTTCTTAAGCTCATACTTTGAGCAAGTTTTTTTTATTATGGCTAAGTAGCCCTATTATTAGTTTTTAAAGCAATAAATATATTTAGTGGTTTTTACTATTTATGTAAATTCATGATAAAATTCTTTCGTTATGTAAAAAGTGTATCTTGGCTAATATACTTGTCTCTAATTAATAATCAGAATTGAAATATTTATTCTATTTCTGAATTAATAATCAATTCATTATTTATTGTTTTTATAAAATTATAAATTGTTTTAAAACTTAAATCACTATTTATTTTGTTGGTAAAAGTACTGTTGCGCACATACTTTCTTTTATTTGTATCTCTTAAAGTATTGCAATTTGTTAATTCTAATGTAATATGTATATTTCATTGTTAAAGAAATTTTAAGTGAAATCTTTTGTTAGGAAAATTGAGAAGAATTGTATGGTTTCAAAATTTTAAATATCAATGTGTAGGCATGTAATTTTTTTTCTTTCTTTGTGTGTATGTTGTATACAGTTTTTTTTATGAACATACAGTATTATATATTGTATAATTATTAACAAAAATGCATATATATTTGTATGTGTATACAATTTTTTGGAATTTAAACTCTTAATAATGTGTAGATATTAAATGTAATAAGTTTAAGCAATTTTTTGCATGATGTAAGTTTTATATGAAATAGAATATCAATCATATAGGTATCAACTTTAATGGTTTGATTGTATGCATGGTATGGATTTTGATTAAAAGGTAAAGGTTTATTGCTCTGCAGTGGATTTTTACAGTACTGTCAAGTTAATCTGGAAATATAAAAGCTTCATTTTTAATTCCTGGATTGTGATTGATTAAAGATCAAATAACTGTCAATTAGTACCATTTGACTGCTTATTAGTTTGTTTTTACTTAAAAGCTTAAGTTTTATCATATTACAGTGTCATCAATGTTACAAATATAAAATATTGTTGAATTAATCTAAAAATATAAGTTTTCTCTCAAGTTTCTTGAATGACTAAGCAGTGACTATAAAAAGTTTTGATAGTTTCACTTTTTATTTTAAGATAAACTAAATTAAAAAAAAATTTTTTTTAAAAAAAGAAAGCAAAGAAACTTATCTGTAAACTTGAATAATTGTTTCAAGTTAATGGGAAACTTTTTTTTTTAAATATTTCCTTTTAAAGTGTATTAATATCAATAAGTATTAGAAACATAAAATATCTTCATTTGTACTGTTTATATTTCAGAAATTTTGCTTTGTTGAATATATTACTGTACACACTCATTTTCTAGAACCTTTAATTTGCAAACAGTTTCACTTTTAAGAACTAGTGACTAGTCCCTATCCTGACACCATAGACACAATAATTTTAATTCTCATTTATAAAGTAAAAAATTTCATTTTTTCTAACTTTCTTTTTTAAAAATAGATTTCTTAATATTAGATAGATTAATATATATAGATTTTTTAATTTCTTTTACTTTTATGATCTAATATCTTTTAATTTTTTTTAATCTGATTTCTGTTTTGTAATAACATATGAAAACACATGATTCATTCTTCCATACATAAAAACATAGAAAGAGGAAAAATTGCTTAAAAGTTTGACCGCTGTTGTTTTGCCATTAGTTCGTTTCATTTGAACTACTCACTTTATAAAGTTCTGTTTGTCAAGAGGAAGATTGAATTGGTTTTGTTGAGGATTTGTCACACTTGAAGAAATGAACATGTTTATCAGTTAAAATAAAAAAGAAAATTCTAGAAGTAGAAGAAAAATATTAAGTAAAGTAAAATTGCTAAAAAGTAGAGGAAATTCCAAAATTCAACTTGAAATTTTGAAAACTTGGAAAATATCCATGTAAAAGGAGACAGTACCAGTAAAAGTGCACCCTCTGGAAAATATTGTAGAGAAGCAAAACCTAAATTGGAAAAAGCTTTGCTTGTTTGCTGAGGAAAATAAGAGGAATAAACATTCCAGTTGATGGTTATGCTGTTAAAGAGAAGTCTAGCTACTTTACTTTTAAAACCAGTTATGATTTGAGCCTTAGAAAATTGTGTGGTGAAAGTAAAATCAATAAAAAAACAAAATTGTTTTTTTTAAGTATGAATCTTAATTTTGCCTGTATTTTTTAAAAGTGCATTTTAAATAATTCTTTCTAATTATATTTTATAAGAAAAAAAGTAGTTTGGTTAAAATTTTAAAAAATCAGATTTTAATATTATATATTATTTTTTTATTTTACAAACTTTTGATTTTAAGAACTGTCATGCAGGTCCCTACAAGTTCATAAAAACAAGCATCTATTGTTCTATGTAAAATTATGAAATAGAATGAACTTATTTTAATTGGATATGCATGAAAGATAACAGTTGTGTAATAGTAATTTTGGAGTTAATGCATTATTATTACTATATGGCATTAATATTATTATTTTATACAAAAAAAAATCAAGGTTTTCAACAATTATAAAAAACTAGAATTATTTTATAAAAAATTTTAATTAAAAACATTCATATTTATCAAAGTAATTGATTAATTCAGGAATAGTATGAATTTTAAATTAATTTGCTATTATGTCATTTGTATGCATTTATTAACTGTTTTAATCAAAGGCATAAAAATTTGACAGTCTTTTTCAAATGCAAATTTGGATAATATTTTAAGAGAAAGCTGGATAAAAGATGTTAAAATTAATGGGCTGTTATTTTTATAATTGATTTATTAGTCATTGATTTTAATTTTAAGAATTAGTTTGGAAAAATATTCTGTAGTTCTTCTATTCATCTAAATTTTTTCTTAACAAGATTCTCTCATGCTTAGAAAATGGACATAAATACAAGCTAAGAATGTGCATGAAGATTACTGTATTATTTCTTAGTTGAAGACTAGATTAAAACCATATTTTTCCAATTATGACAGTTATATATGCATATCTATATCTGTATACAAGTAATTATGAAAATAATTGAAACAAATTTATAAAGAATTCTTTAAAAGTATGGTATAGGATTGTGCTTTTTGGCATATGATACATCTTTGATTCGCCATAGAATCAACTCGTACAAATGCTGATTAGTGTTTAGAGGAATATTGTACCATTTTTCATGGAGATATTGTGAAAGATTCTAGTAAAGTATATTGTTTTCGCGTTGAATGCTTTAAAATAGACCAAAATGGTTCAATAATTGAGGTAAGGTCACAGTGGGATCAAGGCGGATGTTTAACTTCATCCTTGTGGACCTTACCAAATGATTGGAAAGGTTCTGTTGCTAGATAGATTCATCATCATTGTGGGAAATTTCACTACCTCTAAGAAAACAGTTTACATTGTAGGAGAGACCTAGTCTACTAATATTTCTCTATACTTTTTCTAGTGATCTTTCCTTTATGAGTTGCAATTAGTCCAGTAGAAAACCTTGACAAATCCACTTCAATGATTGATAGTTGGAAGAAGACTATCACATTCATGCTTGTACAGGTGTCCTCCAAATGTTCATGTGTTCTGTTGTGGGAAAAATAGTGAAAGGTGATTTGTTGGACCATGTTTTACATATCAATTAACCAAATTTTGTGAATATGATACCACTCACAAATCTTGATAACATTTGACATTAAGATTTGTGACAAATGGCTTTGGAATTGCTTCTTTGCTATAAATATTCTTCTACCTAATCATTGACTCTTAGGAAATCTAGATGCTGATTGTGTTGTGGTTATTTTAGCTGTAGTTTGTTTGTTAGACATTACAGTGTGTGTCTTCATTAGTATCCATCTTTTTCATTTCTCTTTCCATGCACTATTTTGCGTTTCTAAGCTTGATCATATGTAGTGTTAAAAGATATAATTATTGAAGTATTAATATAAAATGCTTAAAATAATGAAAAATAAATGATTTGAAAGAAACTAGTGTAGAAAATCCTTAATGCAATATGTATTTCTTTTTGAAAATTGTGTGTGTGTGTGTGTTATTGCAATAAAATGTTTGCAAAATATTTTTTGTTCAATAAGAAATTATATCTATATAACAAAAAATATGCATTGAATAACAAATATTCATTGAATTAGTGGAATATAATATAAAAAATTCTAGAATAAATGCTACATAAAAAAGAATCATTTACGGTTACTAAATAATGTATATGGGCTAAATGATCACTGATTATTTTAACATAGTTTTCTTAAAGTAATATCATTATATATATATATATATATTTTTTTTTATCCTTCAATGAAGATTTTTTAAATTATTTGAGTAACACTGAATGTTAAAATACAATAGTTATCTTCATTTCTATATTGAATTTTATTTCGTGTTAGTTTTATTGTGTTAAGTAGAATCCTATCCGTTAAGTAGGTTTCTACTGTAGGTAGAAATGTACTTACAGTATTCTAGTGTGTTTAAAGTTTTTGTATATTTTACAAAATTTTAAATGCAAAAAAAAAAACTTATTTTTAATTTCCTTTAGTAATTCATTTTCTACAATTTTTTTTATGAATGTATGAAAACTATTTTAAAAAGAATAAAAATTGTATTTTAAAATTATGTTGAGTATGTGAAATTTTTCTGGCAGTATAATTATAGAAATTCTGATTTATATAAAAGTCCATTATTTATTTTCCATTTATGGTTGCTTCAAGAAGAATTTGTTGCCTGGTTTATATTGTTTCTTAAGTGTTCATTAATTTCTGTATTAAATTAACAATGAATTGAAAAAAAAAACATTGATGCATATATTTGAAGAATTATTTTTAAAGGAAAGGAATAATTATCAATGAATTGTAATTGTAATGAAATACATTTACATCTTAAAATCACAATTTCACATGTTGAAAAACATAGCCCGCATAAAAATATCTATATCGGAAAACAAAAACTTTTATATCTGAAATGAAATTAAGATTTATTGAGGCATTCAAATTTTTCTGTCCACAAGGAAATTAGATACTTTCATCTAAATTTTTTCCCTCAATTACTTTCAAAATGTGTTTTATGTGTTTGCCTGTTATAAAAACTTTTTACTAATTTTATTATACTGAAATTTTGTGTTTAGTTTCCTTTTCTTTTCAATTAGTACCTTTCTTGCTACAAAAATTGGAGGTAAAATAATCCCTGCTGTAGTATTTAATATTTACAGCTCTATTAGTTTTTTTATTCAATCAATTACTATAAATTACTTCAGGTTTCCACTCCAAGCACTGTCCTCAATCACAACTGCCACTGGAACATATTTTTAACTGTCAAGCCATAATCCGCTCCCTCTTTCTTCTTGGAACACCTCCAATCAAGATCCTCCATGGCCTCCGAGCCCCAGGACTGGCAGACCTTGTCACCAGGACTTTTGGAGGAATATAAAATTCATTTGCACTTTACACCTTTATGGATATGACAACAACAAGTTACTTCAGGTTATTCAAGGAAATTTGATTCTGCTGCTCTATCTTTATTTTTACTTAGCAGAAAATAAAAAATTACAGTCGAACAAAATGAAAATGAAGGTAGAACAGCAGAATGAAATTTTATTTGATAACGTGTAGTAATTTGTACCAACTGAGTGAAATAAAGTTAACAGAATTGTAAATATTAAAAACTATTCTGAAATTTGAAAAAGGAACATAAGTCCTCATAAATCTTGTAATATTTGTAATATTTTGTAGATTAAAGTATATCAGAAGTATCTAATTAGAAATGCATTTAATCATTAAGAAAATATAATTGTATTACTAAATGCCAAAATTCATTAACATTATTATAAATGAGCTTGTATTTTTTAATTTTATAATTTCAAATAATTTAATCGAGAAATATAATCATAATTTTCAGTTATATTTAATATTTGGTTGGTAAAAATTTATATTAAGCATACACTCTTACATATTTGCACTCAATATTTAAATTGAAAAATTGTTGATTTTATTCTAAAAAATGGATACAGGTTGCACAATTGTCTTTTTTAAACCAAACATTTATTTTTAATTATTATGTAAACATAATTTTTTTTGCCAGTGATGAGCCATCAATGGTATTTGATATTTTGGATGAATTTGAAAGCAATGAAAATGATCCTGAAGAAATGGATTCTGGTGGAAATGATTCTGATATATCTGCAGATGAGATTGATGCAATGCTTGAAGCCGGCTTAGGTGATTATTCTAAGCGTGGTGAAAATGACAGCAACCTAGATCATGAAGAAAAAGAAAAGGTTATTCTGAAAGGTAATTCATTCTTTTATTCAAAAACATAAAAATTACTTTTGCATAAGTGCATTTTAAGACCAATCAAAATTATCCATATTTTAAAGAATAAGCACACTATTCTTTTGTCATTAAAGTTATTCCTAAGACAATATACTTAATATATTCATTTTTAATTCCCTCCTTTTGATCATTCCAGGCAGAGTATTAAGGATAGCTGAACCTTTAATACTCTGCCTTAGTTCAATTCTGGATTTGTAGTTTCTATGTTGAAAATGCATGTTTATATTGGTTCTGATTCCAATTTAAACGTAGATCCCTGATGAATTAATCTTTATGTTCATAAGGCATCCAATAAAGTGAAAAACAACTAAATTATTCCAGATAAAATATTTAATTTATTAACTTTATTTTCTTCGATTTTAATTAAACCTTCAGAGAAATTTTGACGCTATAAATATAAAGTTTTATTTTTATAATTTATATTTAATTGGACTTTTTTTGTTAGATTATATTAATTTTTAATTTGTACAAGCTTTTGAACCTAAATTTCTCAAGTTCAAGATAAGTTCAAATTTTTGCTTTATCACAATAGTTATTTAACCTTTATTTTAAAAGTGACTCTAGGTTTGAAATTTTTTATGTTGGAGCTAGTTGGATAATTGGGGGCGTTAGAGTTTTCTTGCTTAACACATCAATATGTTATATATGAAAAGTCCTCTTGGGAAGTAATATGATGTCAATATGAAAACATTTATTATAACAGTTTCAAACAAGTTAGAATTGTTAAGCTATTTACTAAACTATACCAATGATACATAACCTAAATTTGTGATTGTGTGAGATAAAAAATGATTTTTAAATTAATTTTACTGTTTTTTTTTCATATAAGAAAGTTTAAGGATGTGCTTTTTAAATAATAATAATGATAAATTTATTATTAAATTTATAGAGAGTAAGTGCTCTAGTAGACAAGCTTTAATTGATTCTCCCCCAGTTGGACTCAAAACTCAACACTTTTTTTTTAGTTCCAGGGACATGTGAATGCCTTTGTCTTATCTAATTATCCATCTTTTGACCATTTACTTTTACAGATATTGTGAAGTATGCTGCTGTGGTAATTTAATATAATATACTAGTTTCATAATCATATCTCTCTGCAGATTGAGTTAAGAGTTCTGTCCTCTAGTCAAGAGATATAACACAAACATTTATCTATCATTTAACACAAATAACCAATACAAAATTGAATTGATTGTTTATGTTAAATGATAGTCCTGACACTATTTCTTAGGGTTCAATTGGTGTCAGAGCATATTCTAAGCTTTTTAAACCCGAAGAGCCTTATTTGTGCTTGGATCATCACTGATTAATCTTACTTTTTGGAAGTCATGTGTAAATGTGTAAGCAGTGTATCAACTCATTTCCTGGGGGGGGGGGAGTAATGGATTTCTGATTATTATGGTATCTGTAGCAGTGAATAAGTTAACCTTTTGGTGAAGGATGCCTTGATTATGTTTACACTTTGGCTTTCAAATACCCTTTAACATGCAACAGTTATCTGAACTGAATTAAATTTCTACTCTTTGTTAGATAGTTTATTGAAAACTATCAACTTGTCCTTTTTATGGTCAGATACATGCTCTCTTTTTTTTTTTTTTTTTTTTTTTTTTCCACCTTGAAAGTTGAAAGGTAACATGTTTTTAAATTATCAACAGATACAATTACTTACAAATAAACTAAGTACTGTAAAAAGAGAGTAAAAGTACCTATTCTGGGTTTAAGAAATCTTTTGATAAATCATGATGGATTTGTCTTCCACTACAATAAGAATCCATCTCATATTGAAAAAATTGCTTCAGTTAGTGAAATAGTGGCTTTAAATTAAATGTTTGCTTTTTGTTAATATAGAGCGATATAATATTAAATTCTTATATTCTAAGGAATTCTAATTGTCTTCCAATTTGAATTTTTAATATTTTATGCATTGTAAAATTTGCTTAAAAATGAAATTTGAGGTATATACATATATGTTTATAAAATCTTCATTAACTTTATTTAATGTCGAATTTAGTTTTATTAAGGAGTGTTGTTCTCCATCTGTGGAGTCTTTTTCATAATAAAGTTTTCCGTTATTCTAAACAATGATGTTATTGATATTTTATAATAGATTTTTATTTTTAATCCCTTTTAGAAATATCCAATAAACTTAATTTTTTTTTTTTTTTTTTTGTCATCAGAATGAAATAATGTTACATCAACAAAACAAAGAATTCTGTCACGTTTTTCTTAATAGGAAACCAGGAATAAAAGTTTTTTTTAAAAAAAAAAAAAAGGTTACCTAGAAAGCTATTGATCTATTTATGTATCATAATAATTTTAGAGACACTTAAATGTTGGTTTGGTTGTTTTCTATGATCACTTTCTGCATGTAAATTAACTGTAATTTAGACTGGATTCTAAAACTGAAACATCCATGCCTGAGATATATTAATGTTTGACATTAAAGTTCAACCTCCTCCTGATTTTAACCATAATTCTAACAAAAAGGTATTTATTTTTATGAGATAAATACCAGATGTCGGAGTTGTCCTGATATTTCTTAAATCCCCAATTTGTTAAGTTTTAAAAATATCCTTAGTTTTTTAAGTAAATCTTGAAGCTCCTGAAACTTTTTACAGACTCTTCTATTTTATTTTATTTTAATCCTAGATAATTAAATTTGATTCACAGTTGAATTTTATCCATAAATTCATCAAATGGTTTACATATTTTAAAATGTTAATATCAGCGAAATTGCTTCACCAGTTTATCATTACTGTTTATTAAAATTATTAAAATAGGAAAAAAAAAAAAAAAATAGATGAATGCAGAAGCTTCTGATTTCAGCAAATGAAGGATTAGTTATCTAAAATTAATTCTACAAATTTGGTTGTGAGCTTATTTGTGCCAAATATATTTTCCATCCTAATAAAGAGATAAATTTTCCTTGTCAAGCTTTCCATATTGAGAACAAGTTGACTTCTGTTAAACATTTTCATCATCTCCTAACATCTTCCATTGGCCATGAAATATTGAAACGGTTTGAGTAATTCCATCAAGGTTTAAAGCTTATATGGTTTCATGTGCAGTATACATATTTTAGTTGTATTGTAAGGTCTTAAGTATGTGGTAAAATTTTACAGATTACTTTGAAGTTAGTCGGAAAATATACAAGCTTCCTCTCCAATTCCCAGTTTTTCCACTTTTTCAAGATTTGATTCTTTCTATATACAAAGAGGCTCATGAGAAAAAAAAATATTCATATTGTTTTAAGATTTTTCTCAAAATTTCAATATTTTGACCTGAATAAAAACAGTTTGATTTTAAAATCCATTTCCATTCATTTTTAATTTAATTCTGTCTTTAGCAATTATTAAATGATTGATTTATGTTAATAAATTTTAATATAAGGTTGTTTAAGGATGACATATCCTTTTAAAAATGAGTGACCACCATTGGGGGGAATTTATTCCATTTACAGACATGAAATTTTAGTTTTTGAATTTAAAACATACTAGAGGTTGTAGTAAATATCTGATTACTTCCAGAACTGTTAAAGCATGTCTGTCTTCATTAAATGTGGTTTTTAGCAAGAATGAAGTTTTTTTGTCGAATCCTTATCAGAATTAGAGTACATTGTTTGTATACTTGTCATCATGTCGCTCTTTCATCATATTAATTACACATTACTGTAAATAAATATGATACAGTTATAAGTTATATCACTCAATTTTTTCTATAATAAGTTTACTTAGTATTGTTCTGTTCATAAAATCACTAATATTAGTTTACTAATATTTTATTTACTATTAATCTATTAATAAAAATATTTAAAAATAACTTTTTAAGAATATTGTCTCTTTATAAACAACCATTAAATATGTTATGCTAATTTTTAACTTTACAACTGTTTTTATTTGATTTCTCAAAGATGTTCTAAAAAATGGCTTGATATTTTTTGAAAATCTATGATGAAAATAATTTTTTGTTACTTCTTCCCTTGAAATAACTGTGGTCTCTGAAGTCTATACATAATTATTTCAGATGTTTTTTTTATTTCTTTTTAGAATTTTGTCATCATGAAGAGAAAAGTATATTCCAGTATTTCTAAATGGAATTATTTTTATTGCAGTTTTTCCTTATTTTCATTATGATATTTTATTATATCTGTATAATGTTTTAATTGTTGTAAATACAAAATTTTCAAAATGATTTAGGCCTTAGAAGAAATACATATTTTTAAGAAGTATTATGATGATAGAAAATAACTAATTTTATAACAATACTTAAATATGTATTCTATTAGAAATTATCATTTATAATTATTCTACTTATATTCTGCAGTTCGGGGACGTGATCACTTTGATGTTTTACCTGAAGGATGGATTGAAGTCACTCATAATAGTGGAATGCCAATATATCTTCATAAACAAAGTCGAGTTTGTTGTGTTTCTAAACCCTACTTTCTTGGTCCTGGAAGTACTAGGGTGAGGCATCTAAAAATATTAATTAAGTTTATAATAATGAAATTCATCATGTGTTAATTGGAAAATTGTATTCATTTATATAAAAATAATAATTGTGTGTCTGTCTGAATCCATTAAAGCATGCATGCATGTGTGCAAGTACAACATTTGAATAATTTCGATTCCTTACATAATATTTTTATTATATAATTATTACATTACTGCTTATGTTTCAGGCATTTAAAAAGAAAAAATATTATATTTCTTATGATTTAAATAAATCCAGGTGTGAAAATTTTATTATGATAATTCAGAATAATATGCAGTTAAGATATTGCTCTTCTAGTAATCACAAATGTAATGCTTAGAAAATTAATTCAAACTATGTAAAATTTTGTACAAATAGCAAGTTTCAATAATACTTAAATATTAAATTTTTACTTGAAATGATTTTAACTGAAATACAGCTGCCTGTAATTTCAGACTTTAGTGCCACATACAAACTACAAACTGCTTTTAATGCAAAAAAATATGTACACTTTTCAGAAAAGTTGAATTTTTTATGCAGTTTCATGATGCCTCAAACAAGACATTCAAATATGTTTTCGAATTTAGCCAATAGAATGCATCATATACAGAGGCTGATTTCTTTACAAAAAAATGTTTAATTTGCTGTAATTAAGCAACAATTATATATATTGGTAGATGTAAGCAAAAATGTCTTACTAACAGTAGTTGCAATCATTATATCACATAAAAAGATAGGCAACGTTGTACATAGGGCACTGATGAACTGTTCTAATACATTTGTGATTATATCATAATCAAAACTGTCTGTAGCACAGTAATAACTAGTGTAAATATTCATTGTTGATATCAGCACAAAAGAAAATGTTAAAAAAGCATCCATTACTTTGTTTCTAATTAATAAATAAAATGTTAACATTAATTTGTTTTCATAATAATGTGATTAATAGTTATGAACATTTGAAATGTGTGATTAATTGTTTTTAAAGCAGTTGCTTTTTTTTTTTTTTTTTTTTTTTTTGTCTGCAACTATGATGATGGAAGTTTGGAGATATCATTGAAAAAGATTGCTAGATTATTTTTATATATTGCTATACCAATCATACTGTGAACGTGAATGACAGCAGGACTCCCTGTACCTAATCCAGGGAACGTTCTGCCAGTTTGGGTAGAGTCCGCTGGAGAGAAAGAATGAAGCACCAATAAGGGAGCCCCACCCCTGCCTGTGGTCACGAGCTCCCAATTCAACAGCTCAAATCAGTGTAGGAGGGTAATTACCTCACTGCTGCCATTGACTGCCTCCAGTGGACAAGTTTATTTAGAGTTGAAACCTAGAAGGATTTTTGTGCATTTAATTGACCTCAGGTCCCTGACCTGGTTTGTTCTTCAACCAATCATACTGTTGTAAACAAACTATTTACACTTTCTATTATTTAAACTAACATTCTGTAAAACAAGTGACTAATTTGGTAAGAAGCTGTATTTTATGCAAATTTAAATTATTGACTTTCAATGCATGGACAGTGTATTTAATGTCACAATATACCTATAATAGAAGACTTTTGAATCTAAAAGCAAGAGAGTGTTGTATTTTAGATTTTTTTTAAGTTACTTAAATTGATATTTAATATTTTTAAGATTTAATTTATTTTTAAGTAAAATATTTATTTTTAATTAAATTTTTTAAGATTTAAATTATTCTTACTAGAAGTAATGAATTTTACATTTAAAACTGATAACATTTATGTTTCTGAATTTAAGTTATATTTGATATTAAGAGTGAAGTTTTACATTTAATATTTATGCTGTTTTTATTGGGCTTAAAAATAAATATTTAATTTTTTAAATACAAATATGTTTTATTTCAAGTCTGATACAGAACTCTTAACTTAACTACGAGTGCGCTAAGGCATTACATTTAGATAACATCTCTATGTCACATCCATTATCAGTATATTTACTAGCTTATGGTATATTTTCTAGATTTCATAATAGATTTTCCTTTCTTACTAAAATTTTGGTTATAACTATATCTCATCTGGATAGTACATACCCAGATATTGCACATCTTACCCAAGTTTTTTTTTTTTTTTCCTACTTAAAATGTTGATTTCCTTTAGTTTTTATCTATCAAACACACGGAATCTTTAATTGGAAAATGACTCGAATTGATTACAACATATGATCATGAGATTTTGTTTTATGGAAGAAGTCATTCATCAATACTAATGAAAACTCACATTTGGCCTCACATTAGAAATATTTTTCACTATCATTTTTTGTTTTACTGTGGGCAAGTGAATAAAAGTCAAACTGCTGGAAAAAAAACATTGCTATTTATTTTATATTTAAAAAAAATTCTTGAAATTTTCGCAAAAAATATTTTACATTCCTAAAAAATTTTTTTTACATTGTCAAATAAAACATGATTATTCCATATGTACTCTTGTTAGATTTCAAACCAAACTTAATTTACAGAGTGAAATTATAAATTATTTCACACAAGATATACAAGGTGATCTTTTTTAAAGTAACAGTGTTTGGAGCGCCCTATAGTGCGGTCTAATAGTAAAATGGCACCAAACTTGGTATTTAGACTTATCAAGACATGTGAAAAAGAATTCCATAAAAAAATTTTGAAGTTCCAAAATTCACCACTAGGACATTTCATGGCATTTTACAATGTACAAAATATGAGGAAAGAAAAAATACCAACACATACAATCATACAATTAAATTATTAATGTTTAATTACTTCATTAACTTCCCCTGTGAGGAATTAGACCACATTCAATGTGAGCTCTGTTCTCTGAAATAACACAGTGCATTCTGTACTCAAAGTTCTTCACAGCAGTACATAATATATAACGAGGAATATTCCGCACTGTCTTTGTTATGTTGTCCTTTAGAATAGACAAATTTGATACTCCACCAATATAAACTTGAGATTTCTAATAACCTCAGAGCCGAAATTCCCGTGGCGTGAGGTCAAGGGAACGAGGCTGGAAAACTGCAACTTATGACTCTATCATCAGTGAAGTTTTTGGTGTAACAGCTGCATTACCTTATTATAATGTGTGGCTGCACACCATCCTGCATAAAGTTTGTCAGATGGAAACTGTTTCTTTGCTGAAATTGTAGAATAAAAAACGTTTGTAACATTTTGTGGTACCTTTCCACATTTATAGTGCACATTTCGGGTCCTGTTGGAGTGATGGTCTCAAATAAGAATGACCCAATTACGAATTTGGTTGTAAAATAACACCAAGTAATGACTTTTTGGGAATTTAATGGGATTTTGTGCACAATGTAAGGCTGCTGAAAAGCCCAAATTTGGCTATTTTGTGTGTTTATGGACCCATTAAAATAAAAATGACATTCATCTCCTCACAGAGTGTGCCTCATCAATTTCTACTCTAGCAAGAAACGATAAAGCGAAAGTCACTTGTTTATCATAATCACTTGGCTTCAGTTCGTGTAAGTGACAGATTTTGTTAGGGTAAAATCCAATAACACGCTCTTTTACTGGTTCTGTCATCGCACAACATTTGCATTTTTCTTTGATACCAGTGTTTTATCCAAATTCTCGTTATTGTAAACTACAACAGTTATATAATAAAGCGGCAATTTTTGAAACTAAATTTTGTTTTACGGAATCTTTTTCCCATATTTTGATTAGTGTAAATACCTAGTTTGGTATCTTTTCAGCTATTAGATAGCACTAGTGGGCATACCAAATACTGTCACTTTAAAAAAGAACACCCTGTATACAATGTAAGTATTAATGCAATTCTGGGAATAAACTTTTCATCTTCTAAAGAAAAGTAATTTTTATTAATAATAATTCTGGAATTATTAGAATTGCTATTAATTCCCAGAATTGCTATTAATTATTAATAATAATTAATAGCAATTCTGGGAATAAACTTTTCATTTTCTAAAGAAAAGTAATTTTTATTAATAATAAAAATTACTTTTCTTTTGTTATGTAACATTTTTATACACATTAAGTTAATTTTAATGTATACATAAACATGAAAATATATATTGGTCAGTTTTTGTAAATACATTGCATAATAGTATTTTAAATTCTTATAATGAATAACATTACCTTATGAAAAAGACAAGTAATATTGGGGAAGAGTGATAGGAAAGCATCAATTCAAAAATAAGTTTTGTGTGTAGATAGATGATGGCAATGTTGTATATTAACAGCAAATTAAAAGTCAAATTTTCTGCTTAAAATATGATTAAATATCAAACATAACTTTTAAAAATTACTAAATTGATGTTTGAACTTTTTGTTATAATTTTTTTATCTATTAATCAACAATCAACTTTTATATCATAGTTTAATTCATTTAATAATGTTTTAATTTTTACTTTTATTTTCTAGAAACATGAAATTCCTCTCTCTGCTATACCATGTCTACATTATTTGAAGCAATTAGAAAAAGAAAAAGAAGATGCAGAAGAGGAGCAAAATGATAAATTAAATATGAGAGACAATAGTAATAATTCAGAAACAAATGAGAATTCAGAAGATGTTGTTAATGTTACAAGAGAGAATTCACTTAATGCTGGAGAGAATGTGGATGGAAATGCTATTCCATCAGATGTGAATAAAGTTTCTGAAACTGTGAATGGTATTTCCTAATTTTTCTCATTTATTTTAATTTGCCATAAAATTATTTTTATTATGTTTAGAAATTTGCAAACAATTTTCTACCCTCTTTAACATAACAAAGATCATCCTTTTCCAAGTAAAGATTTTATAAAATAGTATATTTATTTATTGGAGTCACTAAATTTTATATTATAAATGCCATGAAATGATATCAAATTTTTGATTATTTGGAAAATATTTTTACAATGTTATGCTTAATTTGAAAAATGTATAACAAATCAATTGACTTTTTGTTTATTAAAACTGGTTGACTCTGCTTCAATTTAATTTTAATGAATTAAAATTTTTGGTCTAGGTATTATTTTTCCTTCTGCTAAATTACAAAGTGTGAAAGATCTCAAACTGTCTGGATCTCTGGGTATGCAATTTTTACTTTCAAAAATCTTAACCTTTGAATCTAGATGATTTTTTTTACTCAAATAATTCTAAATTATTGTAATTAAATGACAATGCATGATTAATAAAAATATTTATAAATATTCTATGGGTTAAAAGTCTCAATCTTTGGTTGACTAAGTAAAATTATTTAGTATAAGTGGACAAAAGAAACATTTGTTTCTTTTGTCCACTAATATTGTATAGTAAGAATATTCTGATTTGCTTTAAAATTATACTAAATGAATAAACATTGATATGTATTTTTAATGCTGTTTCATATTTCAAACTAATTTTGATAACAATTTAAACTATGTTATTTTCTTTCTTTTTATTATTTGGGAAAACAAAAATATCTCCCTGTGCATTAAGGAGAATAACACACAGAGCCTAATGGTACAACAAATGTACTACATAACAAATCAAAAATAAATCATGAGAATGATAAGATGAAAAAATAAAAATATAAAAAGCAGAAAAATGAGATAAAAAAGCAAAAAAGGAGTTGGATTACATCATAGATAAATAATTTTTTCCATTTTATTCCATTAATTTTATGGATAATTATTTTCATATTGAACTTGAATAAGATTTCTTATAAAGTACTGTAACAAGCTAGATTAAAAGTTTTTAATTGACCTGCTTTGTAAATATAGTTAAACATGTTAATGGTATGATTATATGTGACCTAAGATTTAAAAGGTATTGAAATCTAAAAGTGGGTTTTCAAATTTATTGTTTAGAAGCTTCTTGTTCTGTTTAAAAATGCTTTTCATCATGTAAAAAAAAAATATTTTAAAAAAGATTAGAGAATTTTTTGTAATGAGGATTCTCCTTTGTGTTTATTATGTTGCATTTTTTTTTAACTAATTGATTTTTTAAAATGTTTTAAAGTATTTTTGAATCTTAAACTTTAGTAGAGCAATTTGTTTAAAAAAATTCTTATCCTAAATGTATTTTATCACTCTAAATGTTTTCTTAGAAATTTCAATAGAAAAGAATTGCTAATCAAAATTTTACTAAACAATATAATTATTTGTAATTTATATTTTAATAATAGACTATCTAGCTGTTCGAGAATATTGTAAAAAGCGGTTTGAGTTCCAGACAATTACTGTCAAGCGCTTCAAGTAAGTTTAGTTTCTTTATCCTTATTTTAAATTTGTGAAATCTTATAAAATTTAATAGTTTTTATAATTTAATTTTGATACCATAGTGAACATATTAGGGGTGTTATGAAGCCTTTTAGTATATTCTACTGCATAAATTATCTTTTAGGAGTACTTTCATACATTGTAGGTCATATTAACATGTTGTGTTTTAGGGAATCTGAAAAACTTTAAACATATGTACATGCAGAAGACAAAAGCATAACTTCAATCTGTTATTGTTCAACAGTGACTGGAATTGATCTTGTAATCTTTCATTTTCTTACAATTTATCATTGGTGATCCCTCTTCTGTAAGCTTTTTGATATTGATAGTAAACAGTGTAATGCAAAAGTATGTTGTGAGATATTTTAATATACACCACATGCATTTCCTTCTGTGAAGTCTTTTAGATACTAGGCTATACTCATGTGTCTCAATGAAAGAAAGCTCTTAAGCACTAACTTGATAGACGTACATGCAATAAGCTAAAGTGCAATACTTACCTCCTTTGTCTGAAATGGAACTTAGGACCATATGTTCTGAAGAGCATTGTCTTTTCATTTTCCACAGTGAGATATATAATGTAAGTTTTGACACTACATGATATTCATTGCATAACGGTCTAAGGTCATAATAAATAATTTAAATACTCACAGTGTAATTCATTTCTGTGAAGACGTTTCATCAATGTTTGGCCATATTTACATGATGCAATGAATTTAACATCAGTAGACATCATGCAAAAAGTAGGAGCACAACATCCATCTCCTGGTGCTCAACATTGATGGATAGGAGAGTAATTGTACTTGTGGGACCTTATGCTCTTAAAGAGTACTGTGATTAAGCCACGGTGAACCTTTACATAATATTCTTATGTAATTATTATTTATAATTATTCTTATTATCTAATCCCCAAACTATAAATACAATATCAAGTTTGTTCAAGAAATATTCAGATATTTCATATTATTTAATAGCAAATAATCAAAACATTAGTAAATAGTATTGAATGTATGAAACCATAAATAAATGATGATGGACAATGTATTTCTGAAAAAGGCACGCCGCCGGAAAGGCCAATATCAATGTTATTTTATTACTATGGTGATATAATTATTTTGTTATTGGGGATTTATTTTTATATGTTATAGAAAATAACAATTCTTCAACATGAAAAATTTCAAAAAGTTTGCATGCTATTTAAGTAAAATAATTATTTTATGCATTTAAAATAAACATTATTAATCTATTCTGTAGATCTTTGGTAAGGTATCTATTTTTATATGCTGTCAAATTGTAAGTAAATTTTATTAAAGTTTCCTCAGTTTTTTTTCTTTTTGCTGTATATCAAAATTGACTCGGTTATTATTTTATGTGTCTGATAGCATGTATGAAATTCTCTTATAAGAACCAAGATGCTATTCAGCTTCTAAAACAATTTGCACTAAAGTTCTTGTTTATAGATTAATGGTATTTTCCAGTAAAACATATTTTTTTTTTAGAAACCTTGTTTAAATTATGTGAGGGTAATTTATTTTTAGCCTAACAATATAAATACATCATAGTTTGGTAATTTATTGTATTCAGATAACATACACAAATTACTATTTATGACAAATGGCCAAAATTATCATTCAAGTTGTGCTCTAATCTGAGAAGTTAAAAATTTTAACACTGTGTTTATTTACATCTAAAAATGATATCGGTTACCATAGAAAAGCTTATAATTGGGAAAAATTTAATTTGAAACTGGGTAAATATAAGAAAATGGGTTCATGAAATTAAAAGTGGATAAGTATGCAATTTGTTATCAGTAATAATTTATTCAAAATATTCATAGTATTTTAGCAATATATACCATCTAAAGAAAAAAAAATTTCTCACAAAGTTAAATTCAATCACTTTAGTAGCATATATTTTTTAGAACATCAGTGTTGCTTTAGCAATGATTTGTATTTTTGTTAATTGAAACAAATTCAGAAACACATGTTTGCAAGCTTAAAATAAAATTATCAATCATTTGTGTGTTTTTTTAAAAATCTATTTGTTGTAGTTTGTAAAAATCACTGAATGAAAGTATTTGGCTATTTCTGAATTATCAATTTGAAGATATTTTAAACTTGCTCCTTACTACTCATATCTTTTTTAAAATGGTGCAACTCACTCCATAATGTGTTAAATAATCTAGCGCAATTCAGAAGGGAATGTGTTGCCTGTTTGCAGGATTGACCTTTAGTATATTTTATAGTTATTCCATTTATTGTTGCACAATAAATGGAGTAACTATAAAATGGATTGTAAAATATTATCTTGTACTTATAACAGTTATCATTCCATTCACAACATCAAGTAGTATCCTATTGCAATTACATCCTTATATCATGAAATCTATCTATTTATTTAAATAGCTCATTTATAACATTCATTATTTAACTATGTTATGTAACTCACATCATTTATCTATGAACAATATATGACTTAAAATATTGTTTTATTGGAGATATTTTGCACTTCATGATATCAGAACTTCAAAGAAAAACATCTCTGTAAACTTTATGCTTAAATGCATTGGACACAGACTGTTCATTAATGATACCTAAGTCTTTCAAATATTTAAAACTTCATATTTACTCTTCAGATTACCTAATGGTGTAGCAGACTTTCATTTATGAATGCACTAATATAGATTGATAGTTTCATAATTTGTCTTTGGTTGTTCTCACTTTAAGTATTAATTATGGCAGTTAAGTTTAAATGCTGATTTAAGAATTTCTTAAGGATTAAAAGTAGCTTGAATACAACATTACCAATTAAATTCAGCCCAAGCACTACTTTTCAATTAGCATTTGATATTTAAAACATGAGAAAATATTTTATATTGAATCCTTTTTTAATCTCTCTTGATACTTTTATCAATATAAAGGATAACCAATCAGCATATCACAATCTATAATGTAAAATTATTGTTCTAATATCTATTTTATGCATATAAAATATTAACCATAAACAACTTATTATATATTGCTGGCATATTAAATATTGGCCTAAACGATGCATTGTCTTTATCATATACATTTTTGAAGAATAAAATTTAATTGCCGATCATTATAATGAATTAACAGCATTTATGTATAAAGTAATATAAATGATTTCTTATACTTTCTTCAAATAACCAATCATTGTTAGAAATAATATCTTTTAATCTTCATTAAAACTCAGATTCATCTCCAGAATTAAATAGAGTCCATTGAAACCTTCTAAGTTAGCATGAGTCAACATACAACAAATTGTCTTCTGTATCACCAAATTCATTACTAATAACACATTCCTTTAAAGATGCTACTATTGTCTCTGTTCTATGTAGGTTTCATAGGTTATATTTACTGTGAGTTGCTTTTTTTAGATCCCCTTCTGATTCTGCAAAATTCTTATTTTCTCAGAAATAGCAAGTCTCACAGTAGCCTTTTTACTATGCTCTTTAGCATACCCTATCACAGTTAGCTCGTATGCTATGTTATATCAATGCTAATGTTATTTATGAGCTACCATCACCTGCTCATAAATTTTAGAAAATCTAACTATAAAAATTTCTCAAACATAAAAGTTTTTCACAAAAGTTGAAAAATCTAATCAAACTCAGTTATGATTGTGTTCATTCACTAAACTCTTAGTAACTGTAATATTCCCATTCTAGAAACAAATTGAGTACTTTTAAATCCATGAACTTTACAGAAATAAATTTAATAATAGTTTGAATATCAACATAAGATACACTCCAATCTTTAGGCCTATTTCTAAAAAAAAGTGTGTCATACATTGGTAAATACAATAAATGCATTAGTTTTATCATTTATGTTCTATAGGTCTTTTTAAATTAAAAAATTCATCATTCTTATTCAATTCAAAAATAATTAGTCAGCTTAAATAATATATGAAGAAAAATACAGTGTATATTATACCACAAGAATAAAAACTTATCTTGCAATTCATATAATTGTAATTTTAATATTGGCATTTGAAAAGAAAATTGTAAACATTTAATCATCTATGTTTATATATATATATATATACTATGAAGTATATAAGTAATTACATATATATAAACTAAATTGGAAAATTTTACTCTAGTCAGTGGTGATAATTTATTTTATATTTTACAGAACTTGGTCTGGAAGAAGGCAGCATCAAAAGCAAATGAAAAAAAAACAAAGGCCATTCCTTGTAAGAATTTACAACAAAATATTGCGTTCCATTCTTAATATTTACATGCATTTTAAAAATAATTTTTAATATATTCCAAATTTTTATCTCTTAATTTAATTGAAGACCGTAAAATTATACAAAAATATGAATTAAAAAAATTATATTATGTTCATAATTTTTTTACTCTTTCTGTTGATGTATTATCAAATACAGATGTATCAAAAGTATTTTTATGTCAGTAAAACTATGATTATTTTTGTGCCAATGTGCAATTCTAATTCATCTTTTATTTAACTTCATATTTTAGAAAGTAAGATAAATTTAAAAAATATGACTTACTTTTCTTGCGTTTTACTTGATATTTCTGTTTAATCTTTCTGTTAAATGTAGCTTTTTTTAAAATTTTATTTCATATTTCTGTAATTTTAATTTTATAAATCAAATGTCCTTATTTTAGTTAATTGAATTAAAGTTAATTAATCTTGTAATATAAGGGCAGTGTAGTTGAAACTTTAACCATTTCTTTATTAAAATTTTTAGTGAAATAGGAGTTTCTATATAGTTAATTTAGATCAGTATGATTTTATATCATATTTCTGAAAAGAAACAATTTAATACATATATTAATTCCCTGTAAAAAATACACTAATATATATATATATATATATATAAAGCTTCTGATAAAACAAACGGTAAAATAGTAACTGATTCTAATGTGAAAGTTAATATTCTATTGCTAAGTGACTATTTACCTGCTGTTAAATTTGCAATTTAAAATGAAAATAATGAAGGTACTCATTTTAACCAAACAAGTATTTTAACTAGACTAGAACAAGAAAGAAAATATAAAATAAAAAAAAATTAAGCAAGTTTAAAACCGCAGGTGAAAAGGATGTTGAAAGATTCAAATCTTAAAAGTTTCTTCTGATAAAATTGGTGACAATGAAATTACAGGTATCACATGTTGGCAGAGAAAGTGATTCATAAAGTTTTTAAGTGATTTAGTTAAGAAGCAATGATATTAGAAGCTCGAAAAAACGAATTTATTTATCTTTTAGAAATAAAACAAGGAAAATTTTCACAGTGGTATGTCAGAAATCAGTTCACAATTTGAGAAGAAAAATTTATTTTGCTTGAAGATCTTCCAGATCAAGCATTATCCAACAAGATTATCTTAGAAAATTATTTCTTTCTGAACTTATGAATATTAATATATTTGCAAGGGAGAGTGCAAATCTGATAACTGCAAATGTAAATAATCTGAAAAAATGTATTATCTAAAAATGTCACTATAGTCTAATATATCTGAATAAGTAAACTTATAAGTAAATGTAAATTAAGGTATTATATTTTTCTTCATATAGTCATTGGTTTGTGTTAAAAACGTTTCAGATATTGTACAGTTTCAGATATATACTATACACTGCCATGGATAAACTGATAAAAAAACAATCCCCATCGGAAAAGCTTTAAGTTTTGAAAAAAATGCTGTTTATGTTTCATTAAATAAATAATGGATGACGTTATGACTCGGCTGACCTATTTCATCTATAAACAGTTTTGCCCAATTATAATCAAGAACAAATTTGACTCTTTCAAAAGATATTACAGTTGCTATTGGCTTTCGTCATTTTGTATTTTGTCCTGACTTAATTTGTTTCATTCTGAAAATATGTAAACTCGTAATCATATAACGTCACATGGAAATGAAAGCATGCAGGTTACACAGCATATTTTAAATTAAAAGCATAGAGAAAGCACAAATAAATAACAGTGGCAAACATATTAATATAAGGCGAAATAATGCATCCAATGTGTAGTTCAAAAATAGTTATATATATAATTTTTATCATTTAATTATTAATTGAGTAATGTAAAAACTAAAGGTCAAAATTTTACTAGAATTTTCTTTGAATTATCGCTCTTGATCGATCTAATGCTTTCCTCTCAGTTTATCACAATTTGCAATGAGGTGGAATCACAAACATCCAATCAAATGTTTTTCATAGCAAATGTTTCCAATGTCATAGTTACAAGACAAATGAAACATAAAAAAAAGTGTTCAGTAAATACATTAACTTAGTGTATGACTCACCACTCAGTAGCGTTCCCAGACAGAAATGAGTGGAAGAGTGAGACACTTTTGGAAATGCAGGAAGTCCTTATCCTTTCTAAGTTTACACAAGGGGTAGAGGGTATCGATATAATATTGATGTATTACAAAAGCTTTTGTAGACAATTATCACCAGAAATAAGGCAAAACATTGCAACAGTTTTCTTTCTTGGCTGTTTGAGTATTGCATGAATTTGATTAAAACATAATTTATTTCTATTAATGGAAGTCTGAGGGAAAATTTGCTTTGAAAGCTTTCTTGCTAATTGACTTGATTGAATTGTATGGGAGGCCAGGTTGTGATATTTGAAAGCCAGTAGCTCCTTTTTTTTTTTTTTTTTTTTTTTACCAGAAAGTTAACCACTCATTTCCCTAAACACCATAAATGGCAGGCATTCATTGAAGAACAAATTGTTTGTTTCTACTTGAGAGCATTTGGAAGATTGAAACAGTTGTCAACAACTGGGGAACGGAAATTACTTTGAGTCAGTGGCTTGAAGGGTTGCTTTAGAGTCTGATAAGAAAAACACTTTGAAAAGAGTTTTAATTTAAGCTGTATTTGTAAGAAGGCTTGATGCCTTACAGCTATTTCTCCATCAGAGGTTGTTGCAAAAAGGCATATTGGTGTGTATTAAAAGAAACTACTCACAGTAGACACCAGTGCCCACGTTGGTTCAATCTCCCATCCTGTAGCTGTCAGTATATATTGGAATTCAATCTTCTTTCAGGTAACATTAATTTGTAGTTTCATAAGCTAAAGCCTTTAGCACAGTTTCACTTGCTGAAATTTAAGATTATATTTACACTTTAAAATTATATTTACACTTTTAAGAAATTCTTGTTTTAAATCCAAGATGGAAAAATCCTTGAATCTAGTAAAAATAGTTGAAAGGACTTCACCCATTTTTATTTAGTATATATGAACAATAAATCTCTCACTTACATAACAATTCAACAACCCATCAGACCTGCTTCTGCTAACATCTGATCTCTACCACTGTTATAAATGCAACATAATCAAAGACCCTGGTTCTGGCTATTATCAAACTATTTCAGAATTTACCATTTCTTCTTCCCATTCCAATGAACCCACATCTAAGACATCATGGATGTCTTTAAATGAATTAAAGATAGCCCTTAGTTATTTAAAACCACGAAGGTCTCCAGATGTCGATGGTATCTTTTCTGTATTTCTTATGCACCTAGGTCATCAAGCCTAAAAAACTGTTTTGATCCTTTTTTATATTATCTGGGACTCTTCCTTCTCAATGGAGCAAATCCTCAATTATTCCCATCCATAAAAAAACGATCTGAATATATTTTCAAATTATTGGCCAATTGCATTAACTGGTATTCTGTTTAAGACTAAAGAAAAAGTTTTCTTCAGGAGATTAAATTTTTATCTTGAAAAAAAAATAAGGTTTTAGAAAAAGAGCAACATTCTTAAAAGGTTCTGATCCTCCAACTAACATGTGGCATTTTTAAACTTATTCATCAAAGACGCAATGCACAAAAGTCAAATTCTTTCAATGATCGTCATGGATTTTAAATCAGCTTTTGACTGTATAAAAATATATATATATACTGATAAATTGTAAATTTTCTCATACATTATTTCCACTTTTAAGTAATATTAAAGCTGAAGAATCTGTCCATTAGCATGGAATTGTGTAATCACAATTAAATGTTCCATATTTAGATAGCAATAAAAAAACTTTAAAAAATTTGTTTAGCTAATGCTAAAGAGAGATTATTACTATTAATTTGTTTCAAGGAAGAATTACTAGATGGAAAATTATTCATAAGGGAAGTAAAAGTGGTAAAAGATTTAAAATCAAAATAATATATTTATGAATAAAGAAAGTATAAAAGTTATAAAGTATAAATCCTTCCCACATTTACTGTTTTAGTCTCATTTTGATATTATTTAAAAAGTTTTTTTTTAATCATTATAATAGATTGCTTATTTTACTGAAACATTATTTTATACTATTCCATTAAATATATATTTTCTTGAAAATAACATTTTATTTCTTTATCAATGAATTTTTCTTTTAGCCAGATAATACTAAGTTAATAACTTGCCCATTGCCATCATCTGCTGATAAATCTACAACTGTCGGAAATGTTTCCAAAAGAGGTATGATGTATTGCATCTATCTATATATGTGCATGTAATTTCAGTAAAATAGTTATAACTACTTAATATTGTGTAAAGTCTAAATAAGCATACAGAGATACTGCAACATAATTAGTATAGATTTATGAAAGTGTCTAAAATTGTAATTGTCCTGGAGCACTTAGAAGTAATTCTTAATGAAAAAATGCTGTATTGTCTTGACAGAACTATTCAAGTTGGTCAATGCACAGTCATATTGTATGCTTATAGGTGATCAGAAAAGTGTCAAAAAGAATATTTATATGTATCTACCTCTTATTATACTCTTCCCTAATCAACTGGAGTACCTTATGACATCTGTACATACTCTTATGTCATAGAGGCTTTATTAGTTTGAACAATCTCATGCTGACATATGATCTTAGATATTTTTAGATTTTCTTCATATTTTATATTTTTTATACTCCATCTTATAAAATAAGAAATTAGAGTTTTCTGATCAAGCTGCATGTTTTCCTTCATTCATAATCCAACTGCATTGAGGCTGCAGGCCAAGGTATACTATGCTTTGTAATGTAAAATTTTTATAAACTTGTTAACCACTGATTCTGAAAATATGTATGAGAGATAGAATGCTGAAAAATTCATATGCTGATATTTAATTCAACAGTTAGAGGAAAAGTATAGCATGTTTTTCTATCACTTTGGCAGAATTTTTGGCAGTCATTATTTTTATTCTTTTGTGTTCTTTTCTCAGCAGCACTCTGAAACTTGATGCTTTGCTAAAATTATCAGTATTTATATACTGATGAAATCGTGTGAAAATTCAAATTTCATTATGATCTGTGAAATGTTGTCTTTCTTTTGTATGTAGAGTATAATATTACATTCAAAATCATTTAAATCTTAATAACCTGTCTTTGGAGCTGAAGTAACAAATCAAACTGCTTTAGCATATGCTTATAAATATATATGGTACTGTGTACCTTATCACATCGTTAATTAATTGCATGCATGCTCTATTATTTAAAGATGCATGCCTGTACCAGCTTTTCCAATGTTAGAATGTTTGTATATTAGTGTATTATTGAATTATAAGACCTTTGTTTGTATTTTTGTCGTCTTAATTAAAATTAATGTAAACCCTAGATAACTCGTCCCCGGGTGGCAAATGGGAAATGCCTCCATTGGTTTCCTTTGGGTGGTAGATAGGAAATAAAATACTCTCCACAAACCAACTAGCAGAAGTTTATCCCCTTTGTATCTCTGGCAACTTTTTTCCATTAACTTACACAAGGCTTTGTCCTCACTGCCTGGTTAACACCCAATTCTATCCATATCACATCTTTCAGCTGTCTAGCAATGGTTGCCAAGCTTTTTAACATCAGCATAGAGGATCCTGTGGAACTTCTTTTTACATATAAAATTATAGAAATTGCCAGGGCTGTGTTCAACAGCTTCGGGGACATTTATGGTTTTTTGCGCATACTCCATGAACACATTGTCAACATCATCAACTAAAATTAATATTAATTTTTAAGATTGTTTTAAGTTTCTGAAAATAAATGAAATGTAAATAATCAAATTGTTTTCACAAGATATTTAAATGTGCTAAATATTCTATCAACATTTTTAAAATATTCTATTCAAATAACTGTTATAAAGTTGTAAGACCATTAGCTAAAAAATAAAAACAATTATAAAACTGTTAAGATTTTAATATCAATACATCATTTTCATAAATAGCTTCAAATACTTGATTTTCCAGTGACTATATCAAATTTTTAAGCAATGATTTTAGAATTTCATCTTATTCATCTACAATAACTATTTTTGATTTAAATTCAGAATCATGATTATGATTGTTTGCATGCACTTGACAAACAAATGATTCTACAAGTTTTATATGAATTATTTAAATGGAATTCAGTTCTGGATTATTTTCATCAATATTAAACTTTTTTTTTTTCTTTATGAAATAAAGTTTTAGTTGATTTAATATATTGCAAAGATCATTGCTTTACTGAAACTTTTGTTTTAACCTTCCTAAAAGAGTTAAACTAAAAATTTAAATAGGCCAAATGTTATAAAATATTGATAAAGCACTTACTGATAAAATTAGAATCCATGATCTCATGTATATTTTTCCATGATCTCAATGCAAATTGTATTTCTTTTCATGCCAAATCTCTCCACACCATCACAGAGAAATCACTTATTCTTATTGTTTAAATCCCCAAGCTTAATAAGTATTGCTTTTTACTCCATCAAAATTGAATTCTTTTCATTTTAAAAATATTTTTCCTCCTTGAACCCCAAGTCGTGACTGCTACCCGTTTCACCCTTTATGTTTTAAAAGTTTTAATTTTCTTTTTAATTTCTGAAATAAAACATTTGAAATTAATCTTAAAGTGCATAAAACTTGTATGTAAGAAAGTTTTACTGGTGTACCGTGTTATTTTACAAACATGTGTAAAATATCACTTGTGTGACATAACACTCTATTTCATTGGAATCTTGGAAAATAGTCAATATATCAAAAGCTGAATTTATTTTTCCTTCTGGACTTTTATATTTCCCATCTTTTCCATTTTAAATATTATAGCAGTCATAACTTTTTCTTTTTCTCGTTCTATATTTTAAAAGAAATTTTTTTCAACTGGTTGCTTCAATTAATCTTTTCCTCGTGCCATTGTGAAATTCCTCATTAAAAGGAAAATATTTAAATCTGATTTTCTTTTTAGTATTATCATTAACATTTGTTTGTGATGCAAATTGATAATTTTATATCACAAAAAAGTGCAAATAATTTTTAAATGACAATTATTTTTGTAAGAAAAAAATAAAATGATTCTGAAGACCAAATTTATTTTGAATAAAAAATAAGTTATCTTATGTTTATTTATGTTGTCTTAGAATTTTAAAAAATTGTTTATTCTGTGAAATTAACTTGACGTTTCTTTCATTTAAAGATTTATTTACAAAATTGTAACATTTTAGTTATTTTATACATTTTAAAATTAAAATAAGGGACATATTTTTGTAATTTTATAATCGTGTAACACACAATAAATTTGTGTTTATGCATTTTTGTGCATTTTTAAGGATTATTTCTTTGAAAAATTTGCTCAGTTCTTTTTTAAATTGTATCAAGATTAACTTTGTAAAATTATATTTATATTGCACCATATGTCAAAAAATCTTATATTTTAATTAACTTCCACACTATTCACAAAATCAATGAAAAGTAAAAATTTCAGTGACAAAGTTTTTTTTTATATAATAGATTCAGGAAAAATGAGTTGCAAAAATTCTCCCATTAATAACAAAACCTTTTAGAAAATATAATGTGTGTCATAAATGTTCCATTAAAGAATAAATACTTTGCTTCTCTCTAGAATTGACATTAGATAAAAAGTTGTATGCAAAAGGAAAGTAATCCTTATATTTCAAAGATGTTATGAGTAACTGTCAATAAAAGTATGACAGGGTTTAAAATAATTTATCTACAGAAATTTTACTTTTCAAATAAAATCTTGCTATCTTGTGTTCAAGCTACAAATGTTATATATCAGAACTTCAGCCGTTATAAAATTTTTATTAAGGCAGCTTGTTTTACGTTATAATACTAGAAATGTGTCCCCAATTCTGAATCCAATACATTTGCACATTGTTTCATTTGTTAGTTTATTTTCATTTTAATTATCAAAACTGTGTTTTAAATAAGAATTTATTTTTACTTTGATAAAAATTTTATTGTAATTTCTTATTTACTTTTCCTGTATAATGTGTTCAGCCTTCATAAGCTTTTAGTTGATTATAATTGGTTGTATATCCAAACAGTTTAAAACCAAATTCATACTCTTGCTTTCAGTTTAACAGGTCATGGCTTTTATTTTCACCTGGGGCCATGGAAACTTCTAAAGGTTCAGACTTTCTAAACTAAGAAACTTCTAAAAGTCCATTTAAAACAATTTCAATCAAATTAGTCCTGCCATAAAAAAAGTGGATGGTAAAGCAACAAAGATGCTAACTAAAATAATTTAAGTGTCATCAGTGCATATAATTATTTCTGTTAAACAAGATCTATTGTGAATTTCCTTGAGTGACAACAACAGATGGTAACTTGTGCTTTAAGTATTTATATACTTATGTTAAAAATATGTGTCACAAACCTTCCTTTTTAATTTTAGAGAACTATTGGTTATTAAAAATGATTGTATTTTTTATTCTTTAAACAAATGTGAGAAGTTTTTGTTGTAATAAAGTGAAACTCTTAAAAAAACAAAATTTTAGAAGAAGGGTAACGAAACAGACCTTTACATTTGTGAGATCCTATCTTATGTGTGAAAATATTATTATGTTTGATATTTTAATATTGTCTTAAGTGATTATGAAAAGTATAATACTCCATAAATGATACTTCATATTGGAAAAATGTTACTGTTGAATTCTTATTTATTTTGTACTTCATCAGCATCATTGTAGGAAAATTACATTGAGTTATGTCTTATTATTTATAATGTACTTCATCATATCATATCATATCCAATAAAGCATGTTTTTATTTTATTGTAGAATTCATCATGAATCCTACTGGCAAATCACCTGTATGCATTCTTCATGAATATGTACAACATACCTTAAGAGTTCAACCAAAATATATTTTCAAGGAACTAGGTAAGCCTAGAATTAACCATTTTTTTAAAGTAATTAAATATATTTTGCTGTGTATTTATAGTAAGGCTATTAACTTAGTTAAACTCTGGTATTATAATCTTATAGTGTTATTCACCTCACAATATTTATTTAGTAAAATAGTTAGTCAATTTTTTTATATAAAGTATTACTGCTGGTTAATGTGTTTAACCAAATGTTATTTTTGTAATTTCTTTTGATTGAATTGGCTTGCATGTGTAAACAAATGATTATAGAGCATCTAGCAGTCCAAAGATTTTCCCAATTTCTTTTTGATAAATATACATTTAGTATAAATTTTAAAAAATACCTATAACTCTATTATTTTAAAATTGTATAATTAAAAAAAACTTAAAATTTAATGATACTTTTCACTACTTTGTCTCATAATTTTATCTAAGATAAAGCTCTATGTGTAATTTATATCTATTAAATAACAATTTGTTATTGTTTTTGTGTATTTATTTTGGTATTTTTCTTCCACACTATCGAAAGTTGGTAATGTGATTGCATTTTACCAACATGCAATCATAACGGTAAATCATGGTCATATGTAATTTTAAATTGACTAAAATCATCTGTAAGATTAATAATAGTTTTCATCTATTTTTAAACAATAGCATTTCTAAAGGACTCCAAGAATTGTTGAATCAAAACTAATTAATTAACCTTTAGTCAATGATGAGTGATAAAATAATCAGTGGTTAATTATTGTTTAATCATGATATAAACAAGAGATTGAAACTTCAGGTTAAATGCATTGTTTTATTTTAAAATTATAATATTTTGAAAGATTTGTAGAAGATTCTACCATTTAACTAATAATTAAATATTGTTAAACAGTTATCTTTTGCTTATTAAATAATATTAACCATGTGTTTATCATTAAAATAAAAAAGTGTTTAAATTTTTAGATCAAAATAATGATTTGTTGCTTAAACTTTTTTTAGTGATATGATAGTTTTTAAAAGAATTTTTTGATCCGCTTAGTAACATATCTAATACTATAGAAATATTTATTGGAATGAAGTATTTCTGCTTACAAACAGTTAAATGATCAAGATCAAAAACAAAGAATGTTTAAATAATTTAGAAAGTAATGAGACGTACAAATTAGAATGTGTTAAAAAACTTACCTTATATTTTGCATGGTATTAATTAACTCATATTGCTTATTACTAAACTTGTTTGACTTTTCAATTTTGGGACCAAAATATAAAAACCATTTTTTATTTAAAGTGTTAATTTGCCATTTTAAATACATATAATTTGTAAGTCTGATATTATAACTTATATTAATAATGTATGATGTCAGTTAATTTTAATTATTTTATCGCGTATAAAATTTTAAAGTCTGTCATCATTTATAGATTTCTTGTTTTTACCGAACAAAATATTTTTAAAAAAATTCCATTTATTTATAATTTAGAAAGTGCAAGTACACCATATGGTGCAGTTGTTATTATAAATGATATGGAATATGGAACAGGATATGGAAGTAGCAAAAAAGTAGCTAAATCAGAAGCAGGTAAGTTTATTTTAAAATTCATGTAAAAAATATTTATGTGCATAGGAGAGTAAAGGAAATAATAAAATTATATTAAATTGTAAATTTTTCAGCTAAAGCTGCTTTAGAAGTTCTAATTCCTAAAATAAAAAAGTTTACTCCTGATAATAAAAATAGTGATGACGATGATGAGTTGCAAGATGTTGAGGTATCAACTTTTAGTTTATTTTCACTTTTTTAAATTTTTGTATGATCTATTTGATGCTTGTTTATTTATTTTGACAAATTTGCATTTTATTTAAAAAATTATCATATCAGTTATAAATAATATACATTATCCAATCCATGTGAGAAAAGCAATTTAATTTTTATGTCTTCAAATTAATTAAAAATTATTTATATTTATGTAACTCTTAATTCTCTAATTATTCTTTTATGCTTGACTACTATCATATGAAAGCTACTTTGTATTAGGCTGCTAGAAGGAAAATGGCCGATACGGCCAATTCCTGACTTAGAAAAAAAATATTTATGTAATTTGATATATAATTATTTCTGATTATAATTTTTAAATCAAATGTTCAGCAATTTGTTTCTAATTTAAGTTCTGACATAATTGCTAGAATATTAAGTTTAAAAAAAAGTTTATTTTATATAAATTAGGTAAGAGGGAATCAATACTTATTTTACTTAAATTATATAGTTAAATACAACAATGGTAATTTTTTTATGCTAGTTGAAATTTTTTACTTTTCTATTTCCCCTGTTTTCTGTTCTCTATTAAAAATGTTCTGTTTCTGCACTTATTGTTTTTTTAGTTTTTTGACCAAGTGCGAGTAGAAGATCCTAGAGTTTGTGATCTATCTGTAAAGGCTGGTCAACCCTATCCTTATCAAATTTTACTTGAATGTTTAAAAAGGTTAGTATAATTATTTATTTTATGTCTTTATTTATTTGATCTGATTCATGTTAATCTGTTGCATTTCTTTTAACCCATAATTTGTTACATATGCAATCTATAATAAAAGACCATCTTAACTTTGGAACATCTGGTAATTATGGTCCAGTTGGAAGTTACTTAGATGTAGAAAAGTCGATATGTACTGCAAAACAAGATGATTTGCAATGGTCATTACTAGTAAATTTGGATCCTTTAGATATCTCAAACAGCATGCATGAAAAAGGTCAATCATAAAATTTTAAATTAGCAGCAATATATTGACACATTGCATACAGAACTGAGAAAAAGAATGTGAATAGTACGCATTTATGCTGGAGTTCTAACACAGGTACATTTGGAAACAGGTAACAATAAATAGTTTTTATTGGGCTCAATCACGTCTACAACAACAACAGTGTGTATCTAGAGTGTCCCTGTTACACATTTTTCATAATGTGTCAGGTAATAGACTAGAATAAACATTAATTATACATTATTGAAGCAAGCGCTGCCTCGTCAAGCAGTCTCATTCCCCCACTCTTTTAGGTAGTCCCACAAGAACTTCGATAGGGTGAGAGCTGGCATATACATAATTCCTTTGATGCAGTCTGATGTTGTATTGCTTGAATGTTTTGGTGTGGTACTGGGGGGTAGAGGCTTTAATTAGTGGTTTATCATGTAAGAACTTAATGAAAAACATGATCAACCTATTTAATAGATAGATCTCACTTTGTGTGATGTAAACAGTGCTAGAACTTGTACTCTCTTTTATTCATTCTTTTTTTACACATGGATGCTGTTAATTGTTATTAAATTACTGCTGCTCTTCATCATTATAATTGAATTTTCTATATCTTTTTGTTTTTTAAATAAAATCACTAACATAATTTATCACTATGAACACACCCAAATTGTCTTGTAGCATATAGTTAATCAGCATTGATTATGTAAGTTAGCTTTATTGTCAGATTTGATGAAATGATTTCCAGCATCATGTTCCGCTTCCCCAATTATGGTGTAACAAGAAAGGTCTTTACGTATTTCATCAAAAAGCACCTTGGTTATTTTTTCACCAATTTTTATATGTAGTGAAAAATGTTTGGAAAGAATGCATTTGTAAAATTGTTCTGTTAGCCAATCTGCATTATTGATCTTATAAAAGTGTAATTTTCCATTTTCACTTAGGAGCATTATTTTGCTTTTTGCAAACTAGTTGATTATAATTCATTCATTTTACTATATGTTCCTTGTACTTTAATACTCCTGGTAATGATATTTAATCTTTAGCTGGTTCATCAGCTATCTTAAAAGACTCAAGCTAGTCCTGTTAAAAAACAATTTTAGTACTAATATTTGTTATGAAAAACAAACACAACTGTTAAAACATAACTTTTATTGAAAGAAAGAGCTGTGGTAAGTCATTAAAAGTTTTTTAAGGAAAGAAGAACATCTAATTATACACTACTCTCAAAAGGTATATGTGCCGAAGTTGTCTATGTATGGAGGAAATTTCCTTATGTATCCTTTGCTAAAGTTTGACATATAGATTTAAACTTCTGAATTTATAATAAAACTTTAAATGCTGTTAGACATTCCTATTAAATGCCCTGAAACTTCTTATCTAGTATTTGTTTATTAAAAAAAAAAAAAAAAGAATTTATTTTTCCAGTACACGTTAAAAACATCAATTTTGACTAAAAATGATTTCCGGCAATTATTTTATTCTTTCGTTAAATAAGGAATTTAAATAGCTTTCTATAACAGGTTTGTTTTTGTCTCTACGTTAATTAGATTCCAAGATATAAAGAATTTCGTAAAGATTAGGAAACCAAAAGTGGACGTATTTAAAGGACCAGAAGTGGGCGTTTAAAGGGCCAGAGTGATGTTAAACTAATTTTTAACATCATTCTTGAATTAGTAAGCTTTTAAAAGATACATAAAATAATTACTGTTCTGGAAATCAATCAGAAAATCAAATAAAAAAATTAATCAGCAAATATGAGAATTTCTTGTAAAGACACAACACTTTAATCTATAAATGCAATTTTCTTTCTTAGAATTGGCTTTCACCTATAATTTGCACGCTTCAAAAACAATAACTCAAAATATTTTTATAATATCACTATGGAATTTCATGAGCGTGATCTGTATATTGTTTTCTATGGAATGTACTACAAGAATTTTAATCACTAAACTATTTCCCAAATTATGGCCTGTTGTTCAAATAATGACATAGAAATTTTGGCTAAAATTTCAGTATAAATATTCAACTGGCCGTAATTTTTTTATTTTTTAACAAAAACTTAAAATTTTAGTACATGCTCTAGATAACAACACATAGATTATTTGGTATTAATTTTTTTTAAATATGTTTTAATAGTTTTTACTGTAGCATTTTTTAAAGTTTTTTTTAAAAAATGCTTAAAATTGTATACATATTTAATATTTCTGAAGAATAATATTGGAGTATATCAAATTTTAGTAACTCAAGAATAATGTTTTCTAAAGTGAAATAAGAAAAAATCGTTACAATGTATATATGTAGTGTATTTAAAAAAAGTGCTCTGAACATGTTGGGGTACCTTAATACAATAGACCTTTGTCTCAAATGCTTAACTTTTTTAGAACCAATTTTTTATTAATTTATCCTTAAGTCTAAATCTACCTTGAAAATAACTCATAACTACAAAATTTAGCATGGTTCTATGAATCACTTATATGACCATATAAATAGCTTTAATGAACATCGTGACAGCAGTAATATAATCTATGATGTGTATAGATATTAAAAGGGTTTTAATGCTCCATAGACAACTTAACATCTCAAAGCTGATTCAATGCGCTTTAGCATGTACCACAAAAATTGTCTTTTAAGAAGACTTCTATGATATTGCTGGTTGAAAACCTGGAAAATTTCAAAGCACCTTCTCCAACATATGTAACATCCATCTCTTGTTCATCAGAACCTGGGGCCTAAAGCTATGAAGAACACTGTCTTATTACTAGGCTACAATGAATCCTATTAAAAGGGCTTGTTTGTTTAATTCACAGACACAAAGATATCCTATAAATATATCTGCTAACATAGTTTGCAACTTGAAAGACATTTTATCATGTTTCTATAAAGGGATTGGTTGAACAAATCAATTAGACAGAATGTTAGGTGAAACAATGGGGTAATTGCCTTTCAATGTCTTAAAGAACATAATTCAACTATCATAGGAATTCTAGAATTTTTTAATTAACTGTCCAATGAAAAATAATATATATACAATAGCAATTATATTTGTACCCATACCAAGAGTATCAATAATTTAACCTCACTAATCACTAATGATGTAATTTTATAAAATAATTTAAATCTGATGAGTATATATGAGGTGGTTATTTAAATTATGTTTGTAAAGTTTTCCATAAACTATTCATTTAATCACTGGCCTTATTTCTCTTTTATTCTTTTTTTATCATTCTATTGTTCCTCCTTTCTATTGTAATGTATGATAAATGGTTTGATTTGGACTATTTTTTGTCTAAATAAACATCATAGAGACCAAACTACGTTGATTCTTATATGACTTAAGGGAAATAGTATTCAACTGAGTTATCATTTTAAGAGTTATTCTATTATTTAATTGCAATCCATTGCAAAACTAATTTTTTTCAACTAACATTTTTGTTAATGCTGGTGTTCATCCTGTGTATTTTTGTTTAAAATCTTCTATGTAAAGTTATAATCTTATAGACTGGCTTACATCATTACACATTTGCATATGAATCACCTTATAAATGGACCCTTTATACAGGATGCTTTTTGAAAAATTCCAAATTTGAAAACTAATAGAAGCTATAGTAACTGATAGAAGTTATAGACACAGAAGTGATTGAATCAGTTGTAAGTTTCTAAAAATGTTAGGAATACAGTACAGTAGCTCAAATTTTGTTCTAAATTGTGCTAATAGATGGCATTGTGTTATATTAAATATGCTATATGCAGTAGCTGCTTGTTTTTATAAACTCACATGGACCAATAAAATAGTTAAAAATTATAAGAATCTGATATACACAGTACTAGTGTGTAAAATGGTAAGTGTTCATAAGTTAGAGATATGTAAAAACAAGCACCTCCTATTTTTATTTACTGATGTTTTTAAAATTTTTGGATGAATAAAAATAACATAAAAATTAATTTAACAATAATATATTTTTAAATTTTGTGATTTTAATTGTGTAATTTTGATTTTTTCCATTATATTGACAAAAGAAAACTTAATGTATAAAAGCAAAAATATTCTAGAGAATTTTTAGATAAGTTTTACTCATTTTTTTATTAATTTTTCAAATACTAGTAACTTAATAATTTCATTTTAGAAATTATGGTATGGGTGATACTGAAGTTAGTATTAGAATGCAGAATTTGAAACATCAAAAAAATGAGTTTGTCATGAATGTTGGAAAGCACAGTGCTACGGTATGTAATATTATGATACTTATATTAAAAAGAACTTTACGTATATTAAGTTGTTCTCTTTGATAAATACTGCACATTTGTAAAATATTAAACATGAATTTACAAAAATTAGATGCCATTAAAATATTTTTCTTGTATCAGTTTTTCATGTTTAAGTTCATGGATTTTAATTTACTGTATTAATGTGTAATATTTTATTGGAATTAATTTTTTTAGATTTAATTTAAAATAAATAAGAAAATACAAATAATAAGAGACAGCTTTATTTTATCCAGCTTGTTTTATAATTAGACAAAGCTTTGTTGTTAAAAAAATTTAGCTCTTATTTTACATTTATATAAAAACCTAAATTTTAGTCGCAATCTCATTTCATGTTACAGTCAGTTTATGTATTTCATTTTTATACATTTGCAGATAACTTGCTGTGATTGGTAACTAACTGTGATTAGTTATGTTAACATAGCAATCTTACAGTAGTAATAATGTGATGTTTTTGAAATGCTTATCTTAAAAATTATGCTGTATTTTAAATGTATTGCAATACTTTAAGTAAAATGTATTTTAGAATTTTAAATAAAATCTGTAGTGTATTTTGAAAAAAGATTTTTTCCTTTATTCAAAGTTCAAGTACTTTTTTAAAATATCTGGAATCTTTTGGAAGTTAATTTCTTTTCTGGGTACTTAAATACCCAATTTGATGCAACTTTTATCCTATGATCCTTCCATTATCTTACACAAGTTGTTGCTAATTTTTGAAAAAATTGACTTGTCAGATCAACAGAAATTCCATACAAATAATGGGTTCTCTAGTAATATTATAGAAATCAATTATTATAAGTGAATAAATTTTTAAGTACTTGTTTTTATATTTTTTTAAGTCTATAATGTTAATTTTATATTTTAAAGAATTAAGTGACTAAAATTTTAAAGAAATTAAAATTTTAAACTATAATTATAGAAAATTTTATTTTTTATAAAAATTATTTAAAAGGCTTGAAATTGAACTATGCTATCTTAAAAGTGATTATATTTTAAATATCTTATTTACTGCTTTATTTAGTCACAATGTAAAGTTAATATCTTATTTATATAAATTATGCTTTTTAATTATATTCCAGATGTTTTTAATATTGAATTTTTGTCAAGCATTGCTCTATTGAGATAATTTTTTTGTATTTTATTCAATAATGTATATATTTTTACAATATTCGTTTTAACCAATTTATTGCTAGCCTTAAATTGGTTACATGTGCATGCATGTAAGTTTCTTTATGTTAAAATTTTTTAAGTAATTACTTTTTGAATTTCTCTTTTAAATGAAAATCTTTCAAAATTTTACATTTATTTCTTAATTACTGTAATATAAAACATCCTATAAGAAATATCTTGTATTGAAAATTGTAAATGAATGAACATTTTTTACGAAGCAGAATCCATTAAATGTCTGTAAAATAAAACATTAAAATGTAATATTCTCTAAAAACTTTGTAAAACGAATAAGACTAAATTATAGCATAGAAAAATTTCTTAATATATGTGCTTTCTTGTATCTTAATGCAAGATACTTGGTATTTGATAACACTATTACATGGATCTAGTTAAGGGCTCAATGATTTTGATTTACTTCCGAGCACAGCAAAACATTGTGTAAGTTAATGATTCAATAAACATCAATGATAAAAATTTCAGCAGAGTTAACTTAGTGAATAGGCTGATAAAATGTGGAGGAGCAAGATGTTATTTTTACTAAATAAATCTTACAATTATATATGCTGCTTTTTTTTTAAAAAAGAAAGTGCATGTATACAATTAACTTAAAAAAATTGAAATTAAACAATTTTATAGAATTATTAAAATTGTAACACTGTTATTAAATTTGTATAAGTTATGAAAAAGAAACAGTGTAAAATTTATTGCTATTTGTAATATAAAATTCTGCACATTATTAAGTGTGCAGAATTTAATATGTGAACATGTAACTTGATTTATTGCTAAATTTTCCATTGGATGTTCATTAATGTTTGCACTCTGGATTGCTAATTTTTGTGACAATAATAAACCATTTTAAAAGAAAATAAAGGAAGTTCAACTGTGCTATTAAATGAAGTAAATTTAACTACTAGATTGCTAAATTGCTTTCAAGATTTTTTCCTTTACATAATCATATTGTGAAATTCTGTGTAGAAGAACAAATAATAGGAGATTTAATATAATATTATTTGTATTCATGTCTTACAAATTTTTTTTGAATACAATAATTTATTTATTGAGTTTGTTTTTGTTGCCCAGTACAACTAATAAATACGTCAAAAGTGTTTTTTTACACATTTGTTTTGAGAATTATAAAAACTTTTGTGACATACTTAATATTGTCACCATCTATTTTTTGTTTAAAACTAATCTGTATTATTTTATTCACTATTCATTTTAAAAATTCACTAAACTCATATGAAAATGCTAATAAGAATCTAAATACTTTAATAATTGGTTTCAATAATGATTGATTATGTTGTATGGCTTAGAAACATTGATCAGAAAGACTGAATATTTAAAATGTTTTTGATTTCTGTATGGTGAAGACATTTTTATGGCTTCTCTTGACAAAACTTGTAGAAAACTATAATATATTTATATTCAATTTATTATAGCTGCAACAGTTAGTTACTTAGTTTCATAGAATTATTATGATTTTGAATGTTTTCTTGTTTTACAATACCTCCTGGAATATGAATACTAGTGGCTCAGAATCGACTTAAAAGTGTAGATCCTGATCTAATTAGTCCTCGTGTGCAAAAAATGAGCGCTGATTGAGAAAACCGAACTAATTCTTGTTTTACAATCTTTATATTTTTCTAAATATAAACAGTGATTTATCATACTTTTTCCATATGTTTTACAAGGGATATGACATCAAATTCTGTTGGATCCCAAGTAACATAGCTCTTGAATGTTATGAAAAAGCTGATACAGCTGCTGAAACTGTCTTGACTTCAATTCAGCTACTTATCCTTCTTATAGATGTGAGAAAAGGTGTAAAAAAGTTTATTTATTCTCTTTGTCAGGAATTTTAGAATATGCAGATCAAAATGTGTACCACTTTACTTTGCATTTTTCTGTCATCAGTTTTATTGTTATGGAGAGTGCCAGTGAAGATGAACTAATCTTCATATCAGACACATACATCACTGATAAACATCTCTTTTTTAATGAATCAAATCCATGGTGTGAAATGTGTGAAAAGAATTTACTGTTTTTCATATTTCAATTTCTTGTTCTGATTTTAACCTTTATCGCTTTATATTTCTTAAGACTAATATTTTAACAATGTTTGATTTCTTGTAGATCCATCCCATTTAAAAAAAAACTTTTAGCTTTTTAAAGGGCAATAGATTTTAAATTTTTTATTTATATGATTATATATTCTTTAATCTTTTTTATTTTTACATTTTAAATTTTTTTATAAATCAAAATTTTATCTTTTATCAAAAATTTAACATAGCTTAGGTTTTCAAAAAATGTAAAAAGAGATTGTCATTTTTTAAACCTTGTGCCACAAAACCCAGCAGATTTAATGCTTGTGCTTATTTTTATTTATTTATTTTATTTACTTATTTATTATTATTATTTTTTTGTTACTGTTTCTACCTCATCCAATTTTTTTTACTTTATGATTATTTCAGTCCTAATATTATATCTTAAATTTCTGCCAAAAATATTAATATGGCCAAAAATATAATTTATATATTTTCAAATTACTATTTATGATACTTATATTTAACTATTCTAATTATTAAGATTAAAATTTTTATAGGTTGTATTGTAACTAAATTTTTCACAGAACTGAATTTCCAAAATAGTCTTACAAGAATCTATGTTTTTCAATTATATACAGTTCTATCTAAATTTAGTAATTTAAAATATTACTATTGTTCAGGTGATAAAACGTTTGTTGATTAATGACTCCTATATACAAAAACATAAGGTTTTAAATGTTTAAAAAATGTATTTAAATTTTTTAGAAATAAGATGATTTTATTTTTATGAATCATAATTATAATTAATATTGATAAATGAATTTAAAATAGTGTAACTATTACAACTATACAATTTTTGCTGCATAATTTTTATATATGAAACTTCTATTTTTAGGTTGTGTGCAAAAATAAAAGAGATGGAAAGCAGCGAGCTTCACAATCAATTCTTCAAGTATTATGAAATTTTGTTTGACATTTTTTCTATTATAAGATATTATGTAAATGTGACTACCCATTCTTCTTTTTTACTGTTTTAATCAACTAAATAGTACATTTTAAATTTTACTTTTTAAAAATTGATATGGATCATCTGACTCTTTGTAATATTCATAAACTTTTTTTTTCTTTTTTAAATTTTACTGTATTAATTATTGCTGAAATCGAAATCACTGCTCAAAATACCTTTGTTGTTATTGAAAATAATACCATTTTCTGTATTTTATCAATATAATAGTAAGTTTTTGTTTATTTTGTAATTCAAGAAATATATTAAAATATCTCATATACCTTATATATCTAAAAAATATTATTCTCATTAAAATTTTTTAATACAGTTGTTAGCTCCAAATAATGTTTCTTGATTTATGTACAATTTTCATTATCCTTTTTAACTCTTATTTTTATAAGTACGTAGAAAATATAATTTAGAGTATTCTTTTAAAAGTAACATTGTGTATCCTGTTTCTTTTATAATAACATTATTTGAATAGTTTATTTTTAAGTTACACAATCATATGTATTGCATAACTTGAGTAATGTTCAAATTAGATCATAAATTTAATGTTCCTCTTTTTTCTTTTTTCTTTTTTTCCCCTTGTAAATATAGCAGTAAAATATGACCTTCAGCAATATTATATTAAAGAATTCTTCATAAATATTTGTTTAGTCTGTAATTTTAAAAAATATAATACATCACTCTACATTTCAATTTTTAGGATTCATATTTGTGTTTTCAAAATTGAATATTTTTAAAGTTGGTAACTTCCTTGTAATTTTAAAAATGTTAGGTATATTATTTCTAAAATACATTCTCACATTATTAGAAAAATGCTGTACTTCATTCTAAAAAGTATTTGAATTTTTTTACTATTAGTACTATTGAAACTATTCTTCCTTTTGTATTTAAAACAGTTGTTTGTAATTTAAAAAAAAAAAAAGGTGTCAGCTATGTTTTTAAAATGAAGTGCTAAGTTTTGTAGAGGGACTACTACTACTATATTCCAAGCAATTATATGGAAATATATAAAATATTTGATTAGTAAAACTAAACTTTGATTGTGCAATAAAGCAGCTTTTATAATTTCATATAATGAATTCTTCAATCCATTTATTCTAGGGTATTTATACAAATATGCAGTGAATAATTTTAATTATGTTAATTTTATTTTTGATTTATTTTAAATATATTTCATAAAATTGTTATCATTCTGTATTATATTTAATGTTCACATAAAGTATGGGACTAGCACCATATAAAAAAGGTAAAGGCATAATATTTTTTATAAACAATAGAAAAATTTATTCATATTTGAATATATTAATATCTTACAAGCATTTAACATTAATTTTAATATTATGAATGTTATTTAACTTGCAAACACTATATGTATACATAATGTTGATTTTTCAGCAACTTCATCCACATATAAATTCATGGGGATCTTTGCTTCGAATGTATGGGAAAGGATCATGCAAAACATTGAAAGAAAAAAAGGTGAACTAATAGCATTTTATAAAAAAAAACTTAGATTTTTAACAGAAAGTCAGATTTTAGTTATGATAAACGATTTTAATTGTTTAATTTTATTCTAATTGAAAGTTTATATATATTTCATTCATAAACTTTGAAGAAATTTTTTTCATGATTATTCGAAGAAAAAATTTTTGAAATTCAGTGTTAATTACAGAAAAACATCTAAATAAAAATGCATTTCCCTTAAATCTTTGTTGGTGATTCTGAAATTATCTTTTGCCTGCAATGCACCGTTTTTCCCAAAAGCCAAATTTTAATTTTATGCAATATCACAAAAAATTTGTATACTCCTTTTAACTGAGCAACTTACAGCCATGGGAATTGTGCCCTGATTGACATTTCCGAATTGCCGACTAATTTTGTGAATTTTAATGATATTTTGTCAAAAAATCTAATTTAAATTTGAAATTTCAAGACTTTAGTTAAATTAAAATGCAAGAAATCTAAAAATCTACAAAGGAAATCTTGATTTGTGGTGAGGGGATTTTCTCCCTTCATCAAACCTATATGAAAAATATGCTGTTTTTATTTTTTTCAGATGAAGTTTATATTGTTTTCAGACATTTCTTTCCATTATCTTATGTTATTTGAGAAAGTATGAAGAGTGTACATTTATTGTGATCATAAAATTATGTTATGGTGTTTGGATTAGAATGTGCACCAAAATTTTAAAAAATATTATGCTGGATGTATTTTGTTGTGCATGTTGCAAACTTTCTTTGAAAATTCAGGAATATAATCAGAAAAGTTTATTAACCATATTTAAGATGTAGAGTGGGGACTAAGATAAGCTCATGCTATCTACATGTATGCTGCAATTTATATTTCTGGATTCTGAGAAATTCAAAAAGAAAACCATGATAAAATTTAATTTCCTGTACCTATAGTTTTAGCACAAACCAACCAATTGCATAATGGATTGTTACTTTTGTTTGATAGATGTCAAGGAGACTCCTTTAGAATACAAACATTGTATTCATTATCGAAATCTACACTCCACAATTCAACTAGTTCCCTATAATGAATGTCTTCCTACAATTACAGCTTTAAATAAATATATTGATTCTAAGGAGTTCACCTTGGATGACCTTAACAATAAAGATCATGACTTTAAAATGTCTATATTTTTTATATGTTCCATCTTAAAATCACATAGCAGAGCTTAATGATCTCCTCTGGGGCTTAATAGTCTCTTAAAAATGCATAGTTACTAAGTTTTAGGCTCCAAGATTATAATCTATTTGAAAAAATTATAAAAATAAGTCCATTTGTAGATAAACTATTTCTAGACAATTTTGCATTCAAAAAAGACAATCATTTACATTGTAGTAATATAGGCTTATTTTAAGAAGCATGAAATGAACATAATCCATTAAAGTGACATCTTTTCATTGATTCATTTAAACTTAATTCAGTACCTTTTTTCATTTAAGCAAAGTTTGTCTATCTATTCTTGTTATATGTCTTATAAATACAAAGGAAATTTATGAAATTATGAGTACGATATTGATGTTAATTTAATACATTACATTCAAAAGGAATGTTAATGGAGATTTGAAAATCATCAGGGTATTTATTCTTTTTGTCTAGAACAACTAACAAAAAACTACATTCAGAAACAGTGGCACACAAAGAAAAAAATTTTTGTCACTAGAAATAAATGACATGATATGCTAGTGAATCTACATTTGTCTTTCTTTTCCCATTGCCCATTAAACTCAGTATAGTTATAATATTTATAAAAGCTGAATACTAAAAAAGTGGCTTTCTTCCTTCTCAAAAACTAATTCAATTTTTGAGTGAGGCAGATAGTAAAGAATAGATTTCTATTGGCAGGCAAATTAGTCTCTCATGGTCAAGATCTTAAAATATGCTGCCATAATTATTATAAACAACTTGGAGGACATTTATACCAGTCCAATCATGTTTTCTTGGAAATCAGCTGAAACTAGGAAAATCTTAATAACATGGTGAAATGTTTTCATGTTATAGGTTGCAATATGTCATTAAAACTATTCTTTTTGGACATAAATCTGACAGTGTTCCTTCGAAATCTTACCTTAACCTTAACTGAGATTCTCTTAAAACATTAGTTAATTATAAGCACAGGAAAGCATTTCACGAAGATATCTATATTTGAGAATAGTTTAATGGATGATGGAATAGAAGTATGTAATTAGAATATTGCTGATTCGTCATCTAGTACATATCATCAAATATCTATAACAGAAAATTACCAAAAATATTGTAGAAATTAACACCTAAGTAGATTCGTCTAAAAGGAAGACAGGAAAAAGTTCAGATTTGTTGTACAATGTAATTTTGGAATTACATTTAAATTAAAGTTAAATAGAGAGTTTGTGGTGTTACATATTTGAATATATAATGCAATAGTGTGTGGATCTTTGCATCTAATGCTTTCTTGTTTAACTGATTTGTACAGAAGAATTTAAATAAGGCTCAGTAAAACTTAATCATGAAATAATTACTATTGTCCTAATTTTTGTTTTCATAATATATAAATCACTCTATTTAATAATATTTTTTTAAAAAAATATTAGATTTGTCAGCATTAATAAATGATTTATTAAAGTTTTTATTTTGAAGAGTATATATTTTTAATTTAATAAAATTTTAACCATTTTGTAAATTGAGTATAAAAGTCTACCATTTTTTCATTGTGATTTCACTATCACAAAAATATTTCTTCTCACACTTATTCTTAAAACATTAATTAAATGCTTATATAAATAATTAAGCCCTAAATATTGAATTTATATATATACACACACATACACTATACATGTACTTATATTTATACTTGTGTATTATATGCACTGTTATTATATAAATAATATGATTTATTTGCAAATCTTATAAACTATGCATTTAGAAATAATCATACCAGATGTATGCCATTGGACTTGATAGGCAAATTTATCACATATAATGATAAAAAAAATTTTTTTTCTCATTTACAGTAATAGAACTGTGCAATACTTTTAATGAGTACTAGTTTTAAATGTCGTATTTATCATAGTTTGGGATAATATTGCTCATTCTCAATGAATATATTCTAATTTGCTGATGCTTAAAATTTTTTTGGGTATAATTATGTGTCATAGAATTTAGAAAAAATTTGTCTCTTTCCAAGACATCAAAAGTATTAATACATTTAAATATTATTGTTTATTGAATTGTTTTAAACTTAATTCAAAATTAAAATTTTTAAGATTAATTATCTGGCATATTTTATTTCAGGAGGAAGAGCAAAGAATTACTGAATTACAAACCAAAGCTTGTGCAAATAAGCCAAATATGTCTATATTGAATAAATTGAAAGAAGAAATGCTCAAGTATAGAGAAAAAATGGTAAGTAATTAAATATTTCTCAACATTCTATACTTGTATTATTATCTCTTATTTATTTTTTCTAGTTATGAAAGTTTATAAAGAATCCTGCATATATGAAGGAATGCCATATATTTTATTCATGTGTTTTATGATATGTTTATAATTATTTTACGATGATGTATAATTTTAGTACTTAGCCCAAGAAGCATGGTTTCTTTTTTAAAATCGATTATTCTTTATATCCCATAGTAATTATATATAAAATATAATAATGAATCTCCCTCAAAAATAGTTTATTTTAAAAAAAGTTTTATATTAATTTTTATAAAATATCTTGCTACTCATCTTTTTGAATCTGGAAAGTCCAAGATCTCATTGCAATGGAGTATTGTTCCATGTCTAAGGGTAATATGAAGATTTTCTTAAATAAGGAACCACAAAGACTGAAGACTGACTTAACTTTAAATAGGGCCTTTGCAGTTTAGAAGCAGTTATCAAAGAAAAGATTTCCAGAAGTATAATTTCACATGGATGATGTCATAACCGTGATATATTTAATGTACCCCCTGCCCCATAAGCAAACATGATGGGTCTTTGATTGGGTCATGATTCAAACTAACTACCTTCTGATTATGAGAACAAACTTCTAAACAACCTAGTAACTGCAGCTATAAAATAACTTTATAACTATTAAAGTCTTCCTCATTGTTTGAATACATTTGTCTGATATATTATTTTAACTTCAAAATATTTTTCAAATTCATATTTTGATGCCTGGTTGGATACAAAATGAGGTTGCAATGTTAAGTTCATATTAGTATGACAATTGGCAAAAACAAAATTTTATATTTCAATTGAGTTAATTTAAATCATCCATCAAAAAAGCAGCAATCTATTCTGTTTTTGCAAAACAATTGTTGTAACCGGGCAGAATCTTTCCTGATGATACTCCCTTAAAAATAGTTTATTTAGAATACAAAAATAAATGATACAAAAATAAAATGATAGAATGAATTTGCTTTACATGTGCTTAGTATAAAAACATGCATAAGAGTAAAATATAAAGTTCATACTATAGAAGATAATAAAATGCATTATAATGAAAGCTCTGCTAAGTGAAATGTGTTTTTATACCCAGTATAAATTATATATTTCACAGATTTTTTATACATGCTACTTTTTTAAAATGGTTAAAATATAAAAATTTGAATTTTCATTCCTACATTGTTGTATGTGAATGCATAATCAGCCTTTATCAGTCACAAAGTACCAATTTTTATTCTGGTTCATTGCTTTCAATTTTTTACTAAAACTTTGATATAAATAGTTTACATTTTAAATTCATCTTTGGAAAACATGCTTACAAATCTAAGAAATTATCCTTGCGATGTTTTTAGCTGAAAAAATGGAAGTTTCTATATCTATTTTATCGATAGATTTTACGTAGCATAATAAGATGTACTATTTTGCTACGTAAAGTCTCTATAAAATATATTTTTTATTCTATTGATAATCTAGTGCCTATCAAACGTAAAAGTCATTAAAAAAAGGAGGGAGGACAAAAATGCATTGAATTCATCCTTCATTAATAAAACATTTAAGTTAAACACTATATGGAGAAATTTTTTACTATTTTTTTAAAGTAATTGTTACAAATTTTTCACATGTAATAAAGTTAAGAATTTTTTTAATGTTTTGAATTATTCTCTTTTTCATTTATTGAATAACAATTATTTCAATACAAGTTGAAAAAAATTTTATTTAATATATTTTTTCAGAAATCAAAGAAGCCTATTGGAAAATTGATCCCAGAAAGAATGCAGCTTCTATCTGTATCTGATTCAAATCTGAAGAACATTGAGCTGTAATATTAGGGAAAATAAATGCTGCAATATGAACTACATTCCCTAAATGTCCTTTAAATGTAGTTGTAGTTATTGAAAAAATAAATGTGTTTTAAATATTGATTTAGTTCTTTTTACAGATGGATTAAACTCGAAAAATTTTAAAGTTTTAATTTCTTTCTTTTCTTCACAAATATTTAAATCTTATTTTTGAAGTAGTATTCTCTCTGAATATTAATTTAATAAAAGAAAACTAATGAAATTTAAATATCATATTATTTGTAATTGCTTATTGCAACTTTACAAAACTTTTTAATATTACAATAACTAATGAAACTGTTTTAATATGTAAAATTATTACTAAAAAATTATATGTGTGTACTAAAAATAATTAGGTATTTATGAGATCACTTTTAATTAAAAATATTTTCACAATTTTTAATATGGATACAGTTAAATAAGTGAGCATATAATGATTTTTTTAGATCAGGACTCAAAAAAATTAATTTCCAGATACTTATTTATAATTCTTTTGTTTTTTATTCTAATTATGAAATTTTTATCATATATCAAATTGATATTTTATTTTAATGTAATATATATTGTAGCTTTTATTTTTTTTAAACCTTTAAATAGCTTTTTTTTAAAATTCTAATTTCTTCAATGTATTCATTTATTTTTGTAAAATAAAAACTTAAAAAAACACAATTTAGACATTAGCAGGCTACATATTTGAGGACAAAACATAACCATTTGGGAAAATAAATATATTTCTTTAGCTGTGTTCTAATCGCGCTTTTTCAACAAAAATGCTCTATGAAACATAGATCAACTGAAACAAATCGAATGAAATGATGATCGCTGGAGAATTCTACTTAATAAGGAAATTATTGAACATTGAAGTCAGAATTATCTTTCCTCTGTGTTCCTATGCATTTTATATTGGTAGTATTTTGAGAAAAATATAAACAGACAATACAGTGGGAAAAGAAATATCTTTCAAAAATCCTAATAAAAATAAGTATTAATTGTTTTTGTAAAACTTTATGGAAATGTAGTTTGGGGAGATAGATGCCATAAATATTTTTCTCTCCTTCCTTGGGTTGCATAGAGATGACAATTTTTATAGGAAGAAAAAGAATATATAGCTCTTATCTTGAAACAAGAAGACTTTTAGAGCAGAATGATATATAGTATAGATTAATTTTTTCACAGCATTAGCAATTTCACAAGGAATTAATATCAGTATCAATTACAATTTAAATTAATTATAAACATATACAAAATTTCAAATAAAACAGCTTAATCCCCTGATGTACACTTCATTCTACATGTGGCACACATTATTCTCATTCAACTTCGAACGAAATATATAAATGCCTATGAATGAAGTGGTTTTGACAAATTCCAATTTTTTTCCCCATATATCAACAAAGCCAAGTATTTACACAGAAAAAGTATTTGCAAAATGATCATTTACTTAAAAATTAATTGATGCACATTTAAATGTTTGCCAAATGTACCTGCTTACCTGTAGTCCATTTATTTATTTTGCATTTAATAAAAGGAATTTATAATTGACTAGTGGATACCTAACTTATTACTTACTTATTTAGTTCAGATTTACCCCCCCCCCCAAGCCGATCTGGCAGCCGAATGGTTAGCGCTCTTGCCTTCGGTTCAACAGTTCTTGGGTTCGAATCCCACCTTGGGCATGGATGTTTGTAGTGGTTCGGAATCCACTTTAAACTGTAGGTCCCGGTCTAATTAGCCCTCGTATGTAAAAAATGACCTTTGAACGACAAACAAACCAACCCCCCCCCCCCAAAAAAAAAAAAAAAAACATAAAACATAAGATTTCAATCAAAAGTGATTTTGTTATCATTCATGGCGCACCAGCCTGGGATCTGCAGAGGCATTCTGAGCAAATTTCTTCCAGCCACCTCTGCTGGCAAACTCCTCCAATTTCTAATCCCAAGGTATCTACAGTCTTCAACTGCTTCCACCCATCTCAGCTTTTGTGGGTCTTCCTCTTGTGCTGATGGGTTTTTCTAAAAAATGTTCCTTAAGGGTTTTACTGTCTTTCCTTCCGATAACATTCCCACTCCAATTAAGGCGGCCTATTTTAATGTGATGTACGTCTGGCTCCCTGTACAATCGGTAGATTTCTGTGTTGTATCTTCTGCGCCAGATACCGTTTTCTTTAGTACCTCTGAAGACAAGATCCTGGTCTCAAACAGGCCCAACATCCTCCCCTCTTTTACTGTCAAAGTCTAGGTTTCCGAAGCATAAGTCAAAACAGGACGGATGAACGTCTTATAAATCAGTAACGTTGGTTTTCGTGATAAAAAGTTAGTTTAACAACAAATGTCTTTGGCCAAAAAGGCTTTGTCAGCTGCAGCTAAACGTCTTCTTAACTCTGGGTGAATGTCATTATTTTATTAAACATTTAACAGAGATAAATATATAAATTAAACTGTTTCAAATTCATAATCCCCAATGAGATGTGTTTGGGTATATTGGACTCTAGTTACAGAAAAATATTTAGTTTTGTCTTGATTAATAATTAGCACTGTTGGTTTGGCCTCCTTCACAAAAGCTTCTACTAAATATTTTTAATTTCTGGCCTCTAGTGCGATGCCATCTGCAAATGCCTATACCTGAACAGATGTTCCGAAGATACTGCCCCTGGTATTGACCAAACTTCCTGATGAATTTTTCCGGAATGATTTTAAATAAAAAGCATGAAATAGCATCCCCTTGTCTTACTTCCTTTTCAACAAGAAAATCTCTAGAGAGGTGTCCCTGGAACAGGACCTTACAGGAAATCAAGTTGGATCATTTTCAGCAAATTAATCTGCTTCTTAGGAGTATCAAAAATCATGCATAGCTTTAAATAATTCATTGCGGTCTATGGAATCGTATGCCACCTTGTAGTCGAAGAACAAAATATGTAAATCAATATTAAATTCCTGACATTTTTGCATAATTTGTCTAAAACCAAATATATGGTCCAATGTGGATTAACCATCGCAGAAATCACACTGATATTCACTAACAATATTATCTACATGTGGGGCAAGTCTCTTGTACAGTAATTTGTAAAAAATTTCGTAGTAAATGCATAATAAGCCTTTATACCCCTACAGTTTTCACATACTAAAGGATCACCTTTTTTGTAAATTGGACTTAGCAAACTTGTAAGCCAATCCTCTGGTATCTTCTTGAATGACCAAACATACTGGATTATTCCATGAAAGACCTCCAACACCTCTGGCCATCCTTTCTTTAAAAGTTCGGCCTGTATGAGATCAATTCTAGGCGCTTTGTTTTTAAGCTCCTTAGTTGCAAACTATGTTTCCTGCATGGTTGGAAGAGCCAACTTCCTAGGTCCATCTAAGATTTCTTTCTGTAAAATCTCAGGAGAGACAGTATATTCATTATTCTTAAGCAGGTCTTCAAAATTCTCAACTCATCTCTCCAAAATATGAGAGCTTTCACTAAGTATATCACCAGCTTTATTTCTACAATAACTGATTTTAGGTTTAAAGTCTCTTCGACAATAGCTGACCCTTTGATAGAATGCACGGCAATCGTTGGTCTTCTTGAGATGTACAACATCCCTGAATCTGTTTTCTTCAAACGCTCTTTTCTTAGCCTTGAAAATTTTTATCTCATATCTTCATGCCTTATGATATTCTATCAAACTCCTGGTACTAATCTGCAACGATATTTTGAATGCAAGAAGTTTTTGTTCATTTGCATATCTGTACATTCTTCTTCAAACCAATATTTACTTTTCTCTCTAGCCTTGTGACCCAAAATTTCAGTTGTTGTTGTATCAGAAACGGCCTTCTTAAAATTGCATCCTCGATTTTCAAGTTCGGTAACATTAAAAACACCCAATTTCACTTCCGAAAAACTTCTTTTCAAAGTTTTTCTATAGGTATTGATCATTGCATCCTCTTTAAGCTTGTTACAATCAAATTTTTAACTTTTTACTTCGTTCTTTATAGGCATTGGGGATTTTACCTCTTAGTTTGGCTAACGCCAAATAGTGATCACTCAATATTAAATCCTCTAAAAGTTCTAACTTTTATCAAGTTTGTGAAATGCGTAGCATCAACAAGAACATGATTAATCTGGTTAAATGTTATATCGTCAAAGTAGGTACTACCACAATCACTAGGTCATGTGCAATGGCAAAATCAATGATGTGTATATAATGATCATTTGATTATTCATGAGCATAATGACTACATGAGTCTGAACTTTTTCTCTTATTTTAGCATTCAGATCACAAAAAACAAGTTTAATATTATCTGGGCAGCTTCTAAAACTCACTGGGAGCTTTTCATAATTAAATTTCCTTATCTTCATCTCCTTTGTCTTCAATAGGGGCATGGACATTAATAATACTGTAATTAGCAAACTTCTTCCTAATACGCAACTTGCATAGTCTTGGCATAATAGTCCTAAAATCCATAATTAAATGTTTTAACCTCTTATTAATTAAGAAACCAGTTCCCTGTATGTGCTTTTTGTCGTGGCACAGCTGTAGAACAAAAGATAAGATTCCTTGTCCCCTAACCGTGCTCAGTCCACATCATCTCCTGGACCTCCGCAATATCTACCTTGTAACTATCAAATTGCTGTATAAGATCCTGCAGGGATCTAGAACGGCAGAGGGAACATACATTCCACGAACCAAAAATCAAGCTCTTATTCCTTTTCCGAATTCGTCTACGAGTTAGGCATCGGTTATTTTCGTATTCAGACTTCAAACCGTAGATTTTTTTTACAGGGTGTGGGAGAGTTAACTCCAAACCCAACCCAACCCCCAACCTAAAGAACCAATCTCCTGATATAATCTTCAGTGTCAAGGTATTCAATTATACCCCCAAGCGCTGGGCACCTCTTTTAGTCGCCTTTTATGACACGCATATGTTACGTTGGGACGATACTTAACCTCCTGGTCACCACAGGGGTGATTGAAGTCATCGTTAAGACTTAAAAATATTAGTTATACAGTTTAATACATGAAAATATATACAAAAAAGTAAGTATAAAGCATATAATATACTCTAATCTAATTATGAATGGTAAAAACTAGTACATCAATTCAATGCAAGCAGAGCTGAGCTGGCAGCCGAACGGTTAACGCTCTTGCCTTCGGTTCAAAAGTTCGTGGGTTCGAATCCCATCTTGGGCATGGATATTTGTAGTGGTTCGGAATCCACTTTAAGCCGTAGGTCCCGGTCTAATTAGCCCTCGTGTGCAAAAAATGACCGTTGAGCGACAAACAAGCAATGCAAGCAGAATCAGAATTTTTCTATAATCGAAATAATAAAAACCTCAAGAACGCGTATCTTAATGTTATCTTTAATGAACAAAACATCCCCCTTTACTTTTAGTGCCCTTTGGGGATGAGGGTTTTTCAGAGAATGGGCAGTGTTTAGGTCTTGGACAGTGATGGCGAGCCTATAATCCGTGGTCAAACAATCACCCACGCAAGTTTCTAAATGACCCATGATTGCTAGACAACCGTTTATTTGTTTACACGGGTTTATTTAGATTTTTTAATTCGTATGGATAATTTATTTTCTATTTGTATATTTTAAATACTGCGCGTTGACACTAAAGCCATTTAAATGCTGTCTATAATTTTCAGTTTTATCATTATAGTTCTAAAGTTACTCTAATGAAAACAAATGCGTTTGTAGTATTTGAAATAAGACAAAAGTATTTACAAAATATTTAATAAAATGTATAATTTTACTCTCATTTCATTGTTTGAAAGAATCGACTAACTAAAGCAAATAACCATATTTAAAGCATTTTCCACTGATAAAATGCAATTTTTTAAAGCTTTATTCAGTTATGTTTGTAGAAAGACTTCCATAATATTCGTATAAAATGTATTCAAGGCTTTAGATGAGAGTAATGATGTAAATGGTTATACACTATATTAGTAATTTATAAGCACGCAAACGCATCACGTATTTACTCAGTATCCTTTAAGCAAAATATTTCACATTCTGTGATTGAATTTCGTTGTATAATACACGAGAAAGATTTATGTGCAAAGCATGATTTAAAAACATTTTCCAGAGCAATGTCAGTTGTATTAAAAACAATTAATTTTATAAACACAAAAGCTCTTAATAAACGATAATTTGCAAATTTTTTATAGGAAATTTAATGTCAATATTCAGGGATTTTGACCTGCAACAACGTGCGATGCCTTAGTTTGAATCCAGTTCTTAATCGCTTTGTAACGTCATTTGAATAAATTAAGCTCTTTTAAGTTGAAAAAGACAATAGTTTAAATGAATTATAATATATATTGGTTAAATGATTTAATGCTTTTATGCAACATTACTCAGCATTTTAATGAACTGAATCAAAAAATGCAAAGGCTTGGACTAATTTTTTTAACGATGATTGAAAATATTAAAATGTGTATGACGAAATTCAACATCTTTACTAAAGATTTGGAAATAAAAATCATGAAATATTTTTCTGAATAACAAAACAATTTTCAAAACAATAATTTTTGCAACTTGGTCGACATTCAAGAAAATACAATTAAAATAATTATGAAGGAAATAAAATAAGCTTCTCTCTCTGAGGAAAGATTCAATCAAGTTAAAAGTTTAAAAAATACAGTCACTTTATTTTATATCTATACAAAACAGAATTTGAAACAATGGAGTTAACCGAATATTTGTGGCTGGGTATCCATAATTTAGAAATTAAATTAGCTTGATTTCGAAGCAGCGTAGTGTGGAAAGCAAAATTTGAAAACATGATTTCTGAAGTAGGAGAATGGGAAAGAAGTGCAGATAATATTGATACCAAACAAAAATTGAAAATATTGTACTAAACGTATGGGATTTTTACAAAATAATTTTATATCAATGAAAAAAACTAATCAACATTCTTTTAAACGCGTTTGGCACCATGTGTTCGTGTGAAAATTTTTTTTCTTCAATGAACTTTGTAGAATCTTCGAATAGAAAAAGATTTAACAGTCAATTGACTGCGAAATGCATTATACTAAAGAATAAGGAATATGAATCTTATATTAAACAGCAATCTAAAAAATAAACAGCAATAGATTCCTCATTAAATATTTTGTTATTAAATTTGTGAACCACGACCTAACCCAAAAAAATATGAGCAAAATTTGACCCACGTCTCAAAAATTTTAGACATTTCTGGTCTAGGAAGTACTGCTGAAGTACTCCTTTTATGCCACAATTGTTTCATAAGCAAAGTGTTTCTTTTCAATAAGTTCGCCAAATGTTACTGAATAAATACTTTTCCATGACCGAAATTCAAAACATGCCTGCGTGTAACTCAAAGATGGCTGTAGTTAATCATTTTTGTTATAAACATAGGTCAAAAGACGCTTGCTGAAGAGGGCTTCCACATCTATACGTAAAGTTGAAAGTTATTCATAACTCAGTAGAGCTTTATCGATAATTTTCCTCAAGTATCTTTCAAAGGATTCATAAGTCGTTCATAGAATCCTTCCCAAAATGGTGGCTGCTCTATTACGTTTTTCCAAACTATTCTTTCTTTAGCGATAGGAATATGTCACTGAAAATTATATATAAGTTGACAAATCAGAAATCAGTTCACAGGTAAACAAGACAATGCAAGATTTTCAGCTACTTCATCTTCTTTGAAATAAATAGGCCTAGAAAAATCTAAACCGCCAACTACAAATGGAGGTGTCTTTTTGAATCCATCTTTGGGCAACAGTACTGTTATTTGAGTTGTTGTTTTTAACGAGCACCCTTCTTGCAAATAAGGCATCTTCTGATGATGCTCTTCACCAACTGACATCCTTCAGGGATAGAATAACGAACCCTAATTTTGCTGTTTCTTTGGGTTCATGACAATTCTACACCCATGTCCATAAATTAAAGATAATTCAGAATAACACAGAAATTGAACTCTGAATTAAAAATTTCACATGTAGAATTATCACACACATCTTGAAGAATAATATGCAAAATAAAAGAAACCATCAGATGGCGCCGATAGTACGTCATAATGACGAGAGTCTAAGAGAGGGGTATATAAGGAATACTTGCAAAGTAAAACTGTCCACAAGAGCTTTAAAAGAGCCTTTCAGTGCAATAACCGCATAGTTATGCCACAAAAGAAGTATTTTGATTATGCTTTACGTTGTAGAACTATCGACCGTCTGGAATGTGGATGTACCTAGCTGGAAATATCCGAGGAACTTGGACTCACCCAGAGTGTAATCTTCAGGTTTTGACAACGATTCCAAGATGATGGTAATGTGAGTAAACTTTTCAGCACAGGTCACCCCTGAGTTATAACGCCGAATGAGGATCAGTTTCTGCTAAAAGAAACAGGCGGAGCACATCAACAGACCTGTCTCGTTAGCTCTCTTCAGCAATCGGTACGATAGTTTCAAAGCAGACCATGTACAAATGCTCAGGGCATATTGGTCGATAAGCTCGTAGGCCTGTCCAATGTATTCCACTTACCACAACTCATTCTCGCATGAGGTTAGCCTGGAGCCATTGTGGACACCACAACAGTGGTCTTGTGTGATGTTCGGATTTTCATATGGAGAGGGCCAGGTACGCGCGTTACCACCAAGAGAACACCATTGAATGACACCATTACGGTTAATTTTTAAAATTACCCTATTTACTGCTGTCAATTAAATCAGACTTTTCCATATCCCAAATGGAAAATAAATTTTCCTTTACCATTACATTAGATATAAGAGAAACATTATTATCAGTTTTTCGATCTTGTAGGCACCAACTAATAATGCTTTTAACAGCTACGAGATTTTTATTCAGATTTCTTCATTCATAGATTCAGATTTTTATTCTTTCAGTGATGTAACAGTAGTCTGCCTTTATAAAAGGTATAATTTCTTAATTCTAAGTTTTCTGTTGCGTATTTTGGTCCAGGGGATAGTATGACTAAATTTGATATTCCAAAGCTTCTGTTTCTATTTTTGAGCTTGGGGAAAGTCTGTTCTAATGTCGCACGAACATCAAAAATTTTGTTTATAGATTTTTTGATTCATAAAGCAAAAACCAATACATTTTCTTCTCTCATTTTCACGGGATTTAGTTTGTTAAATTATATCTAACAAATAAAATAGCAAGCTATTATCTGACAATAAACGAGAAATTAATTTGCCATTTTCAATATCGCTTTTATATAACAAGTTTGTAATATTTTATTACTTTCATTACATGAAATTGCAAAAGTTATTGACGGCTCAATTTCTGATTCGCAAATGTTTTTATTTGTATCCTTTGACGGTTTAAAACAAAGAGTCTGGTTGTGTTTTACCCCACACGTGTTAAAAATTATTCCTTTTTCTTCGATGTTCAAGTTATGGATCTCCGCCAAGTTATCAATTCTACAAAATATGCAAGAGAAACAATCAAAAAGTCTTAAATTGATTATTCAGTTTTTCTTTCCTTGAAAATTATGGTCGATTTGGTTTTGAGGGTTTCGAGGGATTTGAGCGAAAACGAAATTCTTTCTCTGCATTTAATTTCGAGTTCCACGAAATATCGGGGGCAGAAAAATCTTTTACATTTTATTTGTTATATGTTAACATTAAGTGCCTTGGCAAATTTTTTTAATATAACAGAAATAGAACTATAAGATTAGGTTTGTAGCGACCATACATTTGTCGCAGCTCTACCTATGTAAAAGTGATTATTTGTGTAAAAACTACTACACCTTTCACCTTCGGAATGTTTTACTCTCTAAAAGATTGCTAATTTCTCACATTATAATTTAGATTTTATCATGCATTTTTTTAAACCCAAAAATATCATTTGATTCATAGATGGTAAGGGGAGATTTAACAGTTTATTCATACGATGATTTATTATTAGGTTTTTAAGATTAAATCGTTCGAAATCTTCACAGATACATCACATTTATCATCCAATTTTTCAAAGGGTTCAATGACATTCGACGCCGATCCACGTAAATACGACTTCAAATATAGTTGAATTTATTGCTAACTAATATCATCAATGGAAAATTTGAAGACATTTTGGAAACTAATAAAATGTGCTATATCACCTTAGAATTTTTTAATGTTCAACTAAAGTAATTTTTACATGTTTATTTTCGTTTCTAGAGTTTTGATTTGAGTCTGTGTTTCAGTTGGATTTACATTTACAATACTTTTCTCTCCTTTATTCTTTGAGAACGAAAAAACGAAATCACAAAAAGGGAAATCCAATGAAAATCTAAGAAAATTGAGATAATCCAAAATCGAAAAGGTGTATTCAAAACACAGCTCGGAAGACTAAGATTACAACAAAAACAATTTTAAAAAAAAAAAAAAAATAAAAAAATAAAGATTCACACGGTAAACTATTTACATAAATTTGAAAGAGTCAGTTATGCTTCCGAGAATCTAAAGGAAATTATAGTTCCATCGAAAGGTGAGGAAATACTTTCCTCAATCAAATCAAAATGTAAAGTGTGTGTGAATCAAATTATACTAAATAATCGGTGTGTGTGACAGTGTCATCTATTAAAACTTTTCTTTACTTTAATTACGAAGTTATTAGGTATTGAAATCGGGGCATTTTTCCATTTGCGTTTCAATGGATTTTCGACTGGCAAGATATTGGGAAAGCCGAAATCATTCGCCGAAAAGAACAAAAGCAATATTTTTTCAAAAATCAAAATAAAGTAAATACCGTTATTTTTTTAAGGAGAATTGCACTGCAGAAATATCGAAAGAGTATTCCATGAAGGAGGGAAAAAAAAAAACTCGTTCCTTGAAGCAATAAGGAAAGTTCCCGAGTGAAATGTTACAAATTACAAGGAATTCAAACCAGCATAAATTATGTTTTAAATTAATTACAAAGACTACGAACAAAATTTCGCGGGCGAATTTGCGTTTTTTAAAATTGAAATAAGCAAAACTGATATTCTAACGAGTTTCACTTCATTGCGTAAAGCTGTTCTCAACTCAAATTTGAATGAAAATTTGGCGGAAAATTAATTTTACAAAGATGGATGTTTCTAGAAGTCATCCACAATATATACATTAATTCTTTAAGCTGCATGAATTAGAAATTGTGTTTCTCTCTATTTTTCCATGTATGATTGGGGTTTTTAAATTTAATACAAAGAAATGGAATAATTCACAATCATGTAGTTTAATTATTGCGATTAGGGGTATGGGTTTGGAGTTGGAAGTGACTTGAATTTAACTTTTTGAAGCAATGCATTTGTCAATCAATGCTTGGAATGATTTTGAAGGAAAGACAAAATCGAGAAAATTTCAACATGCAGATTTTAAGGAAACCACCGAAACTGAAGAAAGACAAGGTAATTTACTTGAAGACTTGAATGAGGATAAGTCACTCATTCATGAATTCCGACAAAGAAACTCTTTGCTGCGTGAAAAGATTTTGAGGATTCTTCCGATAATTTTTTTTAATATAGACTCACGTCTGATCTGTACGGAAGAGAAAAACATCGGATGATGAAATTATTGAGCTAATAATGAATGAGAACGAAAAAAATGGCTTTCAAATATCGAACAAGAAAATCATATGGTGCAAAGAAAGCCTGCAAAACAAAAGCTTTTGAATGACTAACAAGACTAAGATATTTTTTGTGGGATAAAAGGAAATGCTTTTATAATATTGATAAAAATATAGTTTTTAAGCAGAAAGTGAAAGGATTATCTTGATTTTTCAATAATAAAGTGAAAGTAGGTGTTGCTTTTAAGAACGTATCTTATTTTGCATTATTATAACGCATTTTATGCAATTATTTCTAGTAGACATTTTTTATCATATTATTTATTAAAGAAAATACAATGCGATAAAAAATAGATTTTAATAATTTAATACATCATTTTTTCTATTTTAAGAACATTCTATTTTAACCGATCCCAACGAGCGCGTACAATACATTATCGAGATACATCAAGTAAAAAGTTTACAATAGTGCCAATTCAAATCATGAGATTTCCATTTGAATTTCAGATATAACTAAATAAATTATTGAAAGAGTAAGTTTCCTTATAAATAGTCATTGAAAAATATTTTTCTTTCTTAACAAAGATTTTTTTTCTGAGGGAGAGGAAGCTGTGATTAAACAAATTTTCTAAAAAAAAATAAAAAATAAAATAAAAATAAGTAATATTATTTAACTGCAGATTTAGATACTAACAACAAATTAATTGGTAGAGAGAATGCTTTAAAAGAAAGTTATTAAACTTTGTAAATTTACAAATCTAAACATTAAATTAAAATTTAAAAACTTTTTGTCTAGAAAATTTTTAATTGACTAATAAATGTTAAGTTCCATAATGTATTTTCTAAGAGTTTCAGATAGCTGTTAAAGGTTAGTGTATAATTAAATTTTAAAGTCTCACTCTCAAAAATCAAAGTCAAAAATCTTTATAAGCAATAGTGTTAAATATTTTTGTGTGTGCTGAGTTTCATATTAAGTCATTATTGTTGTAATTTATAATATGTACATTAAATTTATAAATCGTTACTTAATTTATAAAGCCAAATATCAAATAAGGTGTGCCATAGTTAAAAGAAATACTTAGTGCTTAGAAAATACTTTGACTGCTTATGTGACAAATATTATATTTTGGTAAAAGTAGTGATATATTTCACTAAATTTACTTTGATGAAGAGCTTTATTTTCATAAATACAGTCTGACGTAAGATTATATTTGTACAAATAATTATTAGAATAATATTACTTTTGAAAAATTATTTTTTAAGGTATGTGTCAATGGTATTGATATATGAAGTTACAAAAAAGAAACTTTTTAAAAAAATGATTAGTAAGTCAATGAAATAATTTAAGCTCTATTTTCTTTAATGTTTTATTAAAGCGTTCTGTGTGTGATTCTGTTAACCTAATTAGCTAAAACCATATAAAATGATAAACCCAAGTTTATCATGTGAACATGCTAAAGCCAGATTATTATTTCATAATCTGGTTTTACATTCAGATATTTATTCAGAGAGGAAAAAATATTAACTTGCTATGCTTGAAGAAAAACAATAGCAAAGAGGACGACGAAATTGCTAAGCTTGAATTAGAATCCCAATACTGATTTAAAGGAAGTTTTTTTGGTAGTCTATTTAATAAAATCTCTGAAACTCAAATTCTTGAAACTTGATTACAAAGTACCCCAATATCTTTTCAAACGAATCCGGCTGTACAGATTTGACTGAACATTGAACTAGATTTTGACAGACCTATTTGGACCACACCTTAAAGATTTTCATAAAGTCTGTAATTTTGAAAGCCAAAATAGAAAAAAATATTACTATTACGAATTTATATAAGCTAAAAGTTACAGATCCAGGATAATGATAGGTCTTGATTTTGCCGTCTTTAACTACGAATTACGTCATTGTAAAGAGAAACAGCAGAATGATGATAGTTTGAGTCTTATACCATAAAAATTTGAAAATATGTAACTAATAAGATTGAAAAGTAAATTTTAGTATAGACAGGGTGCGCCATAAATTCGTGCAAACTTTAAAAATTAATTAAAAAAGCACAAATGATATTAAAAAAAGTGTGGTTTACATCAATGGCATCAAAAAGGGGGCGGATTTTTTTATCAACAAAAAATAATTCAAAAGATGCCGATAGGTAGCACAGCTGTGCCTACATGAAGTTGATTTATGCAAATCAGGTTGACAATAAAACACCTGAATGGACATGGACTCATTTGGTGGCGCCGCCCCCTAAAAACTTTTTGTCGAACGTTTGGTGAAGACTGAGTGATAAGTCGAGGCTATAAGATCAAATGGCCCCCACGATCACCAGATTTGACTCCTGTAGATTTTTGGCTGTGGGGTTATTTAAAATCCCTGGCGTACAGGTCCGCCCATTCCAAACTGGCGGAATTTAAAGAAACCATTCAGCAGATCGTGTATGGGATTCTTCCAGACATGCTGTACTCAGCTGTCACAGGTGTTGAGACTCGCTTTACTTGCCTCATACAATCTGGTGGAATATTAAACAACTTCAGCTTAAATAAATCTTTGAAAATCCTGAATTGTATTGCGTTAATTTAAAACATTCATCATCAACTTCACCTATTGGACATTTTTTTTAAATTATATTTTTGTTCTAAAAAAAAAAATCGGACTTTTTTGTGATGCTATTCTTGCAAACCACACTTTTTTTTTTAACATCATTTGTTCTTTTTTAATCAAGTTTTAAAGCTTGCACGAATTTATGGCGCACCCTGTATTTCCATGTGTTAGTAAGATTTGTAAATATTTTTTTTTAACTTTGTTTACAACAGGAAATTTTTGCATGTTTTAGTTTCGTTTTTAATAGGAAGAATAGAGGCTGTTGAGAATTTTAAAGTGTGTTTTAACTTATAAAATGTTGTTGTAAATTTGTGTGTTCTGTGCAATCCTAGATGATAAATATTTAATTCCCAAAATGATGCGCGATCAATTCACGGCACAAATTAAAAACAACGCTCAATAATGTCTTGGTGGTACTGAGTATTTGGTGTTCTCCATATAAACATCAGAAGTGAATTTCACTATAAGCTAAACTTTGACCTATCGGAAAACATAACTCAAGCTCACTGTCTACATTGAATGTTCTCTACTCCAGGTTAACAGCTGGCGACAGTGAATTGCCATGAGGGGAACACATATGACAGGCCTGCGGAGAGAGCTTAAAGCCTACTACTATCCCAAACGTCTGTACAAGGTTTGCCTCGAAAGTGTCGTAGCCTTGGCTATATAGCTGAAGCAACAGGTCTGTTATTGCGCTCCGTTTCTTTTGACATTTACTGCCAAATACCAGTAAAACATCCATTGCATGATACACAAGTAGTTTTGCCACTGAGCACTATTCAGACCTGTTATTAACAAGTTTTCCTCCTTTCCACAGGTCATTATATACCTGTTACACTAGTCATTGTGGCGTACGCTCGAAATCATCACACACACATTCTCTTTCTCTCTATATATATAATGCTCGGAATGATCAATATACGAGGGTTACTCTGAATTATGATATACGCACAGACGAGAATTTACAAAATAAAAATAACGGTTTTATTTTAAAATACAAAGTATTTTAATGCAGAAGACGATTTTTTACTGATTTACTTCAACCTGTATAGCGTAGAATAAATTTTAAACAGAAGAGAAAATGGAGTTGACGCGAGAACATTTTCGCGCTATGATTTTCCACGATTTTAAAGCAGGATTAAATCAAGAAGAATGCGTTCAACGGTTGCAATTAGCATTGGGTGATGAATCTCCAGCTCGTGCTATTGTATTCAGATGGTTTAGAGAATTTAGAAGAGGTCGCAATTTTCTTTAGGATGAAGAACACACAGGGAGGCCGCCGTCGGCAGTAATCCCGGATAATGTGTCTGCCATACGAAAAATGTTAATGGATGATAATTGCTATCAAATGATACAGAAGGAACTTAACATTGGATCCGCAGCCATACACAAAATCATTCTCATGAAGAATTACATATGAAAAAAGTAGTTTGCTGTTGGGTTCCCCATAATCTAACTGAGCACCAAAAAGAGGAGCGTGTCAGAATCAGTAAAGAAATTCTTAAATTGCTAAATGATGGTGGCCACCGCATCATTTCTAAAATTGTAACAGGTGATGAAATGTACATACTGTTTTTTGACGTTCCAACACGTCAAGAAAGCAAAGTATGGGTCTTTGAAGATGATCCCACCCCAACAATGGTGAAAAAACGCGCACTGAAAAAAGTGATGTATGCCGTTTTCTTCAGAAGTACGGGATTGGTCAAAGCCATCAAGTTGGAAGGACAGAAGACAGTAACAGCAAACTAGTATACTACTAAATGTCTTCCAGAAATTCTACAAAAACTGAATGTTAGGGGACTAATGCTTCACAATGACAATGCATCTTCACATACAGCCGGATTAACAGTTGAGTTTCTTAAACAAAAACAAATTAGTGATTGAACATCCGCTGTATTCACCTGATCTAGCTATGAGCGACTTTTGGTTATTCTTTAATCTAAAAAAGAAGTTACGTGGACGTCGTTTTCATTCAGAAGAGACTGATGTGGCTATAAATGCATTTTTTTCATCGATTCCCAGAAATGAATGGCTTGAGGCATTTAATCTGTGGAAAATTCGTCTACAAAAGTGCTTTGATGCTGGAGGAGACTACCTGGAACACACCTAAAATTTTGTTAAGTATAACTTTAAAAACCTAGTTGTATCTCAAAAATTTCAGAGTGACCCTCGTATCATGACAACACCAGCCATTCCCTAGCCAATTTTTCCCTACTTTAAACTTAAAAAAACAAATCATTTTTAGTTAAAAGTTGTTGTTATCCATTGAATGTTTTGACAAGTGTTTTTTTACCACATCCATATTTTGTGAGATGAGTTTCTAAGAAAATGATCTATTATATCATCAATGACAGAGTGTGTTATTTAAATGGATCATCTATTGGCACAGTTGAAATATTCTTGTTGTACGTGAGCTTTATCATCAACAGCCCAATCATTGATTGTCTTTTCTTCCTTGGTGTCACTTTCAGTTTCTTTATCAATTATATTTTCTACCTTGTCTAAAAAAAAAAATCTAAAAAACAAAAAATGGATAGATATGTATACATTCTAAATGCATATAGAAAACAAAAAAATTGTGTATCTACATATATAAATAAATATAAAAGATAGAAATTGTAATGCAGACAAGTTTTTTTTATATCTTTTAAATAATATTGTAGTGTGTATAAATTCTGGTGAATATTTATCAGTTTTTATGTAAATATTCTTATTTCTTTCAATTTATTCCATTTCCTTTATTATTCTATTAGTTTAATTTAAATATTGATCTTTCATAAATTAAAAAACAATAACTTTAACTATAGCCCCTGCGCTTAAACTTTCAAAACTCATTTTAATCCAATAAGATTCAAGTCATAGCTCACCAACCAAGAATCAGCAATCCTCTATGAGGGTAGAGGATCGCCAGACCCAGGGACCTCTGAAAACTACCAGCCGGAAGCCACCTTCTTTATTTGCAGAAGAACTGGAATTTTTGTTTCTCCAGATACTGTTTATTATCAACAGCTGGATGACTGATCGATACTTTTTGCTGAATGTTATTTTAGGGCATCTCGCTAACAGGAACCCGTTTCTGTTTGCCATCAGGCTTTTTATCATACACTTTGATTCTTATTTTTTTCGCTTTTGGGCATATAAGACTATATACTCTAATCATTTTATTGTAGCTTAAATACAGTATAAATAAGAAACAAGTCTCACATTAAATTAATCCCCATAAATTATCCAATAACAATGGAACTATTATGCATACAACATGCAATACCACACTCAAGAGAAATAACAAATGAACAGCAAACAGTTAAGATACTGGTAGTTGTCATCACTATGCGTTACCATTCAATATTTGGGGAGGGATTCAGGTAGAGTTTAAGTTTTGCAAATGAAATTAATTAAATAAAAGGATATTTGGCATTTTGTGAAAATTTTAAGAAAGCCGAACTTATTGATTCGATCTGGTTCGACTTTTTATTCGATTTGTGGTCCTCTCTGAGGTGCAGGACCGAGGCAACTGCCTTATATCCCACAGCTTTAGTCAAACTATGTAGTTTTGGATTATCCTTAATTTATAGACATGTATATAATTTAAATAGTTAACAATTATATTTTTAAAAAGTTATTGTAAGATATATTTATGCACTTTTTTTTATATATAACTACCGTATTTTCCTGTATATTATCCGCAGATTATGTGTTAAAAAATTTCAAATTTCATTGTGCGTATTATACGCCCTCGCTGATAATCTGACAAAAACCATTCGCCATCAGAAAAAATTACAATAAAATTTTGAAAGAAATACCGTTTGATTTATAAAGTAAATAACAGATGGTGCCATAACTCAGCTGATATATTTTAACAATAATCAGCATTGTCCAATTACGTTTAACATATTGGGTTCCTCGGAACGATATTACACTTGCAATAGGCTAACATCATTTCGCATTCTGTTTCAATGTGATATGTTTCGTTCTGGAAACATTTAAATTCGTATACGGTCACTTAGAAGAAAATATATTTTAGTTACACAACAAATTTTAAACTAAAAGATATAGAAAAGGCAAATTTAAAAAAAAAAAAATAAATAAATAAATAAATAATGGCGAGAAACCGCGTTAATGTAAGGTGACAAACAAAGCATGCTAGTTTCAAAAGGAAAAATGTATACAATGCGCAGTTCGATAATATTCCATTTCTTTCATTTAATTGTTAATGAAACAAATGTATTTTATTTTCAAAACAAGTCTAACCTTATTTTTAAAAGTTATAAGAAATAAAAATAGATAAGTTTCCCTAGAATCTTCTCGCGTCTTCATCAATGCGTCGAGCTTTCATCAGTTTATCGCACTTGGCGTTGAGGTGGATCCATACAGATATTTTTCGTGATAAATATTTTTCTTTACAATTTATTTTTAATCATACCATGTATTTTTTTTATTTTTATTTAGAACCATATCATCAGTAAAATACAAATATTCGTTGAAAAAATTGTCGCGGATTATGCGAAGGTTTTTTCTTTTACACAAAAAGGTTTGGCGGATTATATACAGGAAAATATGGTACTTATTAAATGAAATATTGCATTATCAAAGCAATCCATCTGTTTTACGCAATTTTAAAGAAATTCTATAGATAAAGAAGCATTTAAAGTCAAACAAAAGAAAAATTGAGATCGATAATATATATATATACTTTATCAGTATACAAAATAGAGAATATACATTAAAATATTTTTAATAGTGATTTTTCAAATGCCTTATTTAAAAGCATTGGTATTTTACTTTCCTTTATGTTCTGTTTGAAATCATTTAAACAAAATTTTCTTCCTTAAATTATTCTATCGTGCATTTTCTTTTCAATCATCCTTAATCTTTGAGATAACTTGATATCTGCTCTTTTCCAGAAATCTTCTAAACTTTCTCCTTCTTCTTCATCACTTTCTGTAAGATTATTCTGGATAAGTTGTTTGGAATCATTATTTAGAATAGGATTTGGAGGAGCTTTGAAACTTGGTTTTTCTTCTTCTAGTTTTTCATTTTTAGTTGAGCCAAAAGTAAATGTTGTTTTATCATCCTAAGTCAAAATACAATTGTTAAGCACAAAAAATATATAAATTGAAACAAATTAATGTTCATGCATCAAAAATTTATATTTGAAGTAATTCTAGTGAAAATATTACACAATGTAGTTCAACAACTCTACACTAAGATACAAATTGATAAAAATCATCAATCATAACATGATTATTTAGGCAAATTATAACACAGTTTAAAAAAATTTTATTTTAAGGTAACAAAATTTCTATATATTGAAAATATTAAAATATACACTCAATAAAAAGAATACATTCAATTTTAATAAATAAATTCATTAAAATTGTTATTACTTCAAAAGTAAATAAATTTAAAATGAGACATTTTTCAAAAATTCATGTTCAAATACATTTTAATCAAGTTATAATATTAAATTAAAACTGTAATCAATTCTTACTTAAATTAGAATGAAATCTATATAACAAATAATTTTCATCATAAAAAATTATTAAAAAAATTGCGATAAATTTTCATAAAAAAATGTAATATAAGTCGTACAAAAAAAAATTAATACACGTTTTTTAAATATATTTATTTTATTAAGTATGTCATACACAATAAAAATTTAGCAATTGTAATAATGCAACCTAATATTAAAAGAAATAAATAAAATTCAAGTTTTATTAAAATGTGATATAATAACCAGAAAGTACTGGGTTAAACTCATTGCATTTTTCTATTTTCTTTTTCAAACAAATCATAGTAGTTGGTTTCTAAAATCCTTGAAGTATCCAGATTAGTAGTTGTAATGTCATCGATATGTGATAGTTTAAAATTTCACTAAACAGAATAAATTGAGTGATTTCACCGAGTTTAGTCTATGTTCAATACGCTGTTGAAACTTAAACTGAGCACTTCCTCAAATTTACTATTTTATGCTTGAAATAATTTTCAAGCTTGTGAAAAATTCAATATAATTTAGGCTAATGACACTCATCAAGGTCAATATCAAAACTTATACCAGAAATTCAAGTAAATCATCATGATTTGAAAGAAGTTCCTCAATCAGGAAAGCTAACCTAAATTGATAACAGAATACATAGATCCAGTCAAACCTAAAATACAAAACACAGGTGATTGCAAAGATGTTGAAGATTAAACAAAAAGTGTTTGTCTACCAAAAGAAATTGGGGCATGTACGCATGTTTCATATTTGGGTGTTCATGAACTCAAAGTTTGTTTGACACAGCAAATAAAGTTCTGTGGAATGCTTATACAGCATAAAGAAACTTTCCAACTGGTAATAATGTTTACAACAATGTGAACATAAGCGGTTTTGATCTTGGGCGATTTTAAAAGTAGAACTTCATATGTTTTTAATGATATATAAATAAAAGAGGGCAGTGCTCTTTTAAATCTAATCAAGGAATGGAACCATTTGGATGAATACTGAGACCCACCTTGATGAGACATTTCTTAATTTGTTGGATAGTTAGATTGAGAAACGTTCTAAATAAGTCAATCGTACAGGAGTAGTTTTCCCCTCTACAACAACATAAGACAACATTCTTTGGTGATGATTCAAAGATTATAAGAGGTTGAATCGAACATGGAGCATGCTCACTTGAACTAGAATATCAAGCTTCCATTTGCTTAGCTTTTTACAAAACATCTTGTTGTGAATATGGTTAAATTCAAATGAGATTTAATCAAATGGAACCATTTTCATTTTTCACAAAAAAAGTTGTTTTACAAACAGATGGTTAAATTCAAATGAGATTTAATCAAATGGAACCATTTTCATTTTTCACAAAAAAAGTTGTTTTACAAACAATAATTATGAAGCTCAAAGAAATGCAGAAGGTCATTGCATAAAATACACAGATTTTTGATTAACCTTTATATAAATGACTGAAAAATTCAGAAAAAACAATGATTTTTTTACTCAACTCAATATAGTATAATACTCTGCAACACTAGCATTGATATTTGAGTTTATATTAAAATAATAATCTCATATATTAATGCTTTTGAATTTTCCTAGATTTTAATGTTTAATTTTGAAATTTGATAGATAAATCTAAACATAATTTTTCCATTTTATAACAAATCAAAAAAGACGAAGGTGATTTATTTCACTTTATGCAATTTCCCTACCTTAAATTATTTCGGTTTCCTAATAATTTTGGAGAAATATTTCAGTATTCTTTTTATAATTAAAAGCACAAATTTATTATTTATTAAACAGCAAATATCTCATAATAGAAATTTAATATGCCTATTAAATAATTGTTTTATCAAAGAGTATTTAAGAATCTTTGATAAAATTTCATACCAGTCATGTAATTTTACATTCTAAATTACCATTCAATATTTCAAAATGTCTAACACCAAAATAGCATTTTGAAGATTATTAATTAAAATGTTTGGAGATGGTAAGTTGTGTGTTGAAGTCAATGTAATTTGTATAGTTCTTATTTTAAATTTACATACTTGGACTTCTATTAACTAAATTTCAGTTATATCAGAAATATCTAAACAAATTTCAGAATATATAGCTTAATTTTATTTACATTCTTAAAAATTAATATTACTATGTTGATATTTCCATTAACATATTTTTACCATTTGCAATAAAATTAAACATTTGCATACACTTAGCCTAATATATATCACTATATATTCAAGATCACTTTATATCTATCAAATATACCTAGTTTAAATGTTATCAATATAAGTTGATGATTATATAAATTAAAAACTATGCTTTCAAAAATCGATCAATAAACAATTGTTTTGTATGTGAATTTACTCTGCATATTAAATTTTTTTAATCATAAAAAATTAATTTTACAATTGACAAAGTATTTGCATTAAAATTTAATTTCAAAGTTCTTTTTTTATTTTTTATGACATAAAAATGGTCATATTTAATTACACTGGTTTACAAAAACTTTTTTCAAGGACTAAATAAACAGAATATTATTAATACCCTGCTGAGTTCAAATATTTACTCAGATTTCCTACATCAGCCATTTTTGTGACACCTCTTAAAATTTCTAAAAGAATTAATAAGGATTTAATTATGAAAAACTTAAATGATAAATGTTCAATTAATTCTATCTTAGCTAAAAACTTGTATATTTTGATTTTCAGCAATATTCAGCATTAGGGATGCCCCTCGTAGTCCAGCAATAGTCAGCATACTGACTCCATTTGACTTGGTACTCTTTTTCAATGATAAGAATCTGTTAATAAAAACACTCACCATGCTCTCATTAGAGACAAGCCCGAGATTTTCAGGAAAAAGCCTACATGAATCCAAGAAAAGAATTTTCAAAGATATGATACAGCCTATTCCTTCGCATTCAGCCAGATCTCTCACTATTCTCTTACAATTTTTTTATTATTGCTATGGAATCTACAACAAATATTTTTGAATTATTTTAATGCAGCATTTTCCAAAATGTTAATCGCGCTATATTGTTGATCTTATTTGAGGTCCAATAAATATTCTTTGCTTCAACTTTGCACCACTAACTATAAGAAGTCTAGATTTCATATACATAAAGACAGCAGAAATTTTATCCATAGCTTTTACACATATTTAATAAGCCAAGGTTTTATATTTGGGGAAGGTAAAAAGACCATTTTGAAAACCATTAAAGGAGTATTTTTACTATATTTTTATATCCTGATATAAAAGATTCAAATTAAAGCAAATGTGTTTCTTTATGTAATGAGACATCCTATCCCTGCTGTCCCATTCACAAAACACAAATTTTTGTATATCTAAATTGCAAACCTCACACAATAAAGCTACTATTTTAAGTCAACACACAAACACATTTAGTCCAGTTATTATTAAAGTACTAAATTTTTCCTAATAAAAATTTCATGCTTTTATATCACTAGCATGCATGACAGGTATTAATTGTAATTCCTTTCCATTATCCAGTAATACAGCTTTGAAACTAATTTTTGATGAGTCCATATAATCACTCAACATGTGGCTGGTGTTGATATCCAAGATCCTCCATTACTGAATAAACATTACAAAAAACTTCATTGCCTTCCTTAGTGATTTTAAACAGTACTCCTCGATTAAATATCTGTGTATCATATTCAAGTACATTCCAACTTTTAAGACAAGAGCTTAAAACCTCCGGTAACTGTTTAGACAAATTTATATCCCTTATGTAGTCATTAAGATTTTGTTGAGATAAAAAATGGGGTTCTAATAACAACAAGCTTCAAGGATAGGGTTATTTTTCTCCTTTTTTTCATCTTCAGTGAGAACTTGGTTAGAGTAGGAGTTATAACTTACTGTTAAGAATCCAGATATTTTGGTACAAAATACTCTTCACTATGAGGCACGAGTCTCATTATAGATGCCAAATTAAGATACTTAAGTTTTCTAAGTTTGTAAGTTGATAAGTTTTTGACATTATTCCCCTAAAGTATGTTATGCAGTTGTTTGGTCTTTATGTTTCTTCAAACCATAGGGACTGAAATTAGCCTGATGAGTAACATTTTTCCATCCCATCAGATGCTTAACAGAAAGTATCTAGTGCACAGATTTTTTTAAAATTAAAATCACCGGTTTAAAAACCAAAGAAAAGTTTATCCTTTTTTTTTTTCACAAAGGGTGTGAAATTTCATATTTCAGACCTGAATGTCAGTTTTCCACAAATGTAGACTTTTTTTTGGTTGATTTAAATACTTTCTTGGCATAATGAGAAATTTATGAAATTTAAATAAAAACAGTAAAAAACTCATCAAAAATAAAAACAGCAATCATCAGTATTGAAGTAGTAGTTATTCTGGCAACCTGCATGAGTTGCCATGCTCATTACTATTTAAATACTGTTTGCTAACATTAGCTTACAAGACAATAACTAACATGTTAAAACATGATTAAGCATAAACATTTTCAGAGCATATTCCAACATGAATATCAAACTATTTGGTATCAAATTATTCTGTAGAAATTTATCCTTAATTTGTAAGATAATTCTTTAAATGACATTCACAAAAAAAAAAAAAAAAAAAAAAAAAAAAATATGCCCAATGAAAGAAATATGATTACACATATTTAGATTCAGTTCACAAAATTACATTAAAATCGCTATTATGTAAAAATTATATTGACCAATGTTACTAATGAACTTTTAATCACAAAATACATAAGCTTCAATTTGTTGAATGAATATTTAAAAAATGCTTACAATCATTGATGTGATAAATTAAAATTCTAACGGATCATGACCTCCAAAATTTTAAAATATACTTAACATAATCAATTTTTAACCTTTGAAAATAATAAAAAAAATGTCAATCATAGAATAAAAATATCATTTGGAATAAATGAAAATGGATTAAAGAATCTAAATTTTTAATATTTATGTTACACAATTTATTTAAGGGAACATATAAACAAACAATGCATTTGTATTTTCCTTTATGTATCACATTTTATAAACCTGGATAAAAATAAAGATATGACTGAAAATTAGAATTAAAATTATTATTTCCTTGGTTATTTCTATTTTGATTATTCAATAGTGGTATTAAATATATAGCAAGAATTATCCTATTTTCACTAGATTTATTATATTTTTATAAGATTATATACTCACATCATGACATTCAAGTAAAAAGTTTCACAAAAATGTTTTCGGTTTTAAGCAAAAAGAAGCTTTCTTGCAGCAATGACTTATTATGATATGAAATTATATATTGTGCTCAATATACTAACAAATTTTTAATATTATTTTATACAAAAATCAAAGAAAGATCATTTCAATTTTGGAAAACAAAATGTTATTTTAACCACAACTTTAAGAACAATCAAAAACATTTTTATAAAATTAGAATTTTGTAAAATCAATCATCTGAGAACAAAATGGTTCAATAATAGTTTGCTTTCAGAGTGGGGAGATTCCAAGTTAAGTCCTAGCTAGCATTAAATAGAAGAAAAATTATATATTTCTAATATATATCATTTTCCTGAACTGTGCAAATTTTCCAGATTTCCTCTCTTAAAACATATATTAATATGATTAATTATTTATATAAAGTCTTCATAATAGGCAAAATGTGAAAGATGTTTAGATGCTATACATAAATGTCAAATTACAAATTGGGTTACATAATAAAATATGTTAAATTGATTACAAGTTAAAGGCAGAGAATATATTGATTTATTTAATACATATAATTAAAATTTGGCATAGCGAGATTGGCTTGTCCAAGTCCCATAAGTAACAACAACACAATTAAAATTAATGGAGTAATGACTAGAATCAGTAATCATTTTTGCAAAATTGGGGAGCAGGTAAACATTGGCTCAGTGGTAGGGCACTATTCTTGGGAGCATAAGGTACTGAATTCGATCCCAGCTACTCAAGAATAAGAAAAATGTTGTGCTTCTGTTTTAAACATGCATTGTAAATTGCAGTGGGTGCTTGGGAGTATTCTGTGTTCAACCATTAGGTTGTATAGGGTTATAAATTTATTTAAAATGAATAAAATTTATATTTAGTGAATAGTTGAAATATTTTCACTAAAAAATCAGAAATCTTTAGAAAATGCAAAATTAAAGTTAATAAAGCCTAGAAATATTTTTTTTATTAAAATTCAGAACTAAAAAGAAATAAAGATTTTTTTAACCCAAAAATAATAACATAAAACTATAGAAAAAATAAAATGTGTTCTTTGATATTTATTAGAAAATAATCAAATGAATACCTGAAAAAAAATGTAGTTTCAAAAATCTTTAAACGTGAAATTCATTTTAAAAAAGACAATCTTCAAAAGGCTAACAAAAAATTCTTAAATATATATTTGTAACAAGCGTACATAAAATAATTAAAAATAGATTTGTATTTTATGAAAATAAAATCACTTAATAATCAACTAGAGATGCTACAAATAGAAAATACAAATAGAACTTATAAGATAGTGGAAATAAATTATAACAATTAACAGAACTTTCTAACATTTGAATGCATTGAAACAAAAAAGGAGATTGATTGTCAAAAAAGAGGCCGGAGAGAAAACATTTCAGTAAATATTTCAAAATTATTTATGGTATCACTTAAAATGAAACAGTTAAAAAAAAATGCTTGTATTTATAAGCTTTTTAGACAATAAATCACTTTAAAAAAAGTTGACTTTTTTCATTTTTGGTAAGATTTGATACTTAAAATACTTTTTCCTTGATGTGTTAGGGAAAAGTTATGTAAAAAAACTAAGATAACTAAAGTAGATAAAAAAAATTCAAACACTATTTGTGGAATTAAAAGATAAATCATCCCCTCTCTCGTTAATTGAGCAAACATAGAAAAAAATAAGAGTTTCCAACTTATTTTTTCGATAGTAGATATGTAGATAAATTTATATGGTAGAACAACAACAATTCCTAATCAAATAACAATTTATACACAGAAATTGTAAAAATAGAGTACCTACTATACACATTATTTTAAACATGAATTGGAAATATTAGATCATAAAATGCATAGGAAAAAAAAAAAAAACTAATATTATCAATATGCACCTGTAGTCAATCTAATCTCATTTTACTAGATTACACATTATAACTTTGCAATGAATGTCATAGTACATATTTCAGTGTAAGATTGAATTATAGCACAGCATCAAATGTCAAGCAAATAAAATTAGGATATGATAAGAATATCATGCAAAACAATGTACTAATGTATCAGATGATGAGAATGGTAAAAAAATTCACTTAATTTTACAATGCCTAGTAGTAATTATATTACTAGGAAATGTAATGTTTCACTTAGTAGATTCTTAAATGACTAAAATATGCCTTGCTTTCCAAATAATGTCAGCAAATAACACTGGTCAGATTTTTAAGATTTATTATGAAATTATAGCAACCATTAATTAAATTAAGGTTTTGTTATAAGCAGCTGTTTTGAGAAATTATTAAACATTTACTTCCCTAGGGTTATATTTAGAATTATTGAGGATTTATGCTATGACACTGTTGTTGCACTTTCCATTCAATATTCATACATATGCAAGTATGCTGAATACACATATAAGTTACTTCACAGTAGAATATGGTTTTATAAATCAAATTCTATCTAGTAAAAAATCTGTTATGATAGAGATGTGCAGCTCTAATATGAACAACACCTTGCAATATTTTCACTAGCAAATGTCTCCACGACTACAGCATAAACTAAACCACAGAAACTAGCTTTTATATTTGCCAAGTAAGTATTACATTCTACACAAATAGATAAATTGCATAATTCACATGTACCAAGAACAAATTAAATAAAAATTAGTATCAGAGAAAATAGTTCTAATTCTTTATGTCCTGCTCTTTCAATAATTAAGTTCCTTTCTGTTAGTTGCTTATGAGCATTGTAATTCAAACAATCACAAAAATTGCACATACAAGTCATGCACTTGTTGAGAATCAAATCCATGTCATATCACATGTGAGTAGTAATCACAAACACTATGTAATGGAAACACAAAAGTGATTTTTAAAAGTAAAATTTTAAAGTAAAGTATATTTTCTGACGTGTAGCCTGGCTTACAAACTTATATATGAAATATGAATCATTTTCTGCACTTTGCTGCAAGGTATCACTTGAAATTAAATTGTAACAACTTTATAATTAATTTTTGTCTTCAACTAATTTAGTATTTAAGAGACAGGACTTATATTTTCAACTTTTACAGTTAGATGGGGTCAAATTGTTTAGTCAGATATTTTCATAGACATTTTTGCATACTGTAACAAGTTTTTTTAATATTATTCTATTCAAAGTTAAGGGATGAGGTATCATTAGAAACTTGTATAAATGTTCAAGCAGAAAGGTTAAAAAAAGCAAATGATATTATTAGATATTTAATAGTTGAAAAATGTTTGCCATTTTTATGCATGATGAAATAAATTTAAAGTGTCTTACCTTAACATTTATCAATAAATAGAATTTAGATCAATGAATGCAGAGGTGTTTTCAGTTATACATACTAGAGATACCTATCAATATCTTTTGAAATAAAAAATGAAATTTCTATTCATTTTTTATTTCAAAAGATACTGATATATGATTATATATTTGAACCTAAACAGATTAAACTTGGGGTAATTTAAAATTAAAAATGGTGATTAATAATGCTTTTATAAATAGAAAATTAACAATTATTGAACATTAATATATTTAATAATGAAGTTTAAGCAACTTATACACCTCAATTTTTTTACAGTAAAAGAAATAAATGTCGAACTAAAGAAACATTTTCAAAAAAAAAAAAATAATAATAATAATAATAGTGAAAAACACTGAAGAATTAATTACAATAATGACTATTTACAAATCAGCATGAAATTATATGAATTTCAAGTTGATTTACTAGTATCTTAATATCTTCCAATTATTGTTACTTAAAATATATTCAAATCCATTTCCTCTTTGCTTACATTCTATTCTTCATTTTCAGGATAACATTAAAAGTTTTCAATCACAATCTAGAAATAGGTTATGAAGTAGCAAGTTAAAATAAGAGTAATTTTCTAGATCTACATATGAAATACTAATATATAAAAAATACAACAAAATATATATACAATTAAAATAAAATTTGCATGGCAATACCTTTCAACATAGCCAAAGTGATTTTTACAAAATTATTTAAACATGAAGAAGAAAACAATAGCTACCAGGAAGATATCATCTTCTAACACTTCATCTGAAGAGAATTCTTTTTTACTCTATAAAAATATAAAACATCAAAATAACTTTTAAGCAGAAAACAATATTCAAATTAAATATAAGAATATAGTAAAGATATTTGGAAAGGGTTATACTTTCATGTTGGTAGAATAAAAATATTATATTTTGAAATTATTTTATATAACTTCTTTTAAATACAACATTTAATTTACACAAATTTTAAACATAACATCTATATATAATATTAATTTTTTTAATACTTATGACAAGATAATAAATATTACATGCATTTTTTAAATTGTATTTTTGAAAAACATCTTTAAAATAGTCTTAATTTTATTTAAAAATTTAGAATTTCTAATTCAAAAATGAAACTAAGACAAGTATAACAACTTTTTAATATATTGATACCCGATACATTGTTGACACACAAAGTAATAATGAATACAACATAACAAATAATCCTTAATATGAACTTGATAAAACTTACAAAAATTGCTTGAAATAAAACTAGAACTGAGTTTTTAATACAATGAAATGAAGATTAATCAAACATTATAAATTGATTTTATTTAAACAAACCATAAAATACCTACACATCAAAACTAATTGTCATAAAGCTCTTACTATTTGATAATAAGTAACAATAACTATCCTTTAATTTAAGATAAGGTAATCTATAAACAAAACGAGAGACTCACTTAACTTTTGAAAAAAACCTGGTAAAATCATTTCACCATTCAATCATTCATTAAGATAACTTATTTTTAAAAATAACTTATTTCTTAATATTTGTTTAATAATAAGCAAATTTAAATGAAAAAAAATTTAATGCAAATGTATGGATATTTACAACAATCAGGGTTAGAATTCACTGCGATATGGTGTATTTTAGAAGACATGAAAGATGAAAGATTTGACAGTATTACATACTCAGAACAACTGTGTAAAAAAGGTTTTATCACATAATGAATATAGTAAGGTATTACTTTTATTGATTTACATGCTTTGAAATACATATAATTTACAGGTATAGATCATATATAGATGCATTGCAAATATAATTTTGAAGTCCATTAGTTGAGCAATAGAATTACATTGAAAAGATTAACTGATTTAATTAATGAAAAAATTCTATTCCATGAAGAGAAAAGCAAGAGCAAGAAAATGTTAAAAGATATATTTTTTAAAAGTGGTTCAACATTGATACTTGAAATGACAGCCCATCAAAATTACCTATACAAATATGATTAAAAAAAAAAAATGTTTTTAATGATTTGAATAGTCCGTCTTAAGCTAAAACTTACAAAACAAATTGCTTTCCTAATTAATTTTCAAGCAATTTAGTTGTATTTCTATTAAAATGCGGGTCTTTAAGAAACTTGTAAAAAATTTACATAAGCACATGGATTATTCAGAGCAAATAAAATTACTTAATTCATTTTAAGAATGTGATGTACAGATTTTAAGTTACTATATAAAATTACATTATATAAGGAACTTTATGATCTTCTTTCTATTCAATCTAGTGAAGCTCTACAAATTATTCAAATAGAGCTAAAATCAATTTGAAAAAATAAAATAAAATTTCAAGGTTTAAAAGTTGAAACATTCAGTCTCAACTTTTAAACTTGCAATTTTTAACAATACAATAAATTTCAATATTCCTGATTTACACTAATCAAGAGTTTTGAGAGTGTAGAAATAAATTAATACTAATAAGTTCCAATTTTTGGACAAGATTCCAATAAATTCAAGCAGAGTAAATCTGATCAGAGTCTAGAATGAATGATAGATAAGAATAACTTATCTATCATTCATTCTAGAAAAAAAAAATGTTTTCTAGAAAATAAATTTTTGCTGCAAAGTTAGAATTTCTTAAAATTATTTTATTCTTTAACTATTTCTTAAAGATTCAAAAATAGAAAAAAAATATTTTATTTTTGCAACACTTTATATTTGTCAATTGAATTCTTTTCATAAATCAACGTTTTGCAGTTAATTTAAAAGGTAAAATAAAAGGAAAATATATATTTAACTAAAAAAAAATTGTTCAAAAGATGTGAATTCCTTTTTTGTAACTATTTGGTTTTTTAAATTTTATAGTAAAACTCAATTTTGATATTTGTTTAATTTTATGAAATCTCATATTTTTGTCAAAAATGTAAGAGGAATTGAACATTATACGAGGGTTGCTATTTATATTTCTGGCCTTGGCAACAGTAAGTGTTGCTAGGCGACCAAAGACGATTTTAATCGAAAGTTTGATATTTTTAAACATAAATTCAGCAGACGATTTACCATTATAGCTTTATTTGTGTTGTTGACAGTAAATTGAAAAGTTCTTCTCTGTCAAAAAATGGAATTGTATCGTGAACATTTTCGTGCCATTATTTTTCATAACTTTCGACGTGGATTGTCAAGACAAGAGTGCTTTGATGAACTTAATTCTTTATACAGCGATAAAGCGCCATCCTACAGCACTGTAAAAAATTGGTATAACGAATTTAATCGTGGTCGATGTTCGATCCAGGACGAATCCCGTGCAGGTCGTCCAAAATCCGTTGTTGTTCCTGAAAAGATCAATGCCAGCGTGAACTGATAAAGCAAGATCGTCATGTGACATACCGTGAGATAGAGGCGTCTTTTGGACATTAGTATGACTAGCATCAATAAAATATTGCATGAACATTTGAGCGTAAAAAAATTTGTTCGTGTTGGATCCCGCATAATATGACATACGCTCAAAATAAGGCTCGTGTCGATTGGTGCAAGGAAATGTTGGAAAAATACATTCAAGGTACATCAAAGGCTGTGTATAACATCTACACAGGTGACGAATCATGGATCTATGCATATGAGCCGGAAACAAAACAGCAATCAACTGTATGGGTTTTCCAAGACGAGGCAAAACCAACAAAAGTTGTTCGAGGAAGAAGCATCGAAACAAATGATTGCCTGTTTCTTCGGCATTAACGGTCATGTGGCAACAGTGGCGTTAGAGCAACAGCGCCAGGACGGTCAATTCTGAATGGTACACGACCATTTGTTTGCCAGAAGTCATCGGAGAAATTCGAAAAAGCAGAAGAACAGGCGAATCATTCTTCATCATGACAATGCGAGCTCTCACACATCGACTCAAACAAAGGCATTTCTGACGGAGCGAAAGATCGAACTGATGGGTCATCCGCCGTACAGCCCTGATTTGGCACCCAATGACTTCTTCTTATTCCCACACATCAAAAATAAATTACGTGGACAACAATTTTCGACCCCCGAAGAAGCGGTTGATGCATTCAAAACGCATGTTTTGGAGTTACCTCAATCGGACTGGAAAAAGTGCTTTGAAAATTGGTTGAAACGCATGCAAAAGTGTATTGATCATCATGGAGAATATTTTGAAAAACAATAAAACCAATTTCGATCCTACATATTTGTTTTTTCATTATTAGGCCAGAAATATAAATAGCAACCCTCGTATGTATACATTTCTACACTCATATTTATAACAGTTTTATGAAATAAGTTTATACAGTTTATATTAAGTTATAATTTAAATTGGGCTATAACGATAAATTTGTGAGCTTTTAATGAAATTATTGAAGCTATAATTCACACATAAGAAATACAAGCACAGTTTTTTATAAATATATTAAAATGTGTATTTTTTTGTTTTATTATTTAAATAGTACACATTTGTTTAAAAACTTTTCTAAATAAATTATTTAATAAGAATGTCAAAAAAAGGATCTAAAAATTTTACTTAAATGTTTCTTTAAACTAAATACAATTATGAAAATGGAATGTGAGAAATTTAATTATAAAATTTTACTTTTGGAATAAGTTTTACTTTTAAATTCTTATAACTATAATAAACAAATACAATATATAATGCTGAAACCTTTACATAAAAGTTGACCCAACTTCAGAAAGTTTAATTTTTTGCATTGCTTTTAATTTTTATCATTTTAAAAAACAATTTTGACTTTATTTTAAGGATCTTATACTTCAACTATATGATGCTAATTTGAACAATTTAGCCCACATTGGAGTCTACTAGAAAGACTGCACTTTTTGGTACGAAAAAAAGTTCTAGTTTTAGATTGTTTCATTTTATATTAATTTTCTCAAAAAAAATTAATAATCACTTCTCAAGTTACTGTTAAACAAAGAAAACTGTGGTTATTGTATTTATGTTTTTATATTCTTGTTTGCTAAAGTAGTTATATGGATTTTTTTTAGTTTCCCTTCCTCTTGTAATATTTAAAATATGGCTCATTATCAATTAAAAATCCTCTTACACAAGCAATACACTGTGGATATTTAAATACCATATAGCAACCATAATTAATGGACAATCCTTTACTTTGTTTTGATATATACAAATGTGCTTAGAAAGATATAATTTTTTTAATGAGTATGAATAATTCTAAAACAGAATGATATGGATGATAAGTATCAAAGTTAAAAATGTTAAAGTATTTCTGACTTTTCTGAAAAATTCTAATGAACCTAAAGTAAAATATTTTACCACCTTTTACATTTCCTTTAAAAAATATACATAAAATAAAATATTCAAGTACTTACTTCCTTCTCAGTAAATTTTGAAACATTTTCTATAGCTTGTAGTTCCACTGGAGCAGATTTATTTAAATTAGTTGAAATATTTTGCTGTGAAAAATGAAAAATTTCAATAAAAGAAATATCAAATTTAATTTTTGTTGCGATATTGTCAATAACGTAATTAGTCAAAAATAAAATTTAAAAGAATTGCAAATTTTAATAAATTTACAATAGGCATTACAGGTATTTGATTAAACAGAAGTTAACTCAGAAGAATGTGTCTTAAAATTACATAGGCGAGAAGATGTAATTAGTGTAAAAGATCCAGTCCAATTTTTTTTTTTTAAATACTACCAAAATTACCTTTTAAAGCTTTAAATGCATTTTATGTTAAAGAACACATATGTATATTAAAATAAATAATTATCAAAAAATATTTATAATTTATTCACATTAAGTCTACAGGATGTCTTCACTACAGATGTTTCAACCACACTTAGTACAACATATTAGAAATTTTCACTTTTTTTCCTAGAGCAAATATAACATCTTTTCTTTTGAGTACATTTTTTTTTATCATTTTTGCTGGCACACTTGCCTTATTTAATGTATAGTGATTTACTAGATCCTCTCTTAGTTTTCGAGGAAGTGATTGCTGCACGACTGTTTTGAATACGTTCTTTCAAGAGTTGTTACCGACTTTTTACTGTCATTTAATATTTGACTGATAACAAAAGAACACACATTTATTGATGCAGTGTTTATTACACAAAAAACACTACCATTGTCCATTTTTGTTTATTTCTGCAATTTGGACCACATTTCATTCATAACATCTACTGCTCCCTTTGTGAGATTATATGTGATTATTTCTGTTATTTTTATATCACCAGTTAATGAGTCTAATACATCATCATGACACCAGTTAATGAGTCTAATACATGAATGTTGATAAAATGTAGACACATTTATTCTTTTGTGGCACATATGATATAGTCATGTGATTTTGAAAGTCAAACAAAGACAAAAATATTTCCTGGGTTTTTTTTTTTTTTTTTTTATGAACTTCAATGCTTGGGTGTTCTTTTTTCCACTGATGAAGACTTTGGGTAATTCTCATTTATTTTTCTAATTTTCCCCACAAGAGAATAATTTTCTCTTTACTCTTATTTTCTTACCTTTAGCTAAACTATAATTAGTATACCAATTGTACGTTGTGAAGTTTCCTTCACAGAAATATAATTTTTCTGTTAATCTTTTTATTCAATATTTCACATCTACATCAAACAATATTTCATCAACATAATTTATATGAGGAATAAGGTTGGATGCATGCATAAATTTATAAATTTCAGGAATAAAATATTGTACAATCAACAAGAGAAAAGAATTTTATGCCATACTTAGCAGGTTAGTTTGGAATGTACTGGAGAAATGAGTATCAATCTCTAAAAGTTTAAAGCTTTTCGTCAATTGCTATATATTTATCCATAAAATATTTTATACAGTTTCTTATAAAAGCTTTAAGCCTATTTCTTAATGGAGCAAATCTCTCTTCTTTTAGCATGGTCTGTAATATCAGATCATAAACATCTCAAAAGGAATAAAAATTGCTCCATTCACAAAAAAAGACATAATTTGATAAAAAAAAAAAAAGTTACGTCCAATTCCATCCATTAGTTTTTGTACATTTACATGGGACAATTTGTTCAGCCATCTAAAGTAATGTTTCTCAACTGGATTTACTCCAAAGACCAGTAAAATAATTCTGTATGCAGACTTTCTTGCAGACTAATGTAAAAGCTTAATGATTCTACTCATTGGCACAATTTTTTCATATAAGTAAATCTTAAAGACAAAAGTCATTTTTAAAGAATAATTAGGGAATACAAATAACTTTATAAATTATCATGATATTTAATATTCAAGTTATCAATGATACTCAAGGGAGACGGACATACTAAGTCTACAGCACTGCAATTTAAGAAAAGCGATTAGGTATATAGTTACCTACTTGCTATATTTTCATTATCAATAATATTATTTTCTTAACTAGCGAACTATTGTTATTGTAATGTAGGAGCTGTTTTGATTTTGGTTGCAGGCCAATGACACTTTGGATTTTGGACAAATAGCTGGATATTTTGAGGACTGAAGGTTGAGAAACACTGCTCTAAAGTGCGAAAGAACTATCAACATTTTAATTTTTGTGGTAGAAGTTCCTTTGGCCTCTTGATTTCTCTCAAAATTTTGTGCAACAATTTGAGTGAACTTATTTGGGCAAAGTATAATATTCATTAGTAAATTATCAATAGTTTCCATGAATCACTGATTGAATGTATATTTTTTACAGCTCCAATTTTTCCTAGTAGTTTTAGTATAATATTGCGAGAAGCAGTACTGACATTTTACTCTTATTTCACTTTGCACCATCTTTGCCAATATAGGAGTTTTGAGATAAAAATGTCTTTATTTTTACCTGAATCTTCTTCCAAAGGAGATTTATGATCTCTAAAAATTTTAGCATTTTCAAGACATTACATTTTTTTCTTGCCCAATATAAATCGCTTCATTTTCTATAAAGAAAATTAAATAGCTAACGAAAATTAGATAACAGAAGCATGCATGCTGGACCTAATAAACATAAAAAAATAACAAGAAAACAAAAATGCAGAAATTCTAATCAGTAGAAAGTATGTGAGCTTGAATGCAGCTACTATGGGTTTGGAAGACATTTCATTAAAAAAGGATGTTTTTATGTAATGTTTTAATAGTGGACCCAGCCTCTAAGACTGCATTAGAAGTTACTGTTACACAAAGAAAACTTGCTATTGTACATTTGTTTTTATATTCTTGTTTGTAGAAGTGGTTACTTAGAAAATTTTAGTTTCTTTTAGCTATAAAATTTAATTATGACCACTACCAATAAAAAATCTTTTTTTGTACACAGAGTACACTATGGATATTTAAATACCAGGAAACAGTCTCAATTTATGGAATATCCTTTACATTGTTTTAATATATGCAAATGTGCTTAGAATAGATGCAGTTTTTTTTATGAGCATGAATGATTCTAAAACAGATTGGCATGGGTGATAAGTATCAAAGTTTAAAAATATTTAATATTTCTGACTTTTCTAAAAAATTATAAGGAACCTAAAGTAAATATTTTACCCCCTTTTATATTTCCTTAAAAAATATATTTATAAAATAAAATATAATATTTAAGTATTTACTTCCTCCTCTCTCTGAGTAGTTTCTGAAACATTTTCTATAGCTTCTAGTGCCACTGGAGACTCTGAAAGATTTGGTGATTCTGTACCAGCTGCAGTATTTTCCTCTTGGTTAATAGCAACACCTGAATTGATGAATTCAGCTTCAAATGCATCAAGTGTTAAGTTTAATACATTATCAGGATTTTCTTCACATTCATACTAAAAACAAAACTAAAATATAAAGCTAAACAAATATAATATATATATTTCAACAAATATAAGAAATAATTACACTTAGAACTTTTTATTTCTAATTAACAAAATGTAATAACTTATTTCAAAATTTATATATATATATATATATATATATATATATATATATATATATATATATATATATATATATATATATATATATATATATAAACTATATATATATATATATATATATATATATATATAAGCTATATATATATATATATATAGCTTATTTCAAAATTTATATTACATATGAAAAATCACAAATTTATAGACATTAATGTTTCAACTAATGGTAAATATGCAATTGCTCAATTGTAGCTATTCTCCATTTAGATATTTTTATCACATTTTAGAATTTTTACTTTTCTTTTTAACTTCTTTACAATCTCTAGAGGTCTAAACTTTTTACAATCTGTTTATTCTAAATGCAGCCTGGCATTAAGGAGAAAATATTATGAATAATCATACTCTTCCTCATATTTAGCGGTATCATTATGATAAAATGTCTGTATTTAATTAAATGAAAAAAGAGCAATTTGAACTTCAGCTCTAATCACAGTTAATTAAAAACTAAGCAAGTGAAGGTATTTTGTTTAGAATAAGAAATATGTTTGAATTTATTATTTAAGTTTCAATTTATTAAAAAGCATAATATCTTAATTTTCAAATCATGTAAGACAGCAAAAGTTTAACAAAAAAAATTGGTCTTAAATTTATTCAGAAATGAAATTCCAGGCATATTATCATTAAGGTAAATACAATAAATAAAAAGGAAAACAATTTTTATGCTCTAAATTTAAAAGAAAAAAAACTGTATAAATACAATTATTTTAAATCCTTTAGATAAATAATTCTAACTTAATAGTTTCGCCTTTGTAACTTTAATTATTAGATATTTTTAATAGAAATTTTACAATTTTTTATAATAATATTACTGTACAATTCATAACAATTACCCTCAGACTACTACCACAGAGTTAGTTTGCTGTAGTTTATATTACATATTATATTACAGTTATAAAAAAATATATAATTCACAGATGTGTCAAACATAAATATTTTGTTTCATTACACAAAGATAATCTGATAAAAAAAATTCTCAATCTAAAAAACTTTTTAGAAAGTTATGAAAGATATGCTGATTGGTTTATAAAATAAGTAACACATGATTCTAAAAGTATTCATGATTTGGCTGACTTATTTTGGCAAAATCCTAAGAGCCAGAGTAATTGGGACAATTCACATTTTACACGGCAAGACTGCAGTTATTCCGCATTTTAATTACTATATTTTCCTGTATATAATCCACAGCAGCGTATTATCAGAAAGCTCGTTTTTTTTTTAGGAAAAAAAAAGTGTCTCATAATCTGCAGCGGTGTATAGTCCGCGACAAATTTTCTGACGAATAGTCAAAAACTTTAACTGCAGATAATTTGGTGCTAAATAAAATATAAACATTATGTGATTCAAAATATAATAAATTCTGTAAAAAGAAATATTTATAGTGACAAGGATCTGTTTATATCCACCTCAACGAAAGGTGGGATTAACTGAAATGAAAGCACAACATTCATCAAGATCAGAAAAGATTCTAGTAAATCTTAACAATTTATAAATTTTAATAACTTTAAAAACAAGGTTAGATATATTATAAAAATAAACTATATTTGTTTGGTTAATAGTTAAATGAAAGAAATAGATTATATAAATTTTCTAACTGCGCATGGAATAAATCTTTTCTTATGTACACAGCATGTTTTGTTTCTCACCTTATATTACACGTTACTGACATTTCCCCCCCCATTTATCTTATCTATAGCTTTCAGTTTAAATTAAGTTATTTGCTCAGTTACTTAATTTTTAGTTCACTTTGACAATATATAAATTTGAATGCTTTTAGAGCAAAAAATTTCAGGTCAAGATAAAATGTTAAATTACGCTAATGAATTGGAATTTAAATATTGTTCAGAAGAACTGAATTCGTTCTTGAACGTAATTGGACAATGCTGATTATGGTTAAAATGATTCAACCCAGTCATAGCGACATCTGTTATTTATTTTATGAAACATAAGCAACATTTCTTTCAAAATTTGATTGTAAGCTTTTCTGGTGAAAAATATTTTATCAGATTATCCATGGCAGCGTATAATAAGCACAACGAAATTTAGAACTTTTTTAACACATAATCCGCGGATTATATACAGGAAAATACAGTCACCAAACTAACTTAAAAAATAAAAGAAACAGAGAAAAAGCAATTTACACACAGAAGGAAACTGGCAATAAAGTTAAATTAATAAAGTAAATGACATACATTTTTATGAAAACTCTGATTTTAATTAAGCTTAAAAACTTAAGTCTAAAGTTAAATGGAGTCTACCCCAAAAAGAACCTGGTAATAAAGCTAGATGTAAATACTTATATATATTAGCAACAATATTAAAGTAACTATTTCAAAACAATCTGTTTCTCATGTTTCATATATTATATAAATTAAGGCTTACGCATTAAAGCGTTTCCACATTTGAAGGAAAAGTATCATGAAAATATAAATAATACAATAAAGAATATTTAGAAATGTTTCAGATATTTAATGTTTTCAGTGATAACTGAAGACAAGACATATTCATGCTATGAGTTATAAAACAATATAATAATTTAAAGTTCTTTCCTTATACAGTAAAGAATATTTTTGATATACACATGAAAAAAAAATAAAAACATGGTTCCATTGCGAATATACATTTCTCAAAAATCTCTCATATTTGGAAAGTAATGGAAGAAGTTGAGTTATAGAGAGCAATATTAAAAATTTGGCTGACCAAAAAATTTAAAACAAATATTGTTCTTTCCAAAAAAGAAAGTAAGTGAAGAAACTGTCTTATTCATATTTAAAATTGTTAATCATTGTAAGCAAAATTGACAGTATATACAAACATTGAAATACTTTTAAAGTAACTTAAAATTTTTTGTGTAAACTGTTTTCCAATGTTAATGACATAGTTCCACTGAAATGAAATGCAAGATAATACTCTTGGTTTTTATTAAGTTAATAAATTTAACAAGTTTAATGTAAAACAGAAGCCAAACACTTATTAATTACTCTAGTTATGCATTGACTTATTAATTTCTCAAATGTAATAAACGATTTTAAAAAGTTAAAACATCTTTTGGTTTTTTGCTATATTATTTATGCATAAAAACAAGAAATTTTGTTACCTGATGTTCTATTAGCAAATAAAATGGAAATACATTTTCACAAAATTCACAGGGACAGTTATAAACTAGAATAGAAAAATAAATAAGAATATTTGATATACTTTCCAAAAAGATTTTCAATAAACAATCAAAAACCATTAAAATAAAGTTTAATTAATTCTAATTATATATATATATACTTTGGTTACTCTAAAATGTATTTGAGTTTTTCTAGGTTTGACATATAAGCAAATACAAATAAAAGCTATATATTTATTTTCACAAACAATTGTTAAATCACATACTTAAAAAACCAAAATTATTTTTTAGTAAATATACTTTATTTAAAGGAAATTATTGAGAAAAGTAATTATATAACAAATATATAAAACTACAATAAATGTTAAAAATACAATGAAAATGACAAAATAAGATGATTTTTTTGAGTAAGCAAATATTGGATACATTGATATCTAATTTTAAATATTAAGGAAAATTTCCATTCACACAAATAGTATTCTAAATTTTTTAATTGGAAGAACAATATATATTTCCCAGTGTAATATCAAATAGTCAAGACCTGTCTTAATTTTAACAAGTTTAAAAAATATGAGGCCAAGGCACAAACATTAGCTTTAATCATTTATGAAAAACTTTATATTCATGATAATAGGTTTAATAATAGAAGCAGATACATAGTATTTTCAGAATCAGACCCACATTTGCTAAGATTACTATAAAAGAGAAATGGTAACAATATAAATGGCTTTTAAACAGATCTAGACAAAAACTGGATTCCTTTAATGTTAGTTTTTTTACAAGTGGTTACTTTTATCTATGTGCATTGTTGGCCAAGACCTTTTAGTTCATATAGCACTAAAAAAGTGGTATTCTTTATTCCAAGTTCTGGTTAATAGTTTCCATGAAAACATTTAAAATATGGAATAGGTGATACAACATAAGTGTAATGTTTAAATATTTTTAAATAGGAAATCAGTCCTTTTATTATCATTTATTTCACAAAGTCTTCAGGCATGCATAAAGACAATATAGTATATTTTCTGTGCACTTATATAGAGTGAGTTGCATATCAATAAGTTTTTTGCAGTTAGTAATATTTTACAAAGATAGCAAGGAAGAATCACTACAAGTAATTGTATTTCTATATCAAATTTTTTAATGCATTGTTAACTGCCATAGATAATAATAGAGAAATTTACTTGACAAAAGCATTCATCATTAATTTTAAACTATTTCAGAAATACCCAGTTTAAATTTATCAGAAGTAAATGTATCAGTATCACATGAAAATGTGATCAATACCAAATTAAAAATAAATTTTTTGCATAACAGAAATTTCCCATATTTTAAATTATTAAGCTGGAATAATAATAAGAAATAAAGTTTAAAATGTACATTAAACTGATTAATTAAAAATTTGGAAAATTTAATTATGGTATTTAAATTATAGCTGAATACTAGTTATAAATTGTTTGTGATATTAATTATATATATATTTCACATAACTGAATATGGTTGGCTCTAGCAAACAATAGCTAAAGTTTATTCGGCAATATTCAGTGAAAATACATACTTTTCTAAGTATGTGTATATATACAAAGTAATTAAATCTTAATTAAAATTATACTAATCCATATAATTTATTGTTGTTGAATATCTCTGTTGTTTAGTAATGCTATATCAGCAATGCTGTATATATATACACTATGAAATTCATAACTCTAAAAAATCTAACACTAAAATCAAGCTTATGAAAAGATCAATATTAGAAAGCTCCAGACAATCTAGAATGTAGTCAGGAGTTGCCTGATGGTCAGCACATTTCAAACAGGTTAAGAAACATTATGAAAAAATAATTTTTCCACAAGAATAGGACATAGATCTTAAGTGTGTACTGATAAGCTTAATGATAGATCTGGTCCCATTTACAACACTTGAATGATAATGCACTTCAAGGGCACTTTCTCTGGCAGCATTGGTAAACAGATAGGATGATCCAAGAAACATTAACAGCATTTTAAGGTCTTGATAATATGCTTTAAATGAGTCAGTAACAAATGTGTGTTAATTGGTCTATTAGCAACCACTTTAGCTAAAATACTGCTGCCTCAATAAAATGCACATAATGTGGGAAGGTATACATTAAAAGTGCACCTCACAAAAGGATGTGAGAAGTTTCAATTTGTCAGTAATTGCCTTTCCTATACTAACAGATATTTTATGCCAATTAGAAAGAAGGACACTGAATAGAGTCTTAGCTATCAGACAGGATGCAAATGAGCTCGTAGAAAGTTTAAAATTCATAAAATATCACTCACTACTTTTATACATTATTTAAAATAGTCTTTATTAAATTAAGGTTTTTATCTATTATCACAGATACATAGTTGAACATACGTATTCTATTTATCATTGTACATAAAGAAGTTCTAGAAATTTTTCAAGAAACAATTTAAAAAAAATTTCACTGACAAATGATTCACATCAAATTAAATATACTGCTCAAGTCTACAATAAATATGTTACTCAATAGTTCAGTTTGAGCACACATTGAATGCTACTTTTTTTTGGAGCAAATGAAAAATATATTGCAGCAGTAAATTGTTCATAAAGTTGATAATAACTGTAGTTTTGAAATAGTAAACATTTTATAACATTAGGACAGCTATTTATTGATCACAATTTTTGAATATTAATATAAACAAAATATTTTCTAAAAGCTTATTCTAGAGAAGAATATTTTAGTAAATATTATGTATCAATTCTGTAAATTTGATTGCCAAGAAATTTTATTAATAAAGGAACAAGGATATTTTTTTTAAAAATTAAAAAGCAAATGTGAGAACTATAATTATTTAAAGTCATTTTTATAAATACAATTTCAATATATTTCATTAAAGCTTTTTAAGATAGGATGATGAAAATATTTTTAGAAAGGTAACTTCATTTTTATGAAACACATTTTAAAATATACAATGCATTTATCAAACAATAGCATAGTTGTAAATATTTCAAATACTAACGCAAATCTTCATCAATATCATGTTGGTTATGAGCCATATTTAAACCTGAAACAGAAAGTATAGGATGAAAAAATTACTTTTAAATATGGAATATATAACTAATTGCCATTAACCCTTTGCAGTTCAGTATTGCAGGTGATGGAGTACCAAACTTAAATTTTTACCAAATCGTTGCATTTTATGATAAAAAGATGAAATTTGGCTTAAAATATCTTTTTCGATAATAGATGGCAACACTGCATAAGATGATCAATAATTCTCAACTATAGCAGATTATTTAAATCCCTTCATTTTGATGGAATATTTCCAAATTTTTTTTTCTCCTACAAAAATAATTGTTTGAAAAGAAATTTGTTATTTTGTTGCCTGTACCTTGAACTATTGATTCTATATTACTTTAAATTTTTTACGCATAAAGTATACGTAGAATTATCTGATAAATTTAGGTGTTCCATCACCTGGAACACTGCGCTGCAACGGCACTTTTCCTTCCTGCAGTTTAGAGTGTAATTAGCCTTGAAACTCAATGCTGAGAGGAACAGCTGTGTTTATTTTTTACTGTTTTTCACTCTTTTGGGTAATAAATTGATGTTGAGGAATGTACAAGGAAGGATTACTTATATCGATAATATTTTTACACCCTTATTGGTTTCTTGAATTAGGAAGCTTCATTGTGGTATAGGAATATATTAGTTTGAATCCTCTCTAGTTAGCGAAACATTTTTATGCTCTTTATTTTTCTTTTCCCTGCTATTCGTTTTATAATATGGTGTATATATATATTTGAATTTATATATTTTTAGTTTACTTTTTTTAAATATAGTTTTAATTTCTAGTTAATTTTTTTAATTTGTTAATTGTAAATAAATCGCATGTACAGGTTTTAGTCCTTCTGAAGTAATAAAAATGCTTTAAAAATTGCCCTCTATTAGTGAATCAGAACATATGTATAGTGATACAAAAAAAAAAAAGAGTAATATGTTCCTAACCAACTTGATCAGTCTCAGTCTAATAATTTTGTGTCAGATGCTAATGAAAATGATGGTGATGATTTATCACAACCATTCTCCTCTATAACAGCCCCAAAACCTTATTCTCATAACTAAAAAAATTGTACACAAATCTTTATTTTTTTAATTTTATTTATTATTATTTTTTGGAGTAGAGTAGCAGGCCTTCTTATGATACACCCTGGACCACGCTAAATCTGCTACGCAAGTAATGCATCCTTTTCTCGTTCATACACAAAAATATTTAAGTGTATATGGGCTTCACTGCAATGCTTGCTTTTTACTATCTTTGCAGCACCAGTGTTCCATGTGATGGAACATCTACAAAATCGAAATGGCACATGCAATATTTACCAAACTTTCACTGTATACTCATACAGGCCTAAATAGACAACCTACAAGTTTTTTTTTGTTAATATTTTAACTTTAAAGGGTAGTGTGCCTGAAAGGGTTAAAAGCTGAAATTTGACATGCATGTAAAAAACATTTGTTTTTATTAAAAAATTATGACTTACAAAACATTTTTGCAACAATTCATTTAAATTTTTTCCAGTAAAGTTATTATAAAAAATTTCTTAATGCTTTCCAAACATATTTCAAGATTAACGAGTTGCTTCAATTTTAAATAGAATTAGATTATTCTTCTGTTACAAAATAACATTATTTCACTAATGAAAGAATCTACGTTAAAATAATTTAATTCAAATAGCCAAGTCATAGCCCACACTAATGATTTTCATTTTTTACCTAAATTCATACAGTACTTTCATCAAATCTAAATGAATGTAAATTTTTGGGTAACTGCAATTTTCACATAATTTTGTCCTGATATTTTTTAGTATTTTTGAAAAGTATTTGCAATACATTATAATATATATTTTTTTAACAGTTTGAGATACTTCTGGTATTTAAATGTATTTTTTTACTTTTTAACTACAAAAACAATCAAACTAATTTTTATATATTACATTAAATATTCAATATTTAATATTGTTATAAAAATAAATATTTGAAGTAATATTTAATATTCTTGCACATGGATGTTCCACAAATCAAAGTAATAAATTCTAACCAGCACATCTAAGATAATTTTTCATAGAAACATACTTTTATGTTATTTGCGTTTTAAAAATATATATATTTTATCTGATTCTATCTAAATTAAAACGAAATTAGTTTTGCATAAATTTTCATCTTCCTTATATTTGAATACATTTATACAACATTGGACTAATAAAAATTTAACCATTTTTTTATTTAATTTGATTTTTATAAACTTTCTACATTAGTAACAGAAAGTTATACAATTTCTGCTAAATTTTGTGCATATTTGAAGGCATTTTTAAAAATGGCCTGCTCTTCCTTATTCAGAATAACAATGAGTAATACTTGCATATTTTTGAATATTTAGTTTTAAATTCACATTTTAAATAAGATCCTTGTGTCAATAATTGTAATAGATTTTTCAAACACATTTTATTCATCATCATGTTTACCTTATATTATCAAACATCATGGTTACAAATTGTTTTGCTCTCAATCCTTATTTTCATTTAATTCTTTTAGATTCCTTATTAATTTCAGTAAAAAAAAAAAAAAATATTTTATGACTTTAAGGCAGTATTGTTTTTAAGTGATATGGAATTTAATTTAATCCCAACCCTTGGGCATGCCAATATAAGGTAAACATAGAGAACCAATTTTCTGTTAAAATACAATATAGCAAGTTTAATTCTCCTTAGCTTTTTTTTTTTTTTTATTAAAAATTTAGTTATTTTCCAATGCTGTTTTGTTGCTTTTTTATCAGGAATTTATTTATTTATTAGTTTCAATTTTGTTCTTAATTCTAAATACAATTCTTAAAGTGCATATTTAACAATAATCATTTAATTTTTGGTGATCAATACTGAGAGTTTAAAAAATCATTTCATCTGCAAGTGTTTTTTTTATTTTTATTTTATTTTTATGTAATGTTTGGATTTCTAGAAAATTTCTTATTTATTTGAATTTAAAATTATAATCTAAATCAAAATATTTCTCATTTTCATACTAATAGAAATATAACATTTTATCCTCCATAAGCAGTTGTTCTATACAATGAAGTCAAAAATGTTCTTCAGTAGTGTTTTTCATTTAATTGAAATTATGACTGCGGAATTTTTTCGCAAAAAGACAGTAGGGCCAATTGATTGATTTTACTGGTGCAAGATCTTCAGATGAGATAAGCATCAAAAATAAACTGCCCCATCTGCACCAAAAATGTTTGATAAAGTCAAGTGCTTGAATAAATCATTGCTTAGGAACTAATTGAGAATGTTGAGATGAATGACTTAAAAGAACAAAGGTATTAAAACAAATTCCTAAAAACCAGAAAGAAGAGACAGAAATGTTATATAAAAAAATTCCTGTGTATCCCGAGAACCACAGCAGTTTAATGAAATTAATGTCATTCAGAGAAGGTTTTATTTAATTATTTTTAGTGCTCGCATTTTCTGTATTTTGAAACAGTTCGAGATGCAGAGGATGACTCCTTTTTCATGTTTCAGAAGAGGATATATTAATGTTGTTTTGATACTTTTTTCGTGAGATTTCAATTTTTTAAATTTTCTATCACCAGTCTTAGATTTATTGGTAGTTGAAGCACATTTCTTTGTGCTATTGGAAGTTACAGGGTAAAAATGGATGACCAAGTTAAAAGTTAGGCAGATATTAATAAACTACTCTAATTCACTGGATTGTTTATTTTTGAATTAGTTTGTAAAGTGAAAGAATAGGAAATACCAACTTTTAGCATTCTATTTTTTACTGTTTGTCTTGCTTTTGGGAAAGTAATACTTCATTATTTTTTGGTTGCAATTGCCTCTTTCTCAAAGATCCATATAGGGAAAGATTTGGAAAAATGCAGCATGTGTACCAGTTACAACAGCTGAAATTTTCTGAAAATCATTAGTTTCATGACTATATTTTCCACATTTTCACACATAGGATCCATATTCCTATGTGCTTATTAGGAGTGACCATACCTCTGACAGATAAAACACCCAAGAAAGATTTTGTTAGAAATGAAACATATATGAAATCAGAATTAAAAAAGACATCACAAGACTCATTTAAAGTTTCATGAAATAATGTTTTAACTGGATATAAGCCCAATATTTTGTTTCAATAACTGACTATCGAAGCTTGTTTTATGTCAACTTGAACAAGATCTCCCGATCGTTATTTTTTCAACATTTTCTATGTTTGTTACCAATAGTTAAGGTTATAAGTTTTTGTAACAGAAAAGGTGACACCACATGAAAATTGCCTGTTGTGCTTATTAACATGTAACAAGTAGATAAATTGGCTTCAATGACAAGAGAATTAGAACTTGAAAAATATATGTTAGGTTCAGGTTCGATGGCACCATCACCACAGTGGCCTACAAGGAATGGCAGCCACAGGCTTTGGTTATTTCCAGCCGTGCTTACCCTAGTGCTAGTCAACATCCATATGATGGGAGTTATCCCCGGAGGCAGTAATCACCCTTAACGCCAAGCCCAAGGATGTGACCCTCTTCGCTTGATTCCTAGCAGAGTAGCCATGACTGTAACTAGGTATCAGCCGAGTGATGCACTGGGGACCACAGTGCACCACCTGTCCAAAGGGTTTCCCTGCACAGCCAACAAATGGGGATCTTGACTGTCTACAAGAAGCAAGTAGAGTGACTCCAGCTACTCAAGGAGATTTCTCTCACTTGCCGTTCAGGGATGGAAATGATAAGGAAAAGATCAGAAAGAGAAGAGAGGAAAAAACAAAGAGAGAATATAGATCCCTGGGTAACCTTAGGATTGGGACACCCATACTCACTTAAAAAAATGAGTGGCATGAGGGGGACTGTTAGATCAAAGCTTCTCTACTTATTAGTAAATTACTTACTACATATTTCAGAAGATTAAAAAAAATCCTTTAATATAGACTATTATTGTATATTAAAAAAGACTTTAAATTTGCAATTTAACTTTCTTCATACAGGGAAAATTATACATTTAAACCAAACATAAATATTTAGCTTCAATAACAATTTCCTTAAGCTTATCTATATAACAAAGTATTAAAAACCACGATGGATATATAATGAAGAAAATGTTAAGAAGCTTTATAACTTGTTCAAATAATTGACAACATGACTGATATTTTTATTGTGTTTCTATATTGTTGATTATGTATGTGCATTTTTTTAAATTATAATATTTTATTATTTAATAATAATTATGTGCAAAGAAATAGAAAAAGTTTCACTCTTCAACTAAGAAACTATACAAAAATTCTTTTTTAAATTACACCCGCCAACATCCTCTTGGACAGAAGATATCTTGCTGCCCAATACAATATGGAGACAGCACCAGAATGTGAAAGTTTCCAAGAGCTTCAGAACCACAAATATCAAGAAGGAAAAGACAACTAAAAAGGTGTTCCCCAGTCATAGATAAAGTATTGCAGATAAAACAAACTGGGGAATCGGCAAGTGCAGTCCTGAATAGATGAGCCTGAAGATAACCATGATCAATCATAATTTTGAAAGGCATCACTTCTTCAATTCTGGGAAGGAGTGAGAGCTGCAGTCGAGTCTGATTAACAAGAAGACAAGCCCAAGTCTTTCATCTCTTTAAAATGTGACAAATAGAAATTCTTTTTTTCAGATATTGTCCCTGAGAAGTTGTTAGGTATTTTGCAGAGAGATTGGGAGAAAAGGTGGGCGTAATTTTGAAGCCTCCTAGGTCAACAAGCCTACCTGCTGTTTACCATAAATGCTGAATGGCTTAGAATCCCTTAGAGAATGACATCTTTTCCAGTGCTTGTAAATGGATCAATTTACTGCTTACACTCAGTCTCAGATGGAAATGGACTGTAGTCAGTAATAATTGTATAGGTGCCCGAGAGTCAATAAAAACATTTTAGTGAGGAATCTCAGAGACAGTTTTCAGAGCCATAAAAATTACATAAATTTTGCCATAAAGATTATTTTCCCAGGTACTAAGAGGGTTTATAAGGCTGAAAAACTCTGAATAAAACCAACCTAAGTCCTGACAGAGAAGGCCATGGCAGATCCATCAATATAAAAATGAAGCCAGTTCTGGAAAAGGTACCTCTCATGAATAGTTGCAAAACAGTAGCCTTTAGCTCAGCTTATACAGAAATATGTTTACAGACAAGCCAAACAAAGTTGAAATTTGCAGTAGCAAATTTTAAAGTACTCGAGAAAAGAGGTGGTTTAAAGATGGGCTGTCTCAGATCCAAAGAATGGAACTCTAGCAAGCTGATGGAACTAAAACAAAAAAGGATGTTGTGTGTTTTTTTTAACTAACCTGGGAAAAGACAGTTGTGTGGGGAAAAAAAAACTCCTTTTGTCTTTCACCAAGTAATATGGCCCTATAGATATGTCGATCAAATAAACTATCAATCTCAGTTTGTAATCGCATAGCAGCAATAGGAGTTAATAGTAATGAGTCTCAATACCTTATTTTGAGCAATGTGGTGAAGCTTTTATAGAGTACTGTCAGGGGCTGTAACAGAAAGCTCAGCACCATAATCAAAAACTGGTCTAATATATATGAAGTAAAGGTTAAGAAACGATTTTGAGAAGCTCCTTATTTTACGCACAGCTACTCTTTAGTATGTTAAAATGACTTGTCATATTATTGACCACTTTATTTATATGTTTAGTTTAGATTAGTTAGTTTAGTGTCAAAATTGACAATCAAGATAAGTAGGCACAGTCGGTTATGTGGAGAGTTTTATCTTTAAAATCTATTTGATATTGTGCTCATAGTAACAAGTTTGAAAGTAATCTTCCTATGATACAATGCATGTACAAGTATATAATGATATTTAACTGCCAATCAAGTTAATGTTCAAAATTAAAATTATTTACTTGATTCATTAATCCAAAATTAGTATTAGAAATTAATGTTTCCACAAATTATTTCATAACTTTCAAAAAAAAAAAAATGTCTGGCTTAAATTGCATTTTACCGAAATTCATTTTTATTTTTGAAGACATAAATATTCGAAAGTCATGTTATGAGTATTAAAGTAGTAAAAAGCAAAGTAAAGGAAATTTTTACTGATAATTGTATCAAATAACAGAAATGAAACAATCAGTTTCATAGACAACACCTACACTGAAAGAAACAGAAGAGCGATATGGCTATTGAAGAAATTCAATGAGTTAAACAAATTCATAATTGCAATTCCACTGGAATAATACAAATTGTGATATGTATGGACCATAATGCTCAGTTTAACCAAAATATTATTAAACCAAGTATAGTTAAGTCTCAAGAGAATGGAGTCTCACAATTTTTATCGCATAAAATACATTCGACATGAATACTAAAAGTAACTTAAAATACAAAAGCCTTAAATTAAAATATTAGAATTTAAGGCATTAAATTTCATAATTTTAATATAATCAAAATTCGAAACACATTTTAAGTTAAGTAAAAATTATATCTTCATAAATAAAATAAATTGCAAATTTTTATCACATACCTAAGTACACTTTTCGATTATAACTTCCCTCAATCACAAAAATACAAAACTATCTACAAAAACGAATTTAAACCGAAACTAAAATAATCGATTAAGATTAAAACTTATAAAGGATACAGAAATAAATTTATTTAACCTATCAGAGAACAAAACAGGGTTTTAACTTAGATTGCTAATTAGATACTTGTATATGACGTCATCGGACCCCGCGGACGAAATTATCTAAATACTTTCTAGAGGAAAATTGAAAGTTAACACCAATTACGATTATGAAATGTACACAATAAGCCTTGATGAATTAGTATTAATCGTTTGCATACTGAAATGAAGGGAAAAAGAAATTAGAATTGCACATGTTGGGGAAAAAACATTTCTAACCGTTCATTCGAGTGCCTGACTGTGGATAGGGATGTCCTGGGTTCAAATCCCAGTTCGGGCATGGATGTACTTTCTCTCTCTGTCTATCCAGTCTTTGTTCTTTCTATTTATGATTGGGTTGTGAATGGTTGCCTTGTCAATCCTATAAGCGGGTATCTATGGCATGGTATACTGAGGAAGTCGGACTCCACACTATAATATGGCTCATTTGGAAAAGTGGAGTAGCTCACGTCATAATGCCAGCCTAGCTGGTACAAGACAGCAACAATTGTGTATTCAATTTTCGTGGATCTCAAAAGGTCTAATAGAACGTATAGAAATGATTTAAACAACTACTTTACATCTTGACAACTGAAGACGTTTTCCGTCTTCAGTTGTCTTCTTCTCGAAGCGAAAGTATCAAATTGCTGTTTTTGGGGTTGTAGGTATTGGATAGTGGTTGGTTAATCGTTTCTTTATTATTGCATTATTTTTCAATTAACTATCTTTTTTTTACTTATTCCATTTTTATTTCAAACTCCTTCAAGGAAGGAAAATTTTTGTATAGATTGTTCGCATTTTATTTTTAGTGTTGAAGTTGGAACTCTATTTGAAGTCTAGCTTATCTACATTTTCGCTCATAAAATGTTCCCAGACGGAAAATGTATTTGAATAATCTCCTATAAACTTTGAACTGCCTAGAGCAGAGAATCTCATTTTTCTTCGAGGATCTTTTAAAATTGAAAGATGTATTACTCTTGCTCATAACTATGGTGCGAACTCTTTTAAAATATTTCTGAAAGGAAAGTCTTGAATATCTATTCCGAAAAATAACCCCAGAAGAGTGAAAAAGAAAATAGAGTAAAAAATTTCCGAAAATAAAAAAGAAATGTTTTTTTTAACCTATCATCTCAGGTAACAAAAGAAAAAAAAACCCGATTATTTCTATCAATTAATGAAACATCAGTAGTCGTATCAATTACCGAAATTAAAGAACTGTAGAATATATCTGTATTAAATATCATATAGTCTGGTCTACTGTCATTATAATGCTTCCTCTTCACAATATTCCTATATTAATTCCCCTCATGGAAACAGCAGAAGAATAAATGGAAGAAAATAATGTAGCAGTATTTGAGCTTCAGTGCTTGCTCAAAATAAGAAGCAAAATAGCTTAGCTCTATATTGGCAAATTGTAGTTTTGTCTAGGTCCAGTATTGGCTATTTATATTGAGCCAATCCTGGATGGTCTACATTTCGTTATGTAGAACCAATGTGGGTTACCAAGATAGTCCCAAGCTTGATAACCTACATTGGACCCATCTGGGCCACCAAAAATGGACCAAACTTGACTGCCGAAATTGGTCCAATTTAGGCAACAAGATAGGGACTATATTAGCTTATAGGTTTGTCTACATTATATGTAACTCATAATGATAAAAGGATATTATTTTGAATCACTAAATTAGAAGGAAGCTATTTTAAAATAACGCTATAAATATGCGTTTTTTTCATTTAAAACTGTATGAGTAAAATAATTGTCATGCTTAAAATGTATTATTTTGCATTTCATTTTGAAAATAAACATAAGTGACAAATTTGTTATTCTTTTAAGCAATATTTAAATAATTGTGCAAAATTTACAAATCAAATGTTGAAAATCAGATTATGGTGAAATTAACATTCAAAAAGAAAGAGAAGTGAAGTAAAAAGCAACTATATATTTAGCTTATAAATATAATTACTGTATAGGCCATATATGGCATATACAGTAATTGTATTCATAAAAATTTAAGTAATCATATTAACATGATATTAATTTGATTTGTTTAATACTAAAAGAGAATCACGCTCCTTTATTGCTTAACATTTATTAACTCAAAATGATGATTTTTGTGTATAATCACATTTCTATATTTTAAACTATTTTTTCCATAAAAAATTAGTACTATTTTACTAAGTAAATTTACATTAAATTAAAATGCAAATTTTGTTTTCTCCAAGAAATTAAATTAAAAATTTATACACTTACAATCTTTCTGTAGAAAGATTGTAAATGCATAAATTCTCAATTTATATTTATGCCTCTAATGAAGAAAAAAATAATTTTATATTTCTAACTTATAATAAATTGCTAGGCGCATCCAACAGAAAAATATCAAACTTTTAATTACCCTTATTCAAAAATATTTAATTAGATGTTAACTACTGTAATTCTGAATATTTTAACTTTAGTTCACATCTCGCTGTCAGACTTTCAAATATTATTTGTTTCTTTACATAAGAAACAACATAAATAAAAACAATAGAACATCACATATAAATTCAACAATAAAAAATTATTAGAATAAATAATACTTTTTCATACATGCATATATATTATATTTAAAAAGTAATCAGAGTTCTTTTCAAGTTCAACATAATTTTTTAATTTTAAAATTTTCAAAATTAAATTTATTTTATTGATATGATATCAATTGTTGACTCTTTCAACTAGAAGCATATATGATCTTATTATAAACAAATATTAAATTATATTATTGTAACTGTTCATTGCAATAGTATTTGTTACCATTAAAATTATAATTGAAATGATTGGTGGAAAGAAAAAATTTCTACGAAGAAGGCTTTAAACAATTATAGCTCTATTCTGGAAACTGTCACTAATTAATATCCAACATAACATAAACATAAGAATTTTTGTAGTATTGTATTTTGAGACTAGGTGCTTGGTTAAAAGTTGGCATAAATGTACTGAAGGGTGTAGATATTTCACTTGTTCCATAATGTGTAGAGCTAGTGTTCTTTTATTGTGTAATTAAACACATAAAAAATAAAAACATGCAATTTTTCATGTAGACATCTACCAATAGGTTATAACTTAATGATATGTTATAAATATAAAACTGCCATTAGCCATACCTTTAAATAATAATTATATATATATATATATATATATATATATATATATATATATATATATATATATATATATATATAATCCCTATAAGTAAATTACATAATTGATCTAGTGATGTACGTTTAGGCTTAGAATACTGAGATTCATGCCATATCGGAAATGTTTCATACAGTTTGGAAAATTATAATTTACACTGACTTCAAATTTCTGTTGAAAACGTAAATAAACTATTTTTTGTTTTATCATTTTCAACAAAACTAATAATAAAAAATTACGGATAAATACAACTTCATATCTTTGGTAGTAAAGTTATTTTTAATTAATTTAAAGCAATTTATAAATCCGAATGAAACTTCTAAAATTAAGGACAGTTTGAACACTAAACAAATTGCATTAATTTATAATTCTTTGTTAGTAAGTAGATGTCTTATCACAACTCAAAGTTGAGACACTACAAGATAGAAATAATCTAAAATTTATGTCATTCATGAAGGATTTACAAATAGAAAGTACTTAGGAACATTCTGTGTAAACAGTTACTAATTAATACCCAAATAAAATGTTGTTAAATAGATCCCTAAGAAAAAATTCTTAAATACTGTACTTTAATGTGGTGAAAAGTTCGTATAAATGTTAAATATGATATGGATCTAGATTATATTCATTAGTTTTATAATTTCTAAAGCCACAGAGTTCATTTAATGTGACATTGACGTAAAAAAACTAATAATTTTGCTTTTTTCAAATAGGAACATTAAATGGGATATTTTATGTTATATTATTAAAGAAATGTGTGTAAAATTACCATTAATCAAACCTTTAATAAATCCTTAGTTTTTAAATAATTTATATTATATTATCTTTAGACATATTGATACTCAAGTTGCATCAGAAATATTTTATGTAATTTAAAAAAGAGGAATCCCTTTTACACAGGCGGCTAATTTCTGTAAAACAACTAATCTCATCTTCAGAGTTTATCATTTCCAATATAATTAACAAACTACAAAAATATATTTTTAGATTTTTAATACTTTAGAGTTATTCATAAATTAGAATGAAATTCCTCAAGTAATACTAAAACTAGTAACAGTTTAAATACTGAGCTTTTATTACTGTATCATTTAAATAATGATATTTAAGAAAAAATTTTTATGTAATTGCAATTTAAAGTATGATCCGATTAACAAAGAAATTTTTAATTTAATCAGTCCAAGATGGAAATAATAAACTCTAAAACATATGACTCACCTGGAATTGTTGTTATTGTTATCTTATTTTATGTATTACTAAAGTAGTGTAATGGAATGTGGGATCAAATTGATCCAAAAGAATCCAAGACAGCTCTGGCTACATATATAACTTCCGAGGAACAGAGGAATTGATGTGGGGAATCGAGATGGATCCTGAAGGGCTTTGCCAATATAGCAGGGCAATCAAAGATATGGTTGGGAGAGAGTTTAGTGTCTGTACAGTGAGGACAGCTACTGAAGCTTCGATGGTATCAGGAGATATTACCATTCCCTGGAGATGTTTAGTTCTTAGTTTGGGAATGGTTGTGGCGATAACGCAGTTGCAGTTCAGAGCAGATATGGAGTGCTTCCGAGATGAAGCACGAATTAATTTTCGGCTGGCTATACCATCAGCATGAGTGAGGATCAGGTTTTTGGAAAATTGAAGGTTATCTCGGGCTTATTTGGCAAGATCTGCTTTCTCGAATGTCCGCTTTCTCGTTACCATCCATGTGGGTATACGCTGGTATTCATTGAGGAATGGGGATGATATCTTGTGGGAGTTTTAAATGGCTTGGAGGGCAGGTCTAGAATTTAAGAATAAAAATCCATTGGAGTTTCAGATGGCTTGGAGTAGTAAAGTTTAGTAGACTCCTTCATGGCCATAAGGTAAGGTTACAGGCGTAATTTGAGACAATTTTGCCAACAGATATTCTGGAAGATTTAGATTTTTTACTTACATTAGTGAAAAAGATGCTGACATCATCCCGGTCAAGGCTGAAGACTGGAGAGCCATTGGCGCTTAAAATAACTTTTTAGAATTCCTCTTACCACCGAAATATCTAAAATATACAAAAGAAATCAATAATTATTAAACTGTTATAGAAAATATTGTTTCTGTTAAGTGTGCGATACAGGTACAAACAATGTTTTACTAAATAGAACTGATTTTATTTATTCAGAAAATGTTAAATATGATTCTAAGAAAATATCATTTTAAAGTTTATATAGCTATGCTCTATTAAATATATTATTTTCTATACAACTATACTCACTTTTAAATATAACCATTAGTACTTGCTAATGAGGATATTCAAACCTAAATACTTTTTAAGCGTAATAATTTTGAAAGCATTGTTTTTGATGGAACATGTAGAATGCGTATTTCTCTGTAAGTAATTTAGGTAGAAGAATCAAGCCATGTAAGTTTGCACTACTTATTGGATGAAAATTGTAAAAAATATAGAAAAAAATATCATTATAAAATTAAAATTCAATTTTTATGCTTTTTAAGTTATGAGTGATAATTTAGGATAAATTTTTTAATAAATTAAAGTATTCAGGTTCTTATATATATAAGAGTGAATGACGTGTTATTCAGAATTATGTAGTGACTATTCATTAACTTAGAGAAGGCATGAGCAATATGAATATTAAGATGAAAAATGTAAAAAACAACTGATTTCAATGCTAAAAAGACACATTTTTTCAAAGCAACTCTATAATCTTGATAATTTTTTTTTTTTTTAGTTTTATGTATTCATTTTAATGGAATGTTTTCCTATCTAATTAATCTATAAGTAATAATTTCACTGGCTATTGTTAAAAATTATCATTATGCTATTCAAGCAATTTACTTATTTAAATGACTATTACATTTTTAAAACATTACAAGTTGGCAGGGACTGAATGCATCAATAAATAATGAATTAAGAATTAATAAAGGCAGCAGGACCTCTAGAAAAGAGAAAAAGCTACAAATTTATTCAATGCCCCTGGAATAAAAATGAAGCCATGTTTGTTACCAAAATATAACTACTTGAAATTGGTTTGTCATTTCCATAAATTTACATTTGTTCTTAATTTGTTCACTTTGTACCTCAAATGCCTATCTTCTGATTTCTTTCATCGTAGCTTCTGAATATAGACATTCACTAAATACATCCCGGAAAGAAAAGAAATGTATTGATGCATTTGAATGGAACTAATTATTTATAAAATGAATACCCAAAGTAAACTATTTAAAAATAACTATTATCAGATTGTTTATCTCCTTGCATCAACTTCTCTTTATTATTAATAATAATCAAGATCAAACATGATGGTTTATACTTCAAAGAACATTGTTTTACCTCTAAGCATAAGCGTTTATTCAATGATGATGCAATAAAACAAAAACCATAGCTTCAAAATAGGATTTAAATTTCATCACTAATGTAATAATTTATTAATGGTAATGATCTGGCATTATAAAGCATACTACCTGCAGCAAAGTTATATTAAAGGGGATCAACAAGAACAAATTTTGTGGATCCAGAAAAAAATCACGTGCGAGAAAATTCTATTGGTGATCTATAATATGAATCCCCGATGGGAAAAAATTAAAATATTAATGTGTCCATAAATGCTGAATAAAAAAAGAAGTTCTTTTACTAATTATTTGTTAAGTGTTATTGCATCAAAAGAAGGTTGTATAGATATGAATTTGAAATTTGACTGGTACACTGAGATATCTAGGATAGAAATTGATTAATTTTGATAAAATCCTTAAATTGTTAAGATAATAAAACTATATATTTACAGATTCAGTTATTTTTTGTAAATGATAAATTTGATAAATAATTTATACTTTTTATAGCGATTTAAATTATGATTTCCAAGAAAGTGAAGTTCTTTATATTTCTTTTATCTTGCATAATAATTCAATATAATCTTGGAGAAGATCTTAAGAAAACAAGAAAATTTTAAAGGAAGATTATAAAAGAAGGTTAATACCAAAAATATCAGTATACTTTTCTTTATGATTCTGACTTTACTTTAAAAGATTTAAATATCAAATATTATAAAGTAAACAAATTAATAAATTTGCTATTTTGTTTAAATAATGTCTTACAACTTTCATATTTTAAGCGCTTCTTTCAGTCTACAGTAATTTGATAAATATATAATTTTATCCCAGCGCTATGCAGACAGTAAATCACACAAAATTTTTTAATATATGTCTATTGGAAGTGATGGAAACTGATTCCATTGGGTTTTGCAGCTTGTTAAAGATTTTCACTGGCAAATTATATGTATATATTTATATAATGCTCGACTGTTAGGATTGCCTCTATTCAGTGCTACACTACAAGGGGGGGGGAGCTCTTTATATAGTGAGGCATACAGTGAGTGCACCATTGTGTAATTGTGTAAGTGGCACCATTGTATAATTGTGTAAGTGGCACCATTGTGTAATTGTGTAAGTGGCACCATTGTGTAATTGTGTAAGTGGCACCATTGTGTAATTGTGTAAGTGGCACCATTGTGTAATTGTGTAAGTGGCACCATTGTTTAAGTGGTTCCTTGTAATTTGGACGCAGGGATCAAGCAGAAGATCCCTGTACTTAGCTTGCCACCCCAGTTGTATCATTAGACTTGGAGGAAATTACTACTACGACTGATTTAACGTGCCCTATAAGCGAATACGATGGATTTTCTGTTGGGTCGGGATTCGAACTCACTACCTTCCGATAACAAGAACGAATGCTAGAAATAACCAAGCCACCGTGGCCCGAGTATCGAACTATATATTTTAGAAGGAACTTGTAACTCCATCTATCGTAAAGATGGGAAGAAGTAATTTTAAGACATAGTTAAAAATGTATATGCAATTTGGAAAATTTTTTAATACCTAGACCATCGTAATCCTTTACTTCCAACAATCTTGAATTCTTATAAATTGGATTTTGTGCACTGACCTATTTCATAGATTAAATTTACATCTTACATAAACTAAAATCAATTTGTTTTCTTACTAAGTCAGAATAACAAAATCAGTATTCAAATAGTTTTAATTTAATATATCTAACTAGAGTAATATAGAAATTTGGACTAAGTGTAATTCCTTCACGTAAAAAAATTCAGCACTCAGTTTTAATTTGTTTTGTTAAAATAAAAGCTTCCATTGCAACAGCTCAAATTTTATTTCTTTCCTGTTGGCAATGCACGTGCTATAGATAAACGAACTAGTACTTATTTTATGTAATATATTTCTCAGTGTGACACACACAAACACTCACACACATATTAACATTTTGACATCGATTAAAATTTTTGCAAAAAATAAAAGTTTTGAAAATACGATTCTAAGAGAATGTAATGGATGGTATTTTATTTAGGTCAACGTACCCCAACCTGTAACTTCAACTCATAATCCGGCGAAATGGAATCTGAGCAAAACTCTTTATTTTCAAGATTTCTAACAACTTCTATATTATAAATTACAACTATTGCAGTATGTTATTTGAGATCTAAAGAGTAAAAGGAAAACATTTAAAAAAATGTGAAAGAAACAGCAAAATTTACCTCACGTCAAACTGGAAAATATTTTGCTTTATGGCGAATGGAACTAAGTTAGAGGAAAAAGCACCCATCCTTCTTGAAGTGCCTATTATTGTAACATTCTCTTGAATTCTCCTTTAGTTTTTAATTTTTTTAATTTCCTATTTTTTAAGGAGAAACCCATTGATGTGTTACCGAAATCTCAAGTTCCTATTTAAATCTCAATTGTTAGTTGAATTTGGTCGAATAATAATCGATGATGCTTGAAGCTCAGTCAACCAATATATGTGGTTATAATAAATGTTCAACCATAAACGGTTTCTCATCAGAGATAATAGCTTTCTTTAAGACAAGAATAACGCCGATTAAACTGCCATTAATTTTAAATAACACCTGATTTCGAGAAAACTTAGAGAATCTCCAATATAACGTCTTAGTCTTATAATGGTTTGTTTTAAGACAATTTTTATAGAATATTTCTATAAATTTCAATGAATTTATAGAAATATTTATTTTTTGATTTCGCAAGGGATATTTTTATAGACATTTAAACTTTTCTTGACAAATTTTTTATCACTTAGTAAAAGATTTTACGGATATATAGTTTCTTTTGTTGCATTTTTGGAACAAGATTTTTGAAAATATAGCATTACTCTAGAGAATTACTCTAGAGTTGGGGAATATAGAACAATAGCAATACTTCATATTGATATTATATATATATATATATATATATATATATATATATATATATATATATATATACATATATATATACAAAGTTTTTTTTGTTGTTGTTGAAACAATGAGAGCAATAAGATATAAATTATGAAAGAACGTTAAATTATAAAAATCAAAATTTACTTGCATCAAAGTGCAAATCTTTGCTACTTAATTTTTAATACAAAACTCCTTTCTACATAACAAAGCCAAAACCTTATTAAATTTTTATTTCCATCAAACACATTCGAATTGTTTCCTTATTGATATCACTGACACAGCTGAGTTATAGTGGAATAGTCTTACTTCAGTCTTATTTCATAAATCTACAATTTACAATGGTATAATGCTGAAAAAAAAATCACTCTTTCATAATTTTAATCTAGATTATTTTGCTGGTCATGTTTTTAGTAGAAATTATTTTATAAATGTTGAATTTCTATCTTTTTCTTCTTTCCGCCCTGATGTCTACCTATATTCTTAGTTAACAACTACTATTAATTAATTAGCAAAAATATAATTATTTATTATAAACAATACATTTTTATTTACCACCGTATAAGGTACTTTATAACAATATGTTCGAATGGGAATGTATGTTATTCGGTAAGTGAGGCATTATTGTGTTAGCAATGCTCAGGAGATAGTACTCCTTTCTTAGCTTATACTAAAATATAAATGAACAAATTCAAATTAATTCTTTATATGACGTATTTATTAATGGAACATGAAGTTCATTTTAGTTATTTTTACAGATTTACATTTCGATATATTGGAATTTTACAACATAGGAAATTATGTTACCAAGAAAAATCTCAACACGGAAAATATATTAGCAAATAAATCTTATGATATATTAATATATTTCAAATATTATTTAATAGAACCATAAAGATACATTTAAAATCTATTTGGATCGTGCAATAATAAGAAAGAAGTGTAATTGAGAAAATGCGTACACACATTTCTTTCTTCGCTATCAAACATATACAACATTATTTAACCAGATTTCCAAATTGTCGTTTTGTATATAACCTCCTTTGTAGAATAATATTTTATTATTATAGTCATTAGTAACAGATAACCTGAAACATATAACACAATAAACAAATTCAGTTCAAAGATTGTTTTTGAAAATCAAACTTAACTTTTGATATATGAATTATAAAACGTATGAGTAAAATCAAAACTACAGCTTGATTTTTGTTGAAATACTGAAATGAACGTGATAAAAACTATGTGATTTAAAATCGAAATAATCAAAAACGAAACTAATAAATTACTACTACACTTCTTAAGAAATAAGAAAAATGAAGTTACTTAAGAAGCTAGTTGTTCTGATTTAAAATTGTTTAGCTGACTCTAAAATTAAATCTTTTGAGTTTTCCATTAGCACTGATAAAGTGAACAAAAATAATGATTATATTAGGATTATTCACTGAATTGTACTGATATACAAATTCTATATTGTTTGCATTCGGCTTACTGTTATCTAATAAAATGAATGACCATTCTCCTCAGTATAACCAAGTTCGATTAGGACTAATTGCTGATAAATGAAATGAAATCTACATTTTAACTTTATAATTACATATTTGACGGTGAATGAAACATCGAATGTTTCGTTCCAAAAATGACTACTATTTGTGAAAATTCCAACCGAAAGAAAAATATGCCTTAAAAAAATCTTACCTTATGCTACCAAATTAGCCGTAATGCTGCATTATGTATACTATAAATACTATAATTTAATAAAAATGAAGTAAACATTAAATTTCATCAGTTTGGTGCCGGTTTAAAAAAAATATTCTGATTTTTTTTTTGTGATTTAATCTTATTTGCATGGATAAAAAAAGTCCTAGTTAGTTAAATGAATTTTAACAAGAATATTTAACCCTCTGTATTGCTTATATTTCGGTCATTCATGAGAAATTAAAAATTATGTCGTATGAGATATTTCTTAAGTCATTAGTCTGTCCCCATGGGTGCAAAGGAGGATGACAGATGATACTGGGATCGCTCATTCGTGTCCGATGTTGTCACCTCACTCATTCCTTCTAGGGATGTGCCGTTTAAATGAATGGAAGGATGCTCAAGAAGCTGCGGAAACATGATTCTCGAGTGTTGCTCTCCCACTCCGTCTTTAGTCGTAACTTTCACTGTTTCTTAAGCAGTGCTACCCTCCCTCACAGTTGCTTTTGACAGCTTTTGGAAAAAGCTTTCACTATGCTGAAAGTTTGCTACCTTTGGTGTGTTGCAGCTGTTTGGCATAGGGAGCCGTGGGTATTATATGTTTACAGATTTTCCAAATGTTTCTCAGAATCTTCCTATCTATACAGATAAGCCTTTTTGACTCCTCCTTAGTTGACAGTTATATATGTCTGGTCCCTAACTAATCTTGATAAGATTATAGGATTGTAGCCTGTAACTTTAAAAAAAAAATGAGCACATTAATATTTTACTTTAACCAAGCACCAGAAATTATAATACAGTTCTCTATTAATCTTCATATATGTAGTTACGTTGGAAAGAGTTAGGTTTCTAATAATATAAATTTATATGAATTTATTTCATAGAATAAAAGCATTACACACCCAATTCAAAATGCCTCAATAAGAATATTTTATTCAATATTTCAAATGTAAAATAAAAGCAATATAATAGTAATTTTAGATTACTTGGAAGGTTTTGTCTTCGTGGCACATGGACTTCTTTCGTTGTTGAAGGAAAGCTATATTTTGTTAAGTTATTCATACGCTTGCTTTGCCTTCTGATTATACATAATTAATGTATAGAGAGTCAATACATTTCAGTTGTACACATTTCGAAATATAATCAAGTATATATTACTTACTTTTAATATTGAATTAATTTTTCTTAATAAGTTCAAGTTTATTAATTATTATTTTGTAATTGTTTTTGATTTTTATATTCTTGTAATCCAAAATAACCATTTAAATTTCGGTATTAATTATAATGTCTCGAATAACATTGTTAATCAAACTATATAAAAAATATAACTTTTTTCATTATAAATATTGAACACTTAAATAACAAAAAACGCAATTTTGTGTCACGCATTGCTCCATATTAAATTAATAAAGAAATAACTGTCCTAGTTTTCTTGCCTTTTTTACTTAATTTCTAGAAAATCAAAATTATATGGGATTACAGAAACTTTTGAACATTGAATAAGTTGGATTCACTGAAAAAATTGAAATATTTAAATTCTATAATAATTTGTATGCGAAAATATTGTAAGTAAAAATACTTGAAATTGATGAGATAATGAAATTGAGAGATAATAAGAACTGGAGAACAAACAAACAAACAAAAAAAAAAGGTAAATTGAAGAATAATTAGAGGAATTAATGCAAAGAAAAATTATGAAAATTTAATAAAAAAATTTGCTTTCACACATTATTCAGTTAAAATAATTAGAATAAACTGAACAAACGAGTAAAATATTTTACTTAAAAAAATGATATATCGATGTTATAAAAAAAATAATAATAATTTTCATTTTTCAAAGTTTCAGAATTGAAACTATGGGAGATAAGTTTAACCTGTAATCAATTCCATTTGAAGAGAAATATTTAAACATGAAGAAAACGGTGCAAATATTTCACAACAAAAAACAGCATCCATTAAGATTTTTGCCTGTATTGAAAAGAATTCCTCTTTGGAGAAATATTTCTTTGTTTCCAATATAAAATTATGACTATATAGTATAATAATTATTTTATTTAGGGAACTAATTTTAGATACATATATTACTTACACTACTTATTTTTAAAAAAAAATTCTTAAAGTTGCAGTTTTTGGTAATTTTGTCAATTAAAATTTTTAAATTAAATTAAAATATTTTTGTTATTTACGCACCAAGTTAACTGATAAGCGTGATATGCCAATAAAATTGACATTATGATTCACAAATAATTTGAGACAATATAAATTATGTATGCATAAAATTAATATTGTCATTAACCTTTAAATTACCTTCAACGTTATTTTAAAGTGAAATTTTGGAAGAGTAATTTTTTCATGATAAAGAAGGTATAATTTGTATATTAGAATATAAGCTTGTGTATCGTATTAAAATTGAGCATAAAAAGCAAATATCATGTTAACTCGATGTGTATTAAAGATATACTTGGGATCATTTTAAGTAATCGTTTTTATATTAAAAATAAATAGAGTTATTTTTTAACAATTTAATTTGTGATATGAATACAGGAATTTTGATCAACTTTGGTAAAAGTTTTTTATTTTTTTTATTTTTATAAAAGCACTTATCTCAGTATGATTGGCTTCTGTATATCGTTCGTGGAAAATGAGCTATTAATTTGTCAGTAATAGCACCAGGAGTCGTTTTCCATGATACCCTAAGCGTTTATCATCAGTTATCGAATCATAAGTACTAACAGTTCAATATCAATCCCATATTGGGGATGATAACCCGTTAACCTAAAGGTACAGTCCGGGGCTTGACTGCACCGCTATGTATTATATTGAGGATGATAAAATTGTTTTCAAAGATATATCGCAATGTTTTATTCATATGGAATGGACGAGTAAATAATATTAAAAAATGAGCCTTTTATCGAGTATACCATTTTTTCTGATTTGAATTGCACAACGCCATTTATAGTCCCGATATTTATAGTGTATAGCAATTGTCAGCTATTATAGAAAATTCCCAAAGTAAAAAATAATCCTGAATATACTTTTGTTGATTCCAAGTAACTACGATATCTTTGATTACATTAAAGTAATCATGTCACAGATTAGAGAATGAGGAAACATAAAAATAAACGTAGAAGCTAATATAAAATGTCACATTTGCCGTCTTGTAATGTTTGCTTTCTTTCAGGACTTTCGAAACGAAAGGAATTAGGTTTAAAGGCACATTGCTTTTGGCAATACTAAATTTGGGAGAAAATAGTGGAGTAAACAGATTTAGAATAAATTATCTTTCTAGAAATAAAATTGTGTACATGGTGTTGACGTTTTGGGATATTTCTCAAACATATATTTTAAGATTTTTCTGGTATCATTCGGAAGGTAAGTAAAATCTAAAATCAAGAATCCGAAATAAAAAATAACCCCCCTGTACTTCAAAAGGAGTTCATGGTTACTCAGCTTGATGGTCTCACGATACAATGTTTTTCTGTTAAGCTATATTTATTGCAATAGCAGGAATTTTAATAATTGCTCATTACTTCAGAGTATTTGCTCAATTCTGATGACATAAAAAAGTGTATTTTGGACATTTTTATTCATTTATTAATTGGGCAATGAAGTAATTACCTCGAGAGCTTAATTCAAATTCGTGGATCTGATCGAGCAAAAAAAATATTATATGACGAGTACTTTTATCGGTGGAATTGAAATATACATTTATATATACAGATACTTATTTAAAAATAAAATGGATAATCTTGAGATTTACTTTATAATCAAGATAGTTAAAGGTTTAAAAGTATGTGCAAGTAAATTTGCCAAGCAAAATTTTCTATCCAGAACTAGCAACCATTGTTGCCTATAGTTTCAAAAAAAAGAAATACTTTTTGTACTAAAAACACTTTAAAATGACTGTATCCCGTCATTAATGTGAATTCTTATAAAATTACAATGTTATAGTTACAATAAAAAATTTCTCCGCTGATAAAATCATGGAGCCTAAAAATTAGTCCACATTTGCGAATTATTCGTTAATCCGAACGGATTAGCGAAAATACAGTTAAAAATTTTAAATGAAAGACTAAAGTCTTCAACATGACCTATTGGTAGAACTTCGCTCTTCCAAGTAAAAGTCTCTTAGTTTAAAATCCCGTTATTTGTGAACATTGGGAGATATATGAGGTGTTTCTGTTATTTAATTGCACATATTTTTGGTTTCAACTCTTGTGGTCGGTAAATAAGACTTTCTGCCTTCGATGAAATCCTCCCTGATGACGAAATACAATGCATTCTAGCTGCTAGATAATCCATTATACGATCTCAAATTATTTATAATAATAAAAAAAAAATCAGTGTCAAAAATTTGTTATATATATCAAAAGCATTTAAAAAAATCACATTTGGATTGTATTAAAGATATTACGCAATCTGTAAAATCATTTAAAATGACAAATTAAACAAAGATTCTTTATTCAAAAAATAAATTTTTAATAATGATCCAATTTTTATTTAAAATTCGCTATCGTCAACATATAAATTGGAAATAAAAATTCTGATTAAAAAAAGATGTGGAACTAAAAAATTGAGAGAACTTTCGCGTTTTATCAGACTTTATGAAATGAACTAATAGAAAAGCAAAATTACTACTTCGAAAATAAAGAGGCAAACCTCATAGGTTAAGTGCAAACGAGAGGAACCATTTGCTTATATAATCACATAACTGCGAAAGGAAAAAATATAAGAAACGATCAGGCTTTATTACCTTGTTTATCGAAACTTCCATAGTGTTTATTCACACATGTCAACAGAGCCTTAAAAAACTCTCCAACCAACAAAGCTTAGGTGGTGAAATGGTGTAACGAATCGCACGGGAAACCTAGCGTCTGAAATCCAGATTTAAAGAAAATTCTATGAACATTCAGAAACTTATTTAATTTATGGAAAGAGTTTCAGGATATTGGCTCTATGTAATTAATGGGTCATTAAAATTGGACTGGACTATCACTAAAAAACTGGTCAAACTTATTAACGACCTAATGACCCTAAACCTACTACTATTGAGCCAAAGAAGATTATTTCTTTATTACAGAGAGAATTAACAGGTATTTTCAGTTTCTCTGCTATATCTATATAGTTTAATTATAAGATATTATAAAACTTAGCATATAATGCTGTCTAAGCCGAATTTCAAGCGTTATTATATTGGGACTTCATGAAAGAAAGCTGATTGTAAAAGAGAGAAAGCTGTTGCACAAACACTGATACATGTCTCAGTGCCTTCAAAAGGAAGGAGAGTCTTTTTAGCATAATACAAGTTAATAGAAAATTAAGTATGTAGCAATGGGTACCATAGCCTTGAATTAACAAATCCTGGTTCATCGTAATTATTGATTTTCAAATAATTACATTTGTAAAGAACCAGGACTATAATACATTCTCTATAGTTACCCAATTTTTTACTTGACACAGTGACACTCACAGCAACTCTTCTACAGGGTGAACAAAATGACAAAATTCTAACCATATCTGGTCCTCTGAAATTAACGTTAGAATTGTAAAACGAGTCGTCATTTATCTCATATCTTAATCAAGTTAATAAATAATAAGTGCTTTAAAAGAGTTACGCATAGCAAGCTTCTAAATTCTCCTGATTGGTATGTATTCTAAATTGTTTATAAAAAAGATGATATTATAGAATTTTTGCTATTTTTTCTGTAACTGTTTTCAAAATTATAAAAATTTAATTATTAAAAAAATAATATTTCATTTTTGAAATTAAATTTTTAAAGTATATAAAATACTAAGTTAGAACAAAATAATATAAATATTAAATCAGAATGTTTTTTCCCCGCTATTTCTTAAGCACTATTCACCGAACTGGTATTCTAATTGTCAGCGCTCTTATATTTAACTTAACATTTCATGCTTTCGAATTTCACTTTCGGTTTGGATATTTTTAGTGCCTCGAAATCAATTTTAAATAGCAGTACCGGGTGTAATTACCCATTGTGTGTAAAAAACAATACGTAAGCGATAAAAAATCCTCTTAAAATTTCTTGATTAATTTAAAACAAAGATTTCCGAAATTTGTATGCTATAACTCTGAATAAATATGTTAACGTTATTCAGTTTTTTTGTTAGACGTATTTCTTGAAAAATTTAAGATATTCAAATTTTTATTTCAGACTTTAGAGCCATTAAATTATTGAGTTTAAATTAAGTTATATAGAGAGAGTAGAGCATTCACGCGTTTCATCATTTTACTGTCATTAAAATCAAAACCAATATGATATTATCGTATTAAAAAAGGTTAATTTTATTAATTAATACTTCACTTATCTTTCTACTTCTCTCTCTCTCTCTCATTGCTGAGCTGGCAGCCGAATGGTTAGCAATCTTGCTTTTGGTTCAACAGTTCGTGGGTTCGAATCTTATCTTGGGCATGGATGTTTGTAGCGGCGTGGAATCCACTTTAAACCGTAGGTCCCAATCTAATTGTCCCTTGTGTGCAAAAAATGACCGTAGAGCGACAAACAAACAAACAAACAAAACTTTCTTTTTCTAGTGAGTGTTATTCGAATTCTGTAGCATAAGATTCTGAGGAAAGTACTGAATTTGCTCATAAGTTTAATGATTTGTTAACATTTTTATAGATTTGTTAAGTTTTTTCGTTTGACCATTGAGAAACAAACCTACTCTCATATTTTATTATTTTTTTCACATGGATTTACGCAATTATCATTAAATTAAACTTGTTTCACAATGAATTATGGTGTGTATGTTTTATTCCTATTATTTTCAATGCACGTATATTAACACAACTCAGTAATTATTCTTCCCGTAACACTAATTACTTTTATCAATGAATTATAATTTTAAAGCAAGTGAAACACAATATGAAGTCAGTAGATTGTATCATTTTTGACAATAGAAGAATCTATATATTTTGAATTAAAACTCAAACCGCGCGTCTGTGTGTAGATACACTTTAGTTACAGAATTTGATATATTTAAGTAAACCTTTTTTTATTGCTTAGATATTTTAAAATTATTTTTCTAAATTGTACCATTATAATTTTAATACTGATTTTTTTTTTTTAAATAAAAGTAATAAATTATATAAAATAATTGTTATAAAGAAACAATGCAATATATATAAAAAAGGTTGAAATAACTAAATTACACAAATTTAAATGTAGTATTTCGAAAGTATACTGGAGCAAAAAGTGATAATTTTGAGCAGGGGAAACAGTTTTTCTTTTACTGAACTTTTCATACTATTATTGCTTTATTTTCTTATTTCCCTGAAGTTATTAGAAGATTCTCAAAAGGAAGAATTAATATTGAGCAGGAAATTATTGGAAATAATATATGGATGTTTTTGATACTATCAAAATCTATCTGTTCAAGTATTACAGATATTTTGATCGAGTTTGGCAACATGTGTATATATATATATACACAATATTATATATATTTAGATGAGTTTGTTTGTTTGTCGCTCAACGGTCATTTTTTGCACATGAGGGCTAATTAGACCGGGACCTACGGCTTAAAGTGGATTCCGAACCACTACAAACATCCATACCCAAGGTGGGATTCGAACCCACGAACTGTTGAACCGAAGGCAAGAGCGCTAACCATTCGGCTACCAACTCGGCGAGATGTATATAAGAGAGAGAGAAATGGATTATATATTTATATGAGCTTGTAAGATCCATAAAATAGGCAAGCTTATTAAAAATAAAAATAATGCTACAGACCATCAGGAAATTCATTTGTTTGAAAAATTTGCGTCTTAGTTAAAATTAGAAAGGCATGCGCATCAAATTTAAATCATACTCGTTTTATTAATGTAACAATAATTAATGTGACTTTTGCTTCTGTCATTTCTTCATCTCTGGTTATCATATCAATTTTTTTACTTGATTAGAAAAATTAAAATGCGTTTTCTTTTTTATCTTATTTAAGATAAAAGAAATTTAAAACAATGGATTGATGTTACCCTTATATATATATATATATATATATAATAATAATGATTATGTATATATATCTATATATATCTATATCTATCTATCTGTCTATATATATATATATATATATATATATATATATATATAGGCAAGAGAAAAACAATAGTAACATCAACCAGCTTAGCCTATTTCAAGCAAATTATTATTTCGATTTATGTAACGATCCTTTGATGGTACTTGATTTTTTGGGGGAGTTCAGCTTTATGGACCTGTTCTAGTGCTGCTGACCAAAATGGATATGTAACAACAACAACACCAGGTTAGCATTTAAAAAAATATGAATAAATCTATGGTTAAAATATTAACAATACACTTAACAATAAATAAGGTTTTTTTTTTTTTTTTTTTTTTTTGTTTAGCCATTAAACAATACGCAATTTTAAAAGTAACTTAATCTTAGTAAGGAAAAAAAATAAAAAAGGCAAAGCAAACTTTTAATAAAAATCTTGAAAACAATTTCACTAATCTCACAATCACTAAAACAATCTCACTAAGGTCTCTTCTTACCAGGTGTATGCATATTAAATGAGACGATTGCTGACAAATGTCGCCACGCATGTTTACAAACATTACGAAACTGTGACACGTGATTTTTTTAAATTTTTTATGTAGTTTGACCTTTGATACTCCCGTTTAGTTTACATTTGGACGAGTTTCAGCGTGCATTGTTTTTTTTTACTGTGTTGAAAATGTCGAATTCTATGATTTCCATTCACGATTTGTGGACAGCATAAATTTTTTGTTACAATTTGAAGAAAAATGCTGCCGAAACGCATTAAATGCTCATAGAAGCATAGGATGACAATGCTCTGAGCCGCGCGCAGTGCTGCAGGTGGTTTGAAAATTTTCAAAATGGTAATTTTGATGTGAGAAACAAAAAGCGTGGAAAACCAGCAAAAAAAAAAAAAAAAAAAAAAAAATGAAGAGGCTGAATTGTAAGTATTACTCGATGAGGATGATGGCCAAACGCAAGAACATCTTGCAGAACAATTAAATGTTGACCAGAGCACTGTTTCTCGTCGTTTCAAAACAATGAACAAGATAATAAACGTCAGTAGATAGGTATCACACCAGCTAACGAACCGTCAGCAGGAAAACCGAAAAATCGTGTGCGAAATGTTGCTTGCCCGTTGCAAACGCAAGTCATATTTCTATTGTATTGTGACTGGAGATGAAAAATGGATTTCATTTGAAAATCCCAAGCTTAATAGATCATATGTTGACCCTGGATATCCGTCCAAATCGACCGCAAGACAGAATCGCTTTGGCTGCAACACAATGCAGTGTATTTTCTGTGACCAGGAGGGGGCAATCTATTATGAGCTTCTCAAACCTGGCGAAACCGTACTACTGATCGCTACAAGCAATGATTACTTAATTTGAACGATGTTATAATCGAAAAACGCGAGCAATACAAGAAACGGCATCACAAAGTAATTTTCCTTGATGACAGTGCCCCTAGCCATCCTGTTAAACCGACCAAGGACATCTTTTAGGCGCTCGGCCTGGAGCGGCTTATTTTCCAGACTTGGCTCCTTCCGATTACCACCTATTTGCAGCATTGGTTGACTAGCGCTTCACTTCTTACGAAAACGTCAAATCTTGACTCTGGCTGGTCTCAAAAGACCGATCATTTTTTTAGTGCGGTATTCACATATTGCCCGAAAGATGGGGAAAATGTGTAGCTTGCAATGGATATATAATTTCAAATAAAGAAATATTAACAGTTTTCGCAAATTTATTGTGTCTTTTTTTAAAACAGTCGTCTCATTTCATTTGCATACACCTGCTATACATCATATTCAATGAAGTTCTTACTTTATAATTTCAATTAGGAGGTCATTTTACTTTTAATATCGGGATAACGACAGAGAAAGAAAAACGGCATGAATTTGCAGGGTATTATCTTAATATGAAGAAACCTAAATTATCTGTAAAATTTTTTAATAAAAGAGTAAATTTTATTTAAAATTATTTAAATAAATTATTAAGTTGAAATATACTTTAATCCATCTCTTTTACATCTATAAATATAAAAAATATGAGAGATAAAAGAGTATATTGAAAAATATACCATGCAATATTTTTAGCAATATATCTTGATTTTATATTTTAAAACTATTTTATTTTATTTTACTCCGTCATAAGGTAAATATAAGTTATTCTTATTTAAATCATTTAGTAAAATGTACTTGTAAATTTGTGTTAATAAAATTTCCTACTGAAATAAATAGCAAAATATTCAGCAACGTAAAATTATAAAAGGGAATAATTCATGGGCTCTTGTTAAAGATTGCAGATCTTTTGTTGTTAATTAAAGATCTTTTGTTCTTTTATTTTTAAATTTTTACTCCTATTATTTTGTTCTGGTTATTTCTTCAAATGCTTATTCTTTTTATATATTTGTTCTTCGGTAATATTTGAGCTGTTTTGTACATTTGGATTGATTTTTCCAATAAAGCCTTATGTAATAACACAATAATTGTTTCTAGTGGACTCAGAATCTGTAGTTTTCTTAATCTAAATAACAAAGTGTCTGTAATGGTCTCACTACAAGATATCAAAGAATAAAGACAAATAAGATTTAATGACGTAATATAGTGGCATTAAGTGTAAAAGAGTATTTTTTTAAACTAAATTTTACTGTATTATCTCCTTGTATACTTAAAAATAATGACGATGTAACGAGTAGAGTATGTAAATGTGTTGCTCAATTCATCATTGCGAATTCATTTTTATATTTTGTTTAAATTTTAATATTCGTAGTCGGAATAATATAGGCAAATAATTCCAAATTTATTGCATATTTAATTTATCAATATAAATTACATACACAAATTGTATATATATATTTTTCAAATATAATATGTTTCCATTTAACTCCGTTTTAGGAAAAAAAATAATAATAATAATACAAATGAAAATAAAACTATAAGTAAATTGTAGTTTTATCCTTGTATACGATTAACTTTTCAAACAACAGAAATATCGTAAGCACAGTATTTATAAAATATATAAAAATGAAGTCTTTTAAAGTTATTACAAATTTTAAATTCTAAATTAAAATGACTTTTTATATTCAAATTTAGAATTTATGTAATATTCCAAATATCCAATTAACATTCTTTTGATAAATCTAACATAAAAAAATATGGAATATTACTCTTCTTAAAAGCAAAGAATATATTTTCTATTGTTTAAAATGACTTCTTTCGACAGATAATTTTGCAGACCCAGAAGTTGTTAAATGTATCGCCAAAGTTCCAATTCCGGAAGCCGACGTTATCTCTTAAAAAAATAAACCCAATTAAGATTCTATAATACAATGTTTCAGTTTAAGAGTTTTAGGGAAGTCAAATAGTCAAAGCTTTGGCGTCATTTTTGCTTGAATTTCCAAATTTGCTTACACTAGTTCTCACGAGGAAACCTTCATGTACTCATAAAGTATGTTTTGCGGGTGGGCCTTCTTTTTCTTAACCATATACTTCACCTGTTACTCACCCCTCCGCGGCGTTGAAATATTTATAGGGAGGGCAGTGATGAAATTTGTTAAGCCTAGTGTTTACATTTTTCTAGCCATGGCGAACTTGTGGGTGGGCATTTTGAGGTAAATATTTTCTGGAACATAATTAAACAATCGGTTCAAAATCCTTAAAGTAATTTAAAAAAGGAAAATGAGTAGTTTTTCACTCGTTTAGGTAATAAGAAGGATATATATATATATATATATATATATATATATATATATATATATATATATATATATATATATATATATATATATCGAAGGATAAACAAGAATAATTTTTTCTTAGTCGATGTTGAATGTGAGACATTTCATTTTTGTAAAATAAAATTTAAAGTTCTATGAAATTTTTTCATATTATCACTATGTGGGCAATGATTTTTGTCTCAACACTTTATTTCAATATTATACATAAATTAAATAGCTTCGAATATATTACATAAAATCTTGATTTATGCATAATTTTGGTCCAAAATCAAGGCAGAGTAAGGATTGGTATATAATTGTTTATCACACAGATTCAAATTAATCTAGTTAAAATTATAATTTCCTTCACAATCATAGAAAAAAAATTTTTAATGAGTAATTTTTTTTGTAAAACAATAGATATTTGAAGTGGACAATTTCGGATGCTTATAATTGAGAAAATTTTGTTACATTTATTAATTTATATTTCTTTAAATAGGAAAATTGATTATTGTACTTGTTAGTCTAAGAGCTTCTTAGGTTAACTAGAATTTGTTGAACAATAAAGAATCTTTTGACAGATTTACGGAGAGCCTAAATTAGAGAGATTGTAATCAGCTCATTCGTAAAAATTACTTTCAATCTAATTGAAAGTAATTTTTATAATTGTTATAATGATGATATTTTAAAAATTAATTGAAATTCGAACCATGCATGTATAGGAAGTTGAGCTTGCAAGATTATAAAAAGCAATTCCTAAATAAAATTTGTTGTACGATAAAAAAAAAAAAAAATTGAAATTTGATGATTTTTCCAGTGAACAGAAAATTTATCATGAAAACATTTATATTTAGGGTCGTTGTGACCTAGTTGGTTAGTGCATTTATTTTCGAAATTGGAGGTAGTAAGTTCGAATACCGACCCAATCGAGGATCTCTCTTGTTCGATAACGGCGGCTGGAGTACGTAAAATATGTTGGGGCCGCAAAGTTAACCAAAGGAAATGATATCTCAAAGGGTAGCACCTCTAGGGGTCTTCTGTTTTTGGAGCTATGATGGCCCATCCGCTGGGTGACCCACAATATAAAGTCCCATCACTTTTGTCTCTGTTAGTGCTGAAAGGTGGAAATCCTAGTAGAGTCGGGTATTTTATAACAATAATTAAATTTGATAGTAATAGTGATAAAATAATAAGTAATATAATTAAATTTTTATTAAAGCGCCTTCATGTAAAGTATTTGGAATAAATTATTTTCTCTATTTTACAACAAAATATTTTTATTTATAATTTGTATTCAAAAAATGAAAAAAAAAATTAGCATACAAATCTTACTAATACGAAACTTGCTAAAAGACAAAACGAGTAATGGATACATGGCTCCTTTTTTATTTTCACTTTAAAATGTAATTTTTCTCATCTTTAAAATTAATACATTTGAGTTAATCTAATAATGAAATCTAATAATTTCTATCTAATAATGAAAAATATATTTTATCATGATTATTCAACACATATATTACGTTTTGTTCTTATAAATGTTTCAAACTAATATATCAAATTCTTCATTCTGTATATCTTGAATATTTTTACTTATTTGTGTGGTAAGTTAATTCTAAAAAATTCAGCAAAAAAAAATTTAATAGGTTAAAAAGAATATTTCGCAACAAAATAACACTTTTTCTAATAAAATGTTGCATTGTTAATTTTTATAAATGAAAATTTGCGGTCATTTTCCATTATAAAATACCAGCTCTCTGAAGATGATATTTTGATACTGAGCATAAATGTTCAGGTACGTTAGAAGGCTATAATTAAAGAATTTCAAGAACATTAATTTTACTACAGATTAGAAAATTCAAAAATTCTTTACTTTAAAAGCATATACTTATGATTAAATATGTATACTAAACTATCTAAATTTGCTTATTCTATTTGATAAATTTACTTCTAAACAATACATAAATTATTTTAAAAAAACATATAATCCATAAATATCTGTAAATTTTATTAAGTTCAATATATATATATATATATATATATATATATATATATATATATATATATATATATATATATATATATATATATATATATATATATATATATATATATATATATATATATAAATTAAGACAGTTAATTTGTTAGATATTCTGAATACTACTACTACAATTTTCAGAATATGTAAGTGATGTAATTTTTAAATATTTTGAAAGATTTATCTGATAATCTCCTATAGCTAATGCTAACAATCCGTTGCTCCTTTATGAGATCGAAGTTAGACAATGGAGTTTTGCTTATGTTGAAGGAGTAAATATTTTTACAATATCTTGATATAATCCTTTATCAAAGATCAAGACCACCATCAGAATATTCAATGTCAGCTATTTTAACCAAAGAATCATCTTTGGTTACACAAAAGAAATAGAGTTTAGTTATACCATTTAAAAAATAACAATCGTATGACACAGTTGCTTATTAGAGGTTTCGTTCTATTGGTCACTATAGTTAATTCTGAAATTTCGAAAGGGTGGGGGATTCCTTTCTGCCATCAGTGGTACGCGGGCAAAGAGCCTGGCTCTTCATTCGTCCTCAATTGTGACAGAACCGCTATTTCCAGACTAGCAAGTGGCCACACTAGGGTTCTCACGTATTTCTAAGGCAGGAAAATCTTTGAGGTCTGCTCTGAATGTGATACTGCACAGGCTTCTCCTAATATCATCCTGGACTGTTTGGGACTTTCCAGAGAGGATATACACTCATTCCCTGTTTTGGTCCTCGATTTCCTAGGGTCAACGGTCTGATGGCCTTTGTCTGTCTTCGTCAGACATTTGGAGGATAAGCCACAACAACAACAGCCATAATATATTGACTTCATTTAACGTGATAAAAAGGGGATTGATAAAGATTAAATTTAATTGACTTAGGCATAATTTCAATGTGCTTATAAACTTCCTTCTTAGGATTATCCGTTACATGCTTTAAATTATTTTGATCAGTGTAATAAAACTTACATTTACTCAAACGTTGGGTGTAAGTAATTTACGAACGCAGACAACGAAATCGTCTTTAATCTCTAATTCAAAAAGCCTAACTTGTAATACTTGAGATAACTTCTAATTCCTTCACTTATTCCGTTAGAATCCATGAATTCAGTTCTCTATCTATCGCATTTGAAGAAAACTATAATATATTTAATTTAAAAAAAAAAGTCATTTCTGCATTGGATTAAAAAAATATAATTAAAATCATATTGTTTCATTTCATCATAAATTCATATTTCAAACATAGATATGATGTTTATTTTCTATATTTTCACAACTAGGGAAAAACTTTAAAGTATACCTTGGGACTCCTCAGTTCTTATGGGAAGTAAAAAATGTCATAGCAGAATATAATAGTTTTATAACTTACTTTTCAAAGCATAGTTTTTGATCGAAACAAAATACCATTAATTTTATTAGGTTAAATATTTAAAATCGATATTAAATATTTTTTTATATTGTCATAATGTAAATTTGAAAAATTTTTTCTTCTGTTCTTTTAGATTTATATGAAAGTTTTGTAAAAGAAAAATATACAAAAGTTTTGATAATAAAAACTTTTTTTTTTTTTTAAATAATTTTGTGAGCAAAGAATTATTCAACAGTTTATTTACGAAGTCATCAATGAGCATCAAAATTCTGAACATTGGTTTTTTATTGTATTTGGAACCTATTTTATATTAAAAAAATGCCTTCACACATTTTATGGCCCTCAATTGTTTATGAAGCTTTTAACATTTTCTTTAAACTCGTACTATAAATTTATGAAAAAAAAATCAGTCCTTCTAAGATTTCCTTTCTTAATAACAATGAAATGCTTTTCATTGTTAATGGATCTAATTATTATCAAGATAAATATCATATTAATGTAATAACATACATGGTGACAAAGTATAGTTTTGTTTTCATTATCTTTGTGATAAGCAATAGAATGTACTTTATATTTTATGAATCGTTATAGTACATTTTCATGGTTTGTATTCTAATGAATCATGTTTGTAGCATTTTCATAATAGATATACATATAATTATTTTATTTTTAAAATTTATGTGACAAGATTGGTATTTATCTCTGAAAAGCTCGGTAATATTTGATTCGAGATGTCATCTTGATGATGAGATTCGAGATTTAAGTAATTTCTTCTAAACCCTCAACATAGACTGTATTACTTGAATTGGTATTTATCTCTGAAAAGCTCGGTAACATCTGATTCGAGATGCGATCTTGATGATGAGAGTCGAGATTTAAGTAATTTCTTCTAAATCCTCAACATAGACTGTATCACTTGGATTGATATTTATCTCTGAAAAGCTCTGTAAGGTTTGATTCGGGATGTGATCTCCCAAGACGAAATCCAATTTTATTTTTAGTGCTGTTGATCGTACAAGTAGCAGAGAAGTGAACAGTTCATTACTAGACATTTATTACTCTTAATTAACGCCTAATGTGAGAGCCTGGGAAAAGATCTGCCATAACACATGTTCATTTCAGGCGTTCTGCAAAGTACATATAGATGCATGATTGGATATGATAGAAACGAACACTAAATTGACAGCTCAAAAGTATTTTGAAGACATTTTTTAACAGTGGTATTGCCTTTGTTGTAAAGTCCTCTTTCTTTACTACGTGCATTTCAGACGTTCCTTACATTAAAATAATATGTATATTCCGGAAATACAATGTTTAAAACAATATGAATTTTTTCTTACGGACTACACATATTATTTTAAACATTATGAATAGAACCATACAATAGCTGTCAGAAAGTTATTAGTAACTTTCTGACAGCTATTGTATGGTTCTGGTTTCTCATAATATTTGAAATAATATATTCTTTCATGGCTTGCCAAGTCACCAGATTCAGTTTTAATGGTGTGACATAAAGAAAAAGCAAAAGCAACTTCCACTATTTCTAAATATCCTCGAAATGATTTATATGTACACATAAATTATACATATGAATAATGTATATATTCTCGGGGCACATTTCCATGAATGTATTTAAATCCCTTAACTAATAAATTATATATTTGTATATATATGTATATATATATATATATATATATATATATATATATATATATATATATATATGTACATTCCGGAAACACATTTCCATACCAATGGCCATCGTCTTTAAATCACGTGATTTCAATTTCTGATAATATTAAGTAGATTCAAATTTATCTAAATAACTTATCCCCTTGTATTTCAAAATATTTAAAAAAAAATTATTAATTAAATTTGTTTAATAGTGTATTATTTATAAATGATTAATAATGAAATATTAATGATTTTCACAACAATTATATTTCATTTTCAATGTCACAATGTAATAAAATTTATCATAGATATAAAGGACATATGACGATTAAATTATTTGAGACAATCGGCTTAAAGAAAGACAAAAATCACAATAAGAAAATATTTCGGAATAAAATGCAATTCTTAAGTATTTTAATGCTTCGGCAAATATAAAATAATAGCTGATTTTTCCATCTCTTTATTTTACAAAAGTGAAACACTTTTTATTCTTTGAAAGAGAAATGTACAATTTATCACAGTGGTTGGTGATTATTTTTAACATATTTAAAACAGACGAATGAATATGCCGCTTTTTAAATAATTTTTGCATTCTTCGAAGGTAAACTTATTTCTCTGACTGTATTAAGTATTGCTTATAAATTATTAATAATAATTTCATTTATGGAACAAAGAATTATTTCTCGTTTGAATTACGTTAGTTTTTTCAATAGAAGCAACGTCAAAAATAATTTTTCTCCTATTCTACCATAAACTGTAGATACAAAGCAAATAATTTTACACCATATTTAATTTAAAAATAAAGACTACACACATATTTTTCCTGAACGAATGGGCTTCCATTGCTGACATGTTATTTAAAAAAAGGCTGTAAAAATAGAAATTTATTAATCCGACGATAGTAAAATACTGAAGAGTTTTTGATTAGAATTTTTATTTTTCCGAAGGTATGTATTTAAAATACTGATTAAAATATAAAATCTATGGCAGAATAAAAATATTAGAATTTTATGAGAATAAGAAAAGATGAAAATAGAATGATTCTTGTTGAAGCTTTTAAAAAGTAAGCAATATAGTAAAAATATAAATTACTTATTAAAGAAAATATGATAATGATATTTTATATACACATATATTTTTCCCAATCAATTAATGCTTAGATATTGGCTCTCATTTACAAACCCATTATCTGTTATCATAAATCGTCTCAAATTCACACTGCATCTGATACTTCGTTAATACTTATTATTAAAATACTAATACACGAATAAAGATTATAATTTAACGCTACCTTTTTTTTTCATTTTAAGATATTATAAATGAGAATTTTTGTCATTTTAACTCCATTGAGGATGGTGGGGTACTTTTGATTGTGATTGGTGGTACCATTTGAAATATTCATAAATGTAAACTTATATTAAATTTTTTTATCTGTTAAAATTTAGATTGTTCTGAGAAATTTATATATTAGATTGGAATATTTTATAGGGCAGAGATGGTTATAAATTTATTGTTTACGGTTATAAATTTATTAGCGTAATCATGTGTGTGTGTGTTTTTTGACACGCAATAATTTAATAATTAATTAACATAAATTTAAATGTTAATATTATCTTAATTTTCCCAGGTATTTTAAAAGTGCTTTCGTCAGTATTTATATTATCATAAAATATGAAAACATATTTGCAAATATTATTTTGAAAGGTGTAAAAAAAAATTTAACTATTTTATTTAAAGTGATTTTAATATTGTTATAATATATCAAATGTATATTGCTGTAAATATTGCAAATTATATAAATATGTACATTTTCAACACTTATATAAAATTCGTAATCATCAAATTACAATATTAGAAAGATTTATCAAATCTTCCATGAGAAAAAATGAAAATTTAAAAGGTAAACTGATTCACATGATTACTCATATTGATGAAAACAAAAGGTATTGTTTCAAGATGAATTTATTGCGTTTGGTGATTTTAAATATATAAGTTCAAATATTTTCAAAAAATGAATGAAAAAAGAAAATATCATCTATCAAGCAATGCTGTCACTTTAAAATAAAAGTTCATTTACGTAATTTTGATGGAATAGCTTAAACTCTGTAGTGCAGACGACATTTTCCGTCAGACTTAGAACTCCTGTCTTGACAAGCATTGGTGAAAAATGAGACGATTCGAACTCTGTCCTGTCGACTTCTGACCTCCCCTGTTACAAATCACTATCTCCCTCGCACTCCTCCATCTTCTTTCTTCTTCCTCAAAACTCCAAGACTATCAATAACTTCTCTCGCTCTTCTGTGGCACCCTATCTTCCAAATCAGTTATTTTGGTTGCGGTTACTCACCCATAAGTAAATTCTGTACGAAAGCTTGAGACATTCTTCTAAAGTACTATAATTGACTTGGTTTGTTTTTAATTGGTCTTACTCTTTCTATGCAGTCATTAAATTATTTATCTTACTTGGATTTTTCAACTTTTGGAATTATTTAAGTACCTCACATTATGATTCTAAATCATCCTCTATTAATCCACAACTTCTCTTTTGGATATTTATAAAGTACTTGGAAGATTTTTCATAACCATTCCATTAAACTTTTTTTATTTGAATATGTGTAACTCGATTTTCTCTTTTAAGTAATAAAATTTTAAAACTTTACTGTTCTTGAAAAATAATTCTGCTAGTTCTATAGTTCTTCGTTTTAGTGAGAATCAAATGATAAAAGCCTTAACTCACTATAAATCATTTAAATGTATTTATTCATAATATAAAAGTATTTATGTATCTCCACATAAGATACATTTCATGTTTAATTTGATTTTTAATTAATTTTAGTGCTTTTTTTATCAACGAAGGCATCCATTCTCTTTTCAAATTTTTGACTAATTTTTTGACATGACGTTTATTTTAAATAGACCGAAACATGGGCAATTATCTATTTTTTTTTTAAATTTTTGTATTCTTAAAATTTTAAGAGGTTTTTGGAGAAACATTAAATATATAAATTATTTTTAATGTTTAGCAAAGTAAATTTAACTTTTAATATGTGTGCTTAAATTTTGCTAATTCATTGATATGACAATTCTAGCCACTATTGTTAAGTAACATTTTCATCTCTCAATTCTTTTTCACTCATAAAGAACAACTGTAAGTGGTATGCGTGTTGTCGCGAAATTATGATTTTAAGACTAATCGAAGAAACTTCTGTTTTATTCTGGGATATCGATAGGTTTGAATTTAACAAATAATACCCCTTGGATTCATTCTATGGTCGAGATTTAAGTGAATAGTTCAAACTAAAACCTAATTTTTTAGGAGACATTGTATAATCACTTCTAAGATGGCTTCAGCGGTGGCTTGTAATCAACTTTCGTAACATAAAATATTTATACATTTTCCACAATTACACTGTCAAGTACACATGTGGTAAATACAAAGGAACGTTGGAAGAATCAAATATCTTACCTTTCGTTCCATAATGATGATTTTAATTTTTTAGACGATACTAGTCAATCAATTAAACAGTTTTCCATTTCATTCCGCTTAAGACAAACGTGATTTGAATACACCATTAGTTTGAATTTATATTTGAACACGTAATAATTATATTTCTGAGGCATAAAAAAGTACCTTTAAATAAAATTTGAATTATAATAACTAAATTCTATCAATGAAAAATTTCGTGACTTCATAAAAAGGACAATAAGTAAATAAATAAATAATAACGGGAAAAGGATTCCTATTTTAGTGTACATCTCTTCTAGTAAATACAAGGGACTATATTTGAATCCTTTAATTTGGAATATGTAAATTTTAATCTATTATTATTTATTAAAAGTTTTCTTAAACTCACTATAATTAAGAACATCATAAAAATCTCTTTTGAAATTCTTTTACATATTGATATGTACACTTTTCATGTTAATTAGCTTCAATTTGCTTCACTTCACCCAAATGCAAATTTCAATTCAGTTTTAACTTGACACAAGAGTATGGACAATTTAACGTTCTAAGGCTGTTGTTGTAAGAGTCTTTTAATATCCACCTTATAAATTAGCTGAGGCCATCCTGGTTTGGTTGGTTAGGGTGTTGTTTTCCTTATCAGAATGTGGTGAATTCTAGTCAAGACTTAACCGATAATCCGTCGTATTCAATAAAAGTGGCTAGGTCACGTTAAATAGATGATGGTCGCAATATTCTCCAAGTGAAATAATTGGGGATGACAGGTCAAGTATTTTGGTATCTTCTGCTTGATCTCCACTTCTAAATTACAAAGACTCCCACCTGGATGTTTCCACTAACTGGTAGAATCCAGCGGGGATTTTGGTACAGGGAAGTATGCTGACACACAACATAAATTACCTACCAAGAGGATTTTTCGTACATAATCTGAATTTTCGTCCTGTGAGGGTAAAAACCAGAAATATCCCAAACACACATCCCGATAGACGAGCAAACAAAAGAGCAGCATCAATTTTTCCTTTTTCAACAGTGGATGGAATCAAGCCTAGCCTACCACTAAGCCACGGTAAGCCCCCAATTAAATATTATTTTGACAGAACGTAGTGGACAGCCTATATACAAACAATTGTAAGGTATTTTAATGTCTACTGCTTAAAATGTCACTCGGAAGGATTTTTCATGGATAATGGAAACTGTTTATTTGTCACAAGGGCAAGAAAGCTTGGAAAACTCCTAAGCATTTTCCCGATATATGGAGTAGAACCGAGAATGCAACATCTATTTTCCACTGCTCAACGGAGTCTAGAACCATACCTGAGACCATTTGCTTTGAAGAAGTTATCCTCCCGCTAGACTACGATGAGCCCACAGAGATCTGTATTACTTGACATTATATCAAACAAGAAAAAAACTCACATTTATTGACCAATAAATGAAAAAGAAATGACAAAATTTCCTCCTCGTCATTAAAGAAGAGATCAATCATTTGAATTAAAAAAGAAAGTAGAATGGTGCGTTTTCTTTTCGCATACCCTCTCTCTCCCTTCTCAAACAGATAATTCGATTGTATGTCATCGACCTGATTCTCACCGATTCCGCTGCAAATCAACAGAGCAATTCCATACATCTTTCTCGAGGAGAAGGTGGAGGTTTGACATAAGATCCTTTTGAACGGAAAACAGGAACCATAAAGTATCACTTGTGTTTCCTCCTGTCCCCCGCATATCCGCTCTCATGCCCACCACCCACAACAAGGAACAACTGCGACGACGGACAAGTTACTGATCTTGAGATAAGATCTCGAGAGTCCGTTACTCCAGTGTTACAACAGAAATAGCATTGCTGTATCCGGCGAAAGGATAGGGAGAAAATTATCGGTACAACTACCTAATCACTCATCACTAAATAGGGATCACTTTTTTTTTTTTTTTTTTTTTTTTTTTTTGCTCGCTTTTTCAGTTTGTATTAAAGAATAAATATTAGAATTTAATCAATGTAAAAGTTAGAAAATTAATTCATAACTCCATTTCGGAATTAATGTTCAATTATGGATAAACTTTTCATATAATTATTTGGTTTAATTAAATATTTTAATTTAAAAAAATAGAAATGTGTTTTTAGAGATAGCACTATAAGCTTTTAGGCTTTATTTGCTGTAAAATTTTCTCATCTGTTTTTGATTTCAGATATGTTTCATTTTCTCATCGATGATTTTGATAAAGTAAGACTTTTATTTAATATGGGGCTGTTTATAAATAAAGCAATACTTTCGGAAAAGTAAGCATGTAAATTGAAAATAAACTAAAAAGCAGTAAGCAAAATTTACTTTTGTAATACAATAATTTTAATGATATTATAATGCAAAAGTAACTCAAAATAGGAAGAGATAAATTTTGGTTTCATGAGGCAAAAAGTTATTAAATATAATGACATGATTTTTAATTTATCCAGTTTTTTAAAGACGAAATGCCATTGTATTTTGTGTTAAACATAGTTAGTAATCTATGTCAAAAATTTATTGGTTTTGTAACATTTTTATTGGCAATAAAAAATTTACTTGATTTTATTTTTCATATTTTACTAATGTACATACTGTTTCTTCTAACTTTTCTACTCTAAATTCTAGGATAATATGATCTCAAATTATATAGAATTTGCTTTGATTTCCCATTAATCTTATCATATAGAGGAAAATGAAAGATTTTTTCCAATTTTGTATATTATCTGTACTTTTACAACTTTTTATATATACATGTATTTTCATCTAAATTTCTTATTCAGCATTCTGAAGTAACGTGTCTCTAACAAAAGCTTTCTTAGAAAATGTATAAATTTGACTTGTTTTAAGGAGTGATTTTTCCATTTTTTTAAACTTTTCTTAATAAGTTTTGTTATTTAAAATTAATTTCATTTTAATACACTTATGGTTTTACTCTTTTCCATTATACAGATAACTATATTAAATATGCGATAAATTGAAGATAACATCAACATTTCAATAATATTATGTATTATGTTTACTTGTTATACATTAAATTTTTTAAAAATATCTATATATATTGTCGTAACTTGTTATTTACGATTTTAATTAAATCCACTGTAATATTTTTAAGAGTTAATATTAAATCCTTAAGATTAGTTGAGATTATGATGGTAATGAAAACTGTTTATGATATAGAATATTCACTTCATTTGAAATTACACTCTATTTTTAAGAGTATTCATACATATATTGTTCTATTTTTTAAATATATAAACTGGAGTTTTTATTTCATTGTTTATTTTTCAAGTAAAATATTATAATATTGAATGTTTATATATATATACTTGTTTTTTAATGTTTATTTCATTGCAATTAAACAAGAACATCTTTACCTTTATGATATGATAGTGCATTAATATGAACATTACATATTAACGCACTATCTTTATTTTTAAATTAAAAGAAAAAGAATGCCTTCAAATGTATTTAAATATATTGTAATGAATGATTGTGTTAAGAAATATTTCTTAAGTAACTTCCTTTTTTTTGTAATTTAAATACATTTTTAGGTAAAGCTATTTAAGTTAAAATGCTTTTCTTTTTTTTTTTTTTTTCAGTCAATTTAACTTCTTTTCAAAATGACAATATTTTTCTCTTATTCTCATACAGATTGCTGAAAAAGCAATTCCCATTCCGCTTATTTTTGTGCTGTTCAGATTGTTTCCAAGAAATGTTTAATTGATTTTAATTTGTAATCGTTCATGATTACTACGTTGTATTTTTCTTTAAAATTAAAACTGTAACTTGCTCTTTTAATTATTTGAAACTATAACAGACTGAATCCTTAACAACACAAAGTGATTTATACTGTACAAAAATTAATATCACGTTATTAATTGAGAAAGAGAGAGAATATATATATATTTTTTGTAACAAGATGATTTTGATAACACTAATTTATTTTTGTTTTATATATAAATAAATTGGAATTTAAGGGATTATGAAATGTTTTTATTGAATTTGATTTAAAATGCTCTAATATTCTTATATCTTATTGTTCCGCATGGTCACATCTACATAGAAATGAAGAAAAGGGTACATAAGATAATCTGAGATGCACCCTAAAATTATTTTATCGTATTTAGTGTCAATTAACATATCTGATTGGATAGAATGGAAAAATGGGACACTAATCACTACGTTTAATTTACAGTGACTTTGCGTTGAAAATATGCAATGAAAGAACTGGAAACGCATCTATCATTCAAAGCATTTACTTCGGGGCAATGCCTTATACACACACACACACACTTTGAATAATAAATGAAAAATAAATAAGAAGAGAAAAACTTCTGCATCAAATTAAAGATATAGTTCAGTTAAACATGCTTTTGAGTGATAGGCAGAGATCACATAAAAAATCTGTTCAAAAAATAACATTCAGAAATTTCAAAAATGCTATAACAAATAAATTTTTACATGTTAGAGATAAAATTTATACGCTGTGAAAAGGAACAGCATAAAAATAAATAACAGTTAGGAAATACATAAAAATTCACAAAATAGTGGGTATATGCTTTCAAACAAATAAATAATAAAATATTTTGCATGGAAACATATTGAAAAAAATAATTTCTCACTTTCTTTATGGCGAAAGTTTATAAAATGATTCGTGGTAATACTTCTGACTCCAAAACGAAGGTTGAAATAGCATCAGATAACAACAGTTAAATGTGATTTAAACGTTAGATTGTCGATAAGCAGACTGAAAAGGAGAAGCTCTTTACAGAGCACATATATATACTAATGAAATCAATTGTGCAATATTATAATGCGAATACTATTAGAAATTATATATCACATGAAAAATTCAGGTAAAAAATCGTTCAAAATAAAAAAAAAAAAACAGCACAAAACTTAGTTTGAGTTAGAATAAAATATTAGAACATTGTAAATCTAGACTGAACTAATCAATAAGACTATCTTTCTTCAATGTAATATCCTGATCTTCATTTTATTTGATATTTTAGAGTCATTGTTTCTCAACAGAGCAATAAAGAACCAATTAAATTAAAAGAATACAAATTTTTCCATTTAAATAAAAACTGTGTAAAAAGGAAACTTTTTTGAAAGAAATTTTCGAAAATAAAGTACATTGGATTTACTGCTGGAAAAGTAAATTGATGAATCTAAAAATAACGAACGAGCGCAATAAATAGCTGTATATATAATTTTTCATATAATGTATTTACCATTTTATAAATAAGTATTGATTTCATTCAGGCTGTTGAAGAACTTGATAAAAGCTATTAGTTATGCTCACTAGTTCCATTATACCTCATTAAAAACAAAGATTTCCACTCATAATTATAATGAATTAATGTAATTAATTTTTTGCAACAAAAGTTTCCCTGCTTCGGATTCCACTTTAAACTGAAAGCTCCCGTCTATTTCCCGTTTAAACTGTAAACTCCCGTCATAGTTTGCAAAAAATAACTACTGATTCAGCAAATTCACTTATCCAGTTTATATTACCACATCGCATTTTTTAAGCATTATACAAATTAGTTAATTTAATTCTTCAATCGAAATCGCAGTAATTGATAAGATAATTAGATAACTCATCAAAACAACAAATTATGTAACAAGTCTGGTCTTTTATTGTTATAATAATATTGTGTATTCATATATGTTATGTATGTGTGTATTTATTATTGTAGGCACTATAATATAATATAATAGTATATTATCCATGATTTTATGCATAACTTCGCATATACATTTATTTATAATTCCCAGTTTGTTGTCTTAATTTCCTATTAGAAAGATTTAAAATTTATTTTATAATTAAAATTTAATAAGCGTTTTGAAATTATTTTTATATAATATTCTTAAATTAAATTATCTAAAAGAAATCTGGAATTCTTAATGACTTATGATGATAACATACATTTTTTTTAGAATTATATTTTATTTAAAAACACAGAAAAATTATTGCAAAAAATACTTATTACTTTTAAATAAATAAATAATGAAGAGAAATTGCTGAAAAATGCTTAATTCTTTTTCACTTGGATTGATATTTTCTTTTTATATCTTTTAATTTCTTTTGCTTAGTTTATACTATGCCTCCCGTTTCGTTGAATTTTAGCAGTAGCAAGAAATAAAAACACATAAATTATAAGGAATTAGCAAAATAATTAGCAAAGATATTTTTAACTTTGAATAAATCTAATTATAGTGATATGTGTGCGCTTCAAAATAATTTTTAATAGCTAGTAAATAATTCAAAAATTTTAAATATCTCATAGGATTAAAATTTTCATAAAAGTAAAACAAAGTAGCCTTTAATAACAGCAAAAGAAGAAGAATGGTCTAAAATATGATAATAACAGATATCTTTGAAGAGAGATAGAAATATTGAAACTTGAATATATTCTTTTAATTATTACTGTTTAACTGCATTACAGTCAATTGAAATATATATACATACATATATATATATATATATATATATATATATATATATATATATATATATATATATATATATATATATATATATATATATATATATATATATATATATATATATATATATATATATATATATATATATATATATATATATATATATATATATATATATATATATATATATATATATATATATATATATATATATATATATATATATATATATATATATATATATATATATATATATATATATATCTATATATATATATATATATATATATATATATATATATATATATATATATATATATATATATATATATATATATCCTATTAAAAAGTCGTTCCCATTTCATCAGAAATTGGATAATTTAGCAGTTAAAATTATTGAATTTATGAGCAGAAATGTTTGAAAAAAAGACTGATATTCAAAATACAAATTCATTTCAAAATTTAATTAGTTATATAAAGAGAATCAAAACGCTTTTAACATCAATTTTACACAGTTAGCTTTTGTAAACCGCAGTTATATTTCTGAATTTATTCTTAGTATTCAATGATTATTTAAAAAACTGTATTCAGCGATGTGTATAATTATTAAAAAGCACTCAATATTTAATGGCTTTCATTGAGAAACAATCGATATTCAATAATAATTATTAAGAAACATTCAAAATATTTAATTATTTTTGTTAAAAGGCATTCATATACAATAATTATTAGTACAAAACAATCAACAGTTAATGATAAATTTTAAGAGACATTCACAGTATTCAAGGATCATTATAAAGAAACACTCAGTATCAATGATTATTAGAAAGAGAAACATTAAGTTTTCAATGAATTTTCGAAATTTCAATGTTATGTAATATAATTTATACTTTATACAGATGAAATTCAATATATTTTGGCAAGTAACATATTTATCTATTGGAAATTTTTCAATTTTTATTGCTTTGAATTATTATCACCACTATTCCAATATATTTTCAATTATTTTTCCATTAAATATAATAAAAGGAAAAAAATTAAATACTCATAAATAATAAAAAATTCTCGTAAAAATTAACTTTTTTCAAACCATAATACACAGTCTGGATCCATATATGATTTAAAATAATAATATAATAATTATAATCATTTCCAGTCATTAAATGTGAAGAACTGATTGTCTCCCCGACCCCAGAACAGAGATAGAACTTCATTAAATAGGAAATTTACGATGCATTTTATTAAAGTTTTGAATAAATTTAGATCTTTAACTTTTTTCTAATGAGAAATTCCAATTCAAAATACATTTTATAATGATAAACTTGTTTAATTAACCAACCAAATAATTATAATGTAGTAATTTTGAAATCCTAAAATTCAATGTGAAATTCTAATCATTAAATAAAGTGGAAAAACCGCAATTATATTGTCAAATTATTTTTACGATATAATTTAATAAAGAAGTTCTAAAAATGCTTTTGCAAAACCATTTAAAAATTTAAATTTTACATAAAATTGGTAATTTTTGTCTTCCAAAGTATCCAAACAACAATGGGATGTAAAAATTTATTTTAAAAATAAATAAACGCTTTTTCTTTAAAGGATATTTAGCAAACAAAGGAGAATTTAGTTTGTATTTAGTTCAAAAATATATTATTAAATGAATCAATGTATAAAAATAACATAAAAGTGAAATTCAGTTCTCCATTTGACTTTTACCTGAATCGAATAAACCAATCATTCTCCTTTCTGTATAACCATCTCATTCTCAACCAATTACAATAATAAAAGGTGGGAGAATCAATCCCTGAATGGGCGGAGCTTAGACGAAATGGGTGCGGTTAATGGCTCCACCTCCGTTACGGAGCATTAAGATGAGTCCACAAGTTTAGAATGGATGTCAACGGCTTGGGGCTGGGCCGCAATAATCCCTTCAGCATCGATTCACTAATGTCGGAGCACTCCAGTGAATATATCCCGCAGATGGTGACCGTGGGGCAACGCGGGATGGGGCCCATCGATTGTTGCTACGATTGGGCCCCAGTTACCACGAATTGCTTCTCCGGAAATACCATGAAAGATATGGAAGGTAACTCTTTTTTCGAAACTATTGTTTACATTATTTCATTGTAAACTCAATTTTTCAGTGGTATACACAACCATGATTATATATTGTTTCATTAAACTAGATTGTAATGAGTGTATATAATATATTAATAGTAATGCATATTTTTTATGAAACTAGTTTTATTCACCTCAGTCTGCTAAAAATTGTTAAATTATTGTCATAGGATTCCTGTTAATAAGAATTAAATTACTTCGTTGTCAATGTTATGATTAGTTGAAAACTCTTGAATTGATCGCATAGCACAGATAATACCAATCAATTTCGTTGCTATATACTTAAATTATTATTTTTCAATTTATTTTATGCTTTTTTTTTCCTGCAAGAGTGATTCTAATAACTTTAGCCGAGAGATTTTCAAACTAGTTGGGCTCAACAAGAATGATAAAGAATATTAGTATGTTTAATGATGAGTCAAATCAGGATACCAATGATAATTATTTATGTCAAAGTCAATGATATTCTTATCTCAATCTTATTCCAATCCAAATTCCTTATGATCATGGCATAATAAGTAGTATAATGGATACCATATTATGCATCATCTTATTAGTCATGGATATCATATACTTACTGATAATTTACTCAGGTTTTTATAAGCTGTTAATATACGATTGATGATATAACACCATTATGTTGATAAAGTAATTCATATAATTGCATATATATAAAGTTTTTCAGATAATTACAATGATACTGAGTTTTTCGGCTTTTAATTTATTAATACTTCAAAATTTGATTCTCATGAGACAATGCCGTTAATTTCTTTAATTTATGAAGATGAAATGTTTATTTTTGCCTATATCGTAGAATTAAAATTGAGTTTCAAGTCACATTGTCTATGACAAATGTCACTGTATCCGTCTTTTCCCTTCTTTTTTTTATGTCAAATGAATCGTATTTTTTTTTGTGCAAAGTGACGCAACTCATAACGTTATGATGTTAAAATTTAGGTTATTTACAGAGATTCCTAGCCTTTTTCTACAGCATACAAATAATAATAATAATAATAATGCAAATAAAAATAATTAATCTCAATTCATTGAGATTACTTTAGATGTGGTTACAGTTGTGTTGATGCTCAAAATTCCATCACGTTAAGTAATGATAAAAACCTCCTTCCGAAGCCATATTTCATACGAACAATTTGTAATATTCACATATTTAAAAAAATGTGAAATTTATCTTTTAATTTCTTTCTAGAAATATTTTGTGATGATCATTTTTTTATATTTAATATTATTGTATTGCATTATAAATTATTTTTACTCAATAATAGAAATAAAATTTTCGAACGAATGAAAATAATTCTTGAAATGGAATTTAAAAAACTTTTCTAAATTAGTTTTTTTCTCCTCCTATTTAAACATTATAAATTTCTAATTTCTAAGCACATTAATTAACATTAATTTATCAATGCATCATTTTTTGTAATTTTTTTAAAACTTTTCCAATTTTTTAATTAGAAGTTAAATCAAAGCATTGATTTCCTTATTTTTTTCTCATAATGTTAAATTAAAAGAAAGATTTTGCATAATAATTTGAAAAATATGTCTTTGCTAGAAATTTTATTTTTATTCTTTAAATATACTTTCAATCGCTTAGAAAGCTTTCGAAACAAAATTTTGCAATTTAATGTGATTTCATTATTGATTAATATTTACTAGGGCCTACCCTCTAAGATGTGTTAAACATTTAGAAGTTAATAGCGTATGCAGTTCTAATGATTCCCATAATTTTCCTAACAACAGAAAAGTTAAACATCTTCAGATATTTTGACAAAATGAATGCTATTAAAATTACGCATATAATAGACCAATTGTGATATAAATAACACATATGTGTATCTTTAAATACGACATCTTCATTTAAAATAGAATAAACGTTAATTCATAATTTTTTTAAATTTGAACTAACGTAAAGCTACAAAATAAAAATTGGATTAAAATTTGAAAAGGATTGAACAATAATTTAGTTATCAGTAATTTAGATGAATAGTTTGTTCAACTTTCATTTAATTTAATGATGACTGCTTTTAAGGAAAGAAAATGACAATTTCACGCGCAAAATTTCTTTACAAATGTGGATTAAAAATTTTAATGTACATATTAGAAATACAAGTAAGACTGTCATATATTTTTAACATAAATATTTCTTATGAGGAAAATGTGATAAATCTTCAAAATATTAAAATAATTTTGAAACTTTTCTTTTAATATGTAACACAATGACAATATTTGAATCAAAAATACTCAAATAAAGTAACAAAATTGTTTTTGTTTTTCATATTAATTGCATGATATTCTAATCTGAAATAAATGTATAAAATAATAGCTTGATGTCTATATCCTTTAAAATAGAAATTTAATATGATATGATGTCTACTTACTTGTCTCAAGATTTTTCATGAATATTTCTTCATGAATATATATATATATATATATTCTTCAATATAATTCATGAATGCATATATTCTTGAAGAAATTCAATATGAATGTCTACTTACTTGTCTCAAGATTTCTCCATGAATAGTAAATAATAAAAATGAATTTTATTATAAATTTTAATTCATTCTTTTACATTTACTTCGAAATTTTCAAAATAATGATCGAACTCTTTTAGAAGTATTGAAGTAAAACTGATTTTTAAAAGCATTATTCAAATTTAAAGTTTGAGAATAATAGTTCTAGAATAAGGAAAACTTAATAGTTCTAGAATAAGGAGAAATAGTTAATAGACTTAATAGTTCTATAATAAGGCAATAGAGAGAGAGTTCCTAGAATAAGGAAAACTTAATAGACTTACCTTTTCATTGGTGTTTTCCACTATTATAGAAAATTTATTTCATTTAAAATAAATATTTAATTTTTAAGTGTAAGTTTACATAAAAGTAACATATATATGCAGTATAGATGGTAACATATAAAGTGGTAACATATATAGATAAAAGTAACATATATAGATGGAAACTCTTGAAGTGAGTAACGTGATGAAAGATTGAATTTTGCGAGTTTGCCTTTGCAACTATAACTTTCTATTAGAATATAATATTGTAAAATAGATATCTCACTTAAATATGCTTTTATAGCTTTTGACGTTTGTACAAATGTGTTTAGAGTTTTATAATTATTTCGTGCCTCTAATTTAACTCATTTTGCTATTGTTTGGAAATACAATGATTTTTCTCATTTTACTTCGTGTTTTAGTATAATTTGAATTCTATTATATCATAATATAAGTACTGATAGTTTTTATTGGTTAATTTATAAAACAAATGATTTACAACTTTGTATTATAATGAAAGAAAACAAATAATTTTTGTACGAAATACGAATGATATTAATATTATTGTATTTTAATTAACTCTCCCAGTTATTATCAAAAATTCTGTTTTACGAAAGAAACAGTTTTCAAATTTCTCAAAATTGATCAATTTATATAATCTTTTAATACAGTTTGAGAATTATTTAAATAGTATGTTGGCTTAAGAAAGAATTGTGAAAAAAAGAAACTGAACAAATTTCTGCATTCGTTTCGCATTATTTTTTGATAAATATTAATGACAAAAATACAAAATGTGTTAAAATATAAAAAGAATATTGTCAATATTCAATGTAAAATGCAATTTTTTAAGAAAAGTTTTAAATAGTTATTTAAAATTATGAGTACAAGCGCATTGATTTGAGCAGTTTCAGAAAATTGAGTTAAGTCAAATTTTTAGAAATAAATAAAAAAAATTTTTTTTGAATATTACTTTAGAAATAAATTAATAATAACATTTAATTTAGAGCCTTTTTTTAAAAAAAATATTTTTTTCAAATTTTGTCTAGTGTACAATGAAGAAACGGATTTCACAATACAAAAATTAATTTTATCGAAAAAATATAATAGACCAATTTAAATTTGGTTGTTTACCATAATTTAAAATTTTATATGAATGAATTAAAATCCAATAATATTATTTAAGTACATTTTCTACTTCCTGTTCAATATTTTAGAAGTAATCTAAACATTTTTTACTTCTAATAACTTTATATAAAAATTATTTTATTATTGTGTGTCACAAATAAAGAAAAGCACTTTATGAGTGATTCATAAGTAATAAAATGACTAGAATATATAGTTTATAATTTTAAGGTATTAGAGAATTTGTAAAAAATATGTTTTTAATATTTTGTTATTAGAGTTATTTATTTTATTCTAGGAATCTATATTTTATTTTTTTGTAAATTAGTGCTGAAGCTGTTCACCTAAGAAATCATTACATTTAACAAATTAATATTCTTCATTTAATATGGTCTATTTTCATAACAACAATGAAAAAATAGTTTTACAGTAATTTCTCTTGTCGTCTTTCCAGCGTGTCTTCTGTCAGCAGCGAAAGAGCGACCGAGCTTAGTAGAAACGTACCGGAGCACGTACGGCTCTTACCTTGCAGATTGTGATCTCAAAGATGGAGACGACATGTCAAACAAGAGCCAGTCCGACTCGTCCTCTGGACTGGACGGTGTGGAAGGGGGAGATTATGGACAAGAAGTGAAAAAACCCTTGCATCCTAAGCTTGTGAACATCAACGGAACGTTAGAAACAAAGACTTTATGGGACGAATTCAACGAACTGGGTACCGAAATGATAGTAACAAAGGCTGGCAGGTGAGCTAATTAACACCCCCCCTTTTTTTACCAAGACTATAAATTTTCTAGCCAACTTTGAGAAGTTGCTTAGTAAAATTATTTACAGTAAATGATAAGTTATAAAATCTGAAGCAACAGCGATTTACATTAAATAAAACAGCGACGGTTCTTATAATAGACTGGCTTTTATATTCGGAAATTTTGAGAATTTATTATAATAAATGTAAGTTTGGTTTGATTACACTTTATATTGTAAGAAATTAATAAGAAGAAGTTTAGTTCATTTATTCATAATTAATGATAACTTTTATTTTAATTTATAATTAACTATGAGTAATTAAAGAGTAATGGTGTTTTATTCATATAAATCATTTAACACTGCAAAAAAGATTCTCGACCATTATGTAAATTTCCCGGAATTTGAAATAATTTTTATTAATTGTTTTTGACAATTAGGATTTACATAATAAGAAAATTAGTGTTTGTAGAAACAAGAACAATCAGTATAATATTACAAATACAAAGAAATCAGAGAAATTATACAAATAAAAACTAAAATATTTAAGAAAATTTGGATACTTTAAAAATGTAATCAAGAAATTACAGGATGGAAATCTCAATCCAACATATTACAAACTGAAATTACGTAGTTACTTATTATTAATTCTTCTTACTTTTTTGATTATACTATAGTACTTTGATGGTAAACACTTCCATTCTGAAGAACTGAATTCCCACTTGTAATTTTGAGTAAAAATGAAATTTGCCCATTTATTTCACACTAAGCATTATATCATTCCAAATAATCTTATATACTATTTTTGAGTTTATCTACAATTTTTTGTAGTTTTCAAGTCTGCCATATTCTGTAATTTACCCTATTTTGATGTCTTCTTTATTTATAAAGAAGTTATTGCCTTAAATACTTAAAAATTTTATTTTTATCTTTTATTAAACCTAAAATAATATCCAAAATAAAAATATTTATTACAATATAATTTTTTTAAGACCAAAAAGTGTTAAAACTTAAAATTTTGCAAATTTTAAAATTTACTTTATGTATTTTTGAATATTAATCTGAAGCATACGGTTTTTAAAATAATCGATTCGCAAAAATGGTGATATCCTTGTAAGAGAGATACTATGCATAAAAAATTTTCACATTTTTTTTATTTTGCAAGTTTTCGATTCAAATCAAGTTTGAAAATCATTTTAAAAATAAAATGAAAAGTAATAAAAAATTAAATTAGATTTATTTACATAAATAAGTTTGATTTTCCATTAAAAATATTTCTAAACATATTTTTGGTCCGAATTATATTTGATTAATACCTGGAAAAAACCTGGAAAAAACTGAAAATTCATTTCATGACAGTATAAGCATCAATATTTTAAAATGCTTCACAATTTAAGGGCAAATTGAATTTTTAGAGAAATTTTAATTCAAAATATTCAATTGTCATGATTTGATAATTTAATTTGAATATATGCTTTTAATTTTTAAAAATTAGAACAAGTAATCAATATTTAATTTTTTAAAAATCTTATCTTCCAAGTTCTTACGATAAATATAAACAAATATACTATTTAAAATTAAATGCGCTTAGATTGTTTTTTTTGTCATATATAGTGATGTTTATAACCAATTTATAATTAAAATAAGTTTTTTTTTTAGTTTTGATGGTTTGTTTTTATAGTTATTGCAATAAAACTGAGTGAAGCTGGAAAAAAATTAAATTTTTTTTTTCAAAACAAAAACTCTTAAATTTTTATTTTAGAGATATTAATTAAAAAGTATAATATTCTCTTATACTAAAAAGGTTAGTAATGAATATTACTTTTTGAGCTTTAATTTTTATGGTATTACAATGTGCAAAAAATTAATAAAGCAACAAAAAAATGGAAATATTTTCAAATTCATACATTAAAAAATTTAAAACGGATATAATTATGTTACTTGAATACAGAAATAATAAAAATTTGAATTAGTAAGTCTCTAATATCTAATTTTTATTCAATGAAATTTTAAAACTGTGCATTCATAATCATGAGATAAATTATTAATTTTTAAATAATATATGTTAACATTACAATTTGCTGTATTAGCTACTGATTTTCAATTTTTCTATTATAAGTTAATAGTAATTTTCTAGCTAACCTGCAGAATACTTTAATTTATTTTAATAACTTTGCTGTCGTATGTTCAATTAAATTTTATAAAGTAAAAGTGAAAGTGAAAAGAAAATTACAGAATCCTTTTAAAAGAAAATTAGAATGCAAATAAGAAATTCATTGTTTTTATATGAGATTTAGATGAAAATATTTTTTACGTGATGCATGTATTTTTATAACTTTTTTATTGGATCGTGTTTTGAACAATTTATTAGAAATGTAAAAACAATTAAGGAAAATTATACTTTATGAATAAAATATTTACAGGGAGTCATAATCATAGTACTCATTACCATAATGTATTCTGTCCAAAAATTACTTTTTATGATGTTTGATTATTTTCGATTTTTCATTTAAAATTGAACATTTTGTGATGATCACTCAAAAATTAGTTTTAGAATTTTTGAGAGTAGAAATATAAAGGTATTTGCTCAAAATCATCACAGAATTTACGGGAATGTATTTAAAAGAATACAAGTTAAAATTTATATTGATGATTTAAAATAAAATGTTTTCTTAACTTAAAAGTCACTATAAGATTTTCTTACAAGAAAAATACAAACACCTTTGTTTACAAAGCGTTCTTTCCATCCCGTTAAAGTATCTATTTAACTTGTAGATCTTAGTTTTAAATTTTCATTTATATAAAATGAAGTTTCGCTCATAATAACCGACATCAGATGCTTTTAATAGAATGAAATAAATTACTTTTGAAACATTTGATAAAATAGCTTAAATTCTATAATATTAGTGCAAATTAAGATTTTTACAATTATCTGAAGAAGAAAAATGAAAGAAAGATAAATCAAATCTACAGCTGATAAAAAAAGTTATAGAAAGTTTTTAACACTCGCTTTTTTAATCACTATTAGAAAACTAAAAAATAAAATTCAAATCAATTTAATATGTTATTTAAAAAATTTAATCTAGAATTGTGATCTGACTTTTGCATTGCGTATTCGTTAGTTAGAATTGTAAGAATTTTAGACGTGCACTAAGGAATTGTAAGAATTTTAGGCATGTGCTAAAGAGAGAATTGTAGGAATTTTATATATAAAGAAACCAAAACAACTGCACCTACATAATTTTATGTTTATTAACTATGTATATCCAGTATAGAAACAACAATCCACAAACTATTTAGATTTAAATATTTAATTTTATTTATTGCTCTTTAACTGGTAAAAAGAAAATTTGTTCAAAACGAATAAAACTGTAAAGACTGTATATGAACAATTTAAAAATATATCAAGTCTTCGAAATATCCACTTGTACAATAGCTTTCTGCATATTTTTATAACCATTTTGATTATTTGATTTGTGAATTCTCCTATTTTTTAAACACCAGTTCACATTTATTTTCTTTGATGATTTACAACTCACTACAAGCGAATCTAAAAGCAATCATTTGAAGTGCTTTTTAGCGAGTGCATCAAGGAATAGTAAAAAAAATATTTTCGATTTCAGATGTTTTATGCTTTTCTTCAAAGTATGTTGATGTTAAGTGTAATATAGTGCTTATTTAATTTATTTTTTTATTAATTCAGCCCACAATTCATGGCTGTAAACGACTACTTAAGAAACTGCTGAAACAGAGCGTAACGCTTTGATTTATTATTTGGTTGCATAGTAATTTTTTTTCGCGGTTTTATTCAAGACTTTTTTTTACTTTATTTTGCGCAAGTAACAAGGAGAGAGGAAACTTGTTTTCACATTGAGGTTTATTTTGTTTTTAGAAATGATGTTTGTCGATTAAAAACAAATTAAATAAGTTATCAAATGTTTCCTTTTATTCATGATTATCTTTAGAGTTAAATCTTTTAAATTGCATGCAATTTCTGCTAAAATTATTTCATTAAATTATAACTTATAATTAAAACATCTTTGCTGCTTAATTGCTTAAAATAATTAATTATATAGAGTGGTTAATGAGAGTGCAATAATCTCTCAAGATTAACGGAAAGGTAACGAAAATACATTAAAAAAATGAAAAATATTTTTTAAATTTCCAAAAATACAAATGGTTTTTTTTTTTCTTTTTTACCTTTTTAAGCATATAAAAATGATTTTTAACATTTGAATCGAAAAATGAGTAATCATTTCCTCTTTCGACCACGATTGCTTATATGACTCATAAAAAAATGACAAAAAAATGTACCATCATAACCAACAATAATTGCATCTTTTATATGCAATTTATAAAAGTTTTTTAGAATTGATTAATTAATTAACAATAATATTAATCAATAAAATGATAAAGGTATGGCATTTTTTTTTTTGTAAAAATTAAGCTTACTTCATATGTTTCTTCCTATATATATGTATATATATAAGTTAATATGTGTATATTAAAACCATAAAGTAAAATAAATTACCAATATCAAAATCATAATAATTTTTACACATTTTCGCTTTCTTATTTTAAAATAATTGAAAGCATCCTCAGTTTTTCCAAGCAGAAGAATTTCAATGGGTGGTGTAGAATCGAAAAGAATCTGAAGAGGTCTGTCTTCTTATAAGCAAGTCTAATAATCTAATCTTCCTCGTAACCATGATTTAGCGCTGCTTTTATTGGCGACGAAGCCTTCTTTGCTTGAGTGCCTATGGACAGCCATCAATCTACCACCAACAAGCCTTTCGCGCGTGGCTCCTACCACGAAGATAAGTCCTGTCAAGAAGAGGAGATAGGATGTTTTGCTCACATTTTCCTTCGTCTAGAGTTAAGAAATAATAATTGTGCAAAATACATAGAAAAAACATTTTAACATGCTAATCCCTTTTCTGTTTCACTTTTAAAAATGATAAGCGGTGTAATGATAAAAAAATAACATTCAGTATTTTTAGGACTATGGAGAAAATAAATTATTAATTATTAGAATATGCGATTTATTTAAGGAAATATTATTTTAACTTTTACGAGTAGTTCTTACTCGGAAAGAATAAAATTAGTTATTATTTATTATTTTAATAGGAAGTTATTTCCATAGCTGAAAATTAAAATATATTTAGAAGCTTTATAGTAGCAAGGAAAGTAAAAATATTTAATTCTGAAGCTTGATTTGAATTTTCAATATAATATAAGGAAATTTTTCAATATATTGAGTATATCAAACTAAAAAAGTTTAGGCTATTTTATTAGTTAGCTTTTGGTACAAAAAAGCTTCAAAATGTTGCGAATTTTTTCAGGAAAAATATCTAATCTTACATAAATATAATTATATTTGAAATCTGATACATTCAATTTTAAGTAATAATAAAAATTGAATTTGAAATTGAACTAAAATATTAATTCTTATTCAAGAAGCGAGTAATTACCTTTTTTGGCCAATAGAAATTAATTTTTGATTTTAAGATACCTGATTAAAACAAAATACATACATAAATTATTTCTTTTTTTAATTATTTCAGAATTACTTTTCTTTTTTTTCTAAATATTTTCTTTTAATATATATTATTTCATTTCAAAATAATTAAAAAATGTTCGAAATATTATTTTTTAAGTATTTTGAAGTGTCAAATCTATTTTAAACTAATATTGACTGAAAAATCCATTTTGAATACAGTTTGTTAAGTATATATCAGCTGAAATTACAGTAAAAATTCAAATATTAAGTCTAAAATATATTCATAGCGGTCCTTTTTTCTTTTCTATTTTCCTTAGTACTTTTCATATTCAAATTAAGATGAAATCTTCAAATCAAAGTTATCAAAATAAAAAGGTTTTAAGAATATTTCTGAAAAGTTTTTAGAGAAATTCATTTACTGAAATATCGTTTAAAAGAAGCGATATTGAAATGGTTAAAGAAGAAAAAAAAAAGCAGAAGTTTTACATGTTTGAGAACAAATGAATCAGATTTATTTTTGTGTGAATAAGAAACTTACGGAAAATGTCGTACCTATGAATGTAATTTTTCGTTCTCAATTCATAGACATGAATTTATTAATTACTAAAAAAGAGTTGCATTAAAAATAATCTGCTTCGAAGTTAAAAAATTTAAGTTTTACTTATTTTGTAACATTTCTTCATGTTTGAGCATTATTTGTTAAACATTTCTCAGTGACAAAGAAGTGCATTTCAACAAAAAGAAAAAATTATATGCCTAAGGATGATTTTATTGAAAAAAAAGTAAAGATTTATTTACTCGTGGCTTTTTTTAAATTTATATAATTGCAAAAGATTATTCTGAAAAAAACTTCTGCATTCTTGTTTGTGATATATTGGGCAAATTAGATTTCCTTGGAATAAGCACATTTTTGAAAGCAATAGTGCAAATAAAAAAAATTAAACTAAATACCAATTAAATATTTTTGTAAATTGTTAATCTTGGTAAGTTTTTCCTTTAATTATGATGAATATTCTCTCTTTCTTTCCATCTCATTGATCAGGATATTATTATGATAAAGCAAGGAATGATTCTCCATGATTTAAAAAGTAGAAAAATAATAAATTTTCGCAAATATTAAATGCTGATAAATTACGAAAAATCTAAGCTTGAAAAGTATCATGAATGAAAATGATGAGCTCAGAAAAGAGCAACAAATGTTAAAGGAATGATGGAGAAAATAGAAATTTTTTAATTTGTTTTCCACATTTGAAAATCCCGTTACAGAAATTAGAAAGATCATTTATAGTATCGTATATTTCATATTTTTTTTTTCATGGTCAAAGTAATATTTTTAATAATCAAGAAATACTTTTTCGATGAAATTAGAAAATAACAAAATCGATATGAAACATTCAATTTAAATGATATTTTAAACATGCTGAATAGTAAGTTTTTATTAAATTGGAATTCATTATAAATGAAAAATCGTCTTTATAACAACGTTCTGTTTAGTGAATGTGAAAAATAAAAACATAATTTTTTTTCTTTCGTTTTAGAGAAACACAAATTTTATTTCTACTTATTCTAGACTTCAAGACTCATTGTACTTCCTTTCAACACGAACAAGGTGTAACTATCAGTGAGGACGCATACCAAACAGCATATTTCAGAAAGTTCTGTGCCCTCCCACCCCTATAAAAAGAAACGCAAACTTCCAAATAGAGAGGGTTTTTTAAAAAATCAGAGCCGTCTAAATCAAGCTGTTGTGAGGGAGGGAGGGAGAGCTCGCTGACAGACAGAGCGCACGCGGTCCATCAACCAGCAGTTTTTACAACTCAAGTGAACCAACAAAAACCTCATCGCAAACTCCATCCCTCTTTTTAATCTTCTTGGCAACGCTGCTCCTCTCGACTGGCGCCCCCTCACCTATTCTGCTTAAATATATTTGAGGAATTGCAATAATGCAATTCATTGATGCGATGTTATTCCATTGTGGTTTTCATCTAACGATTTCGAAAAAAAAAATTAGTCTTAAATCGTGATTAAATTCATTTTTTCCCCTCTTAGAAGCTCTATACATTCATATAAACAAGAGACGGAAAAATATGAAAAAACATCAGTTGTTTGTTATCCATACAAAAGAATCTATCAATGTTGGAATTTTTAATGTTTGGCTGATGTTTTTTTTTTTAAAAAAAATATTAATAGACTTTGTAGAAAAATATTATGTATAATTAATTTTAAAATAGGTTCATTGTTAAATTAATCACTAGTTAATACATCAATTCCAGTTGATTCAAGTCATTTTTTTTTCATAAATAAATTTTTTTTAGTTTAATTTATTATATCGTGTAATCAAATGTGAAATTATTGTAGTGAAAAAAATAAAGATTATGCTAATTAATTTTGCCTTATTAATTCAGTAGTATATATTACCAACTATTTAATGTATAACTAAAAAAAAAATCTCATCATTTAAGAGAACCAGTGAAGAACTATTTTTAATACATTTATTTGATTTAAACTTCAACTAATTATTTTCATAGCGCAGACAATCATTATAAAAATTTTAGATAGTGATAGTCTTGAGTTATATATATATATACATATAACAGGAATGACTTATTTTTAATTTTCTTCATAAAAATCATGATGTATTATACACATATAAATGATAAATGAAGGAAATACCAGATATTAGTGAGCAATGTAATCAAATAAGAAAAAGTCACTCTAACTTTAGAGATTCTTAAATTCCTGAGAATTTCTCTCCGTGGAAAATTTTGAAAAAAAGCATACGAATATTATAATTTTGAATTCAATTGTACAGTATATCTTTAACAGCATGATTTTGTCATTTGTGAGTTTATCAAATGAGATCAAATTATTTAAGATTTCCAGTAGACAAAAGGTCTGAAAAATTCAGCTAGGTGAAATCTTTCCCTTGAACTTGAAAACTGATGAAAAGTTTACCCTGTGCATTTGGGAAGCCCGCCGACTTGGGTGTTCTTTCTGGTGACATTATCGAGGTCACTCCCGCCTTCCGCACTATCAATTCCTCCAACTTTCACTTCTCAAGTACTTCAAGTGGACTAGCAAGTCGCATAAATCTTTCGCTTTCAAGTCTTGCTTGTGTGAACAGTCATTTACTGATGTTGCAGGGATTTATAACCCAGATTTCCTCCCTGGTGTAGAGACTGAGTCATGCGTTGATGCTCCTTGACATGAACTTGTATCTAGGTGTACAGCATTTATTCTAGCTGTCACCATCGCTTTCTCTCTCTCTCTCTCTCTCTCTCTTCTACATATAAAAATTTCTAGTTGGAATCTTTCTCTAAATAGCCTCAGAATTTCCTTGCATATTCTAGGATATTTTCAATTGATGGATTGTTTAAGAGTTACAAACAATTGGAAAAGACAATTCCTTGATTGTAATTGCTGTTAAATTCCAAGAACTTATTCGTAATTATTCATCGCTGAAACATTTACATGATGGAAGAAATTGTAAAGTGGAATTGATATAAGCAGATAATTTTTAACTGTTGATAGTTAGATACTTTAACACTTGATATATATAAAAAAAATAATTTCTAACTTTTAAGATTTCGATACTTTCACTTCGAGAAGAAGAAGATAATTGAGAACGGAAAACTTGGCGATTTTTATACAACTTTTTTACTTTCCAGCAGGCCTTTTGAGACCCACGAAAAAGGAATGCATAAGCATAAATGCTTTTTACCACAAGTCTATAATGTGCAATTTTAATTTCCTTTTCTCTTTATTTCAATATGCAAACGATTAATACTAATTCATCAAGGATTACTGTATACATTTTACAAGATGAATCGTAACTCATGCTTATTTTCACATTACCTCTAGAAAATAAGCAGAAAATTTCATACGCGAAGGTCTCGTGACTTCATATGCAAGTATCTAATTATAGAATGTTTAATCCGTGAAAGATACAGAGTTTTCAGTTTGTAACTTTCGAAATACTATTTTGATCAGATGTTTTCTTTTTTTCATAAACTATGAACAGAATTTTTCTACTGTCTAAGATATTGAAACAAATTCACAGTAAAATGTTATACATTTAGTAATGCGCTAGAAAAACATGTCATATAAATTATCAGTAGGGGTGTACTTTTTATGCATAACATGTGAAACGTATCACAATACTCATAACATGTTACCATATCACAATTTCTTAATTTATTCCATCTATTTACCCGTTATTTTAGCAGTTGCAGTGATGTGTAATTTTAAATTAACAATAATTTTACTGAAAATAACAATTAAAAAAGCTAAGATATTTAAAAAAATAAACTATTATAATTACTATTATTGACTAAATAATATAAATGCAGTATAAATTAATAATTTTATGTAAAAATATAAAATATATTTAGTAAATAAAGAGTTATATTTATTAACCATGAAATTATATTATTCAGAGCAAAACATTAAATATAATGGCATTCAATTAATTAATCATCGAAAAAATTAATGTTTATTTAATTTAGTTATGGCACTGATAAGCAATAAGTTAACATTTAAATATCAGACTTGTACCTGATGCAAATTAGAATATTTATTCAAATAATTTTAAACTTGTGGTAAATAATTAAAAGTACTTTTTTTTTCACAATTGTAAAATTAATTCAATCTGTACTCTGAATTTTTTAATTTTCATAGGAATAAAAGTAAAATCTTTAAATACATTCTTTGACACAGCATAATGGACTGTATATTATCTGAAAGCGACTTATCAATTCTCTTTTCAGGGAGACTTAATGTTTTCACGTGAGAGACGATAAACCATCACGTACGATTCAGATATTTATATAAAAAAGAAATTTAGCTTCCACACACACACACACACACATATATATATATTTCCTATTATTCAAGATAGACCTTGGATTTCCCCCTCCTATGCACGAGTTTTATCGTGAGACTAAGATGGAATTAATTTTGTTATCATGCAATAAAGAATAAATTTCTAACCTAAAATAATAACTATATACTAATAGGCAACGCCAACATAAATTACTCACGGTCTTATAGTATTCTTAGAAAACGCGTCAGCATCATTGGTTTACTTGAATCACTTATGTGTATGTTCATTATTTTACTTATTGATAATACACAAGATATGAAATCACTATTTTGCACATATGCAAACTTTTCAGATTGATATTAATAAGGGATTAAAGGCATTCATATTATTTAATTTGGAGAATATTTCTTTTTCAGAAAAAAGTTTTAATTAATTTTTTGCTATATCTTGTTTTATTTGCTAATTTATTATACAAAAGGAGAAAAATAGAAATATTTGTAAAAGTATATTTAGCATATTTTATGAAAGAAAAAGTTGGGGAGTCTAAAAATCTCAAAATGCGAGGAAAATATTTTTTAGAATACTTACAATGTTTCAATAAAATATTTATCTTGTTTATTCGCTTAAATTCTTACACTACTAACGAAAATATTAATATAACATTAAAATAAGGATTCATAGTAAAAGTAAATTAAAGAAATTAATCACTGTATAAATTGCAAAAATATTATTTTAAATACACATCCAGTAATGGACAAATTTCTAGATTTCTGTGATGAAGGAAAAACTTTATGCCTCAAAATTAATTTAAATCTAAAATTTGATCTGGGCAAATTTTCTTGTATAGGAAATTGATTTTATCAATTTAAAGTAACAGCTTTAATAAATATTGGTGTATACAATAAAACCATGTATTTTTATAACATAATTCATTAGATTAAAAAATAGTTCTTTCATCAAAGCAGAAAAAGTAATGTGAAAATATATATACCAGAATTTCTTTTCTAAAATTGTAAATATTTAAACTCAATACTATTTTTAATTTAAAAAAAATATGCAAATTAAAGCATATTTTTATTTTTATAAAGCTGTTAAGTTTTAGTTTTGAAGTGAGTGTATTTATTTTATATTACTAAACACTGAAATTAATAATGTGCAAGTTAGAAAAAAGATTTTCTAAAATAAAAATTTAGAAAATCTACTGTTAATGTGCTTGTTATTAATTTCAACACTCAGTCCCTGAAATTAGTACTAAGCAAGCTATCGAAAAGGTTTATTTAATACAGCAGATTTAATTGTTTAAAATAAGAAGAGTGTTAATGGTTGAATTGCAAATTTTTATATTAAATATTACTCGCTCTTGTATAGGGACTGGAAAATCTGCTTGCAACTTACCACACATTTGTTATCTTTTAACAGAAAGAATATAAAAATATTCCTGAGAAAGACGTTATTCAATAATTTCTTACCCACAAATTATGCACTGTGACGGAAACGTCACCACAAATCTTTGCTTGCGATCTTATCGAACGTCACAAGTCCACCTTCGCAAGACGAGGCCGCTTTGGTTGGAATGCTGTTTTGTTTTCCATCAAAAAACTTGAAATATTACTGGCCTGAAAGCGGCCGACAACACATTAGAAAATAAATAGACTAAAAAAACAATAAAATAAACCTCGCAATGACAAATTCCGTAGTCACGTAATCCTGGGGTTGATGCGGGCGTTGGAGCCAAGACTGATTTCTGTCATCAGTTCGCAAATAAGTCAGTCACATCATCACGATCTTCTTTTAGAAACCGCATGATTCCAAGAGCGAAATTGAGCCCACGAGGCACTGACTCTTCCTATCAGCAAAAAGGTGCTTGAGACAATTCGTACATTTTCACATTGTTGTCAGTTACGAACACACGGCTTCTAGAATGTGTGCCAAGCATGTAAATCTCTTCGATTTATAACTTTGTAAGAAGCTTGAAGTGAAAATTTTTGTACCTTAGATATGTTTTTAGGTACTTTGGCGTTATCTTGTAAATTATTTCCGCGGAAAAAAACAATGTCGCCAAATGTTGCAATGTAGCGAGAGTACTGCCTAATTTCAAAAGTTCTCACGTTTGGTATTTTTTTATGTGTAAAGTATATAAATTTTATATTTAGAATTACTTTTATACGGGGTAATTCGCCGGTTTAGATATCAAAATAGGAGTTAAAAATAAAATTTTTAAAATTTATTATTTTCAATGAAGACATAAAAATTATCATCTTTCTTATCTCACGCTTTGAACAAAGTTAAAATTTGAGAATATAGCTATTAGTATAATCGGGTTATATAAAATAATGGGATTGTTTTTGATGCAAAACTACATTTAGCAACATTTTTTTGATGGAAATGGTTAAAAGTACTCTACATAATACAAAAATGAATATGTATATGGAAATAAAAAAAGTCAAATTAAAATTAGAATAAGATTTTGTTAAGAATATAAATATAAATTTTAAATAAGATTTTGTTAATAAATATAAATTTTAAATATAAATATAAATTAGAAATTTTAATATATAATTTTATTAACAAAAGAATTAGATATTAAAAAATTTGGCTTCTTTTTGTAATTTTTAAACATTAAAAAAAAAAACTATTTTGTTTATATCACGTCCTTAAAATTTTCCATAAGAAACTTTAATTTTTAAAATTAATCTTCATTTTATTCTACGGCATGTAGTAGAATGAAACTTATATCCCAATGCTGGCCACTCTGGAGCTAATGTAAAAACTGTGTTTCAATATTTTAATTTCAAAATTTGGATATGAAACATAATTAATGCTAATTTGAACTCTGTAAAGCAGATTATGCCAAAATGCGATTAATTAAAGTGAGGTGGCATTACTCTCTGCAAATTTTCTAGGTTCGCAGAAAGAGTGATGTTTCTCCATCATTTAAAAATTGTCATCCATGCGTAGCTATTAGAATAGAAGTAAATATTTACAGTTATATACGACCTTAATTACCACATGTTATATTACCACAATGTAATTTCTTGAAAAGCACAACGATATTTATTACTTTTTGTTTTCGATTTCGGGAAAAAATATTGTTTTCACCATTATAGTTTTATATTTATACTAGTATTAATCAGCCTGATAAGAAATGCATTGGAATGCAAATGATAAGATTCCCAATTTTAATAAGTATTAGCTTCGCAACTAAAAGAAATTTTCAAACATTTTAAACTTTACTCGATTTATTTTTTAACTGATCCACATATTGGACCCCTATTATATCGGATAAAGATAGGGTATCCATAAAATACCTAACATCCTAAGATAGTGATGATATAATTAAATCAGAGTTTTTAAAAGTGTGAATTGTGACACCGATTGGGGTTGCGGGACTTACTGCAGAGGTTGTCAAATATATTAGCAATTTTGATATTTCATTACCTTATTATTAGCAACAGAATTTCAAATAATTTCTGAAATCACCATATAAGCATTCTTTTATTTTTTTCAACGGTATATTTGTACACATTTTCGTTTTCAATCACCCTAAAATCAAAGTGTTGATCAAGTTAAAAGAATCTAGAATAGGAATTGCTTCGTTTTATGCTGTTCATTTTTGAGAAGTTTTGATAGTTAAAGAGAAGCAATCTCGTTCTTCAGACTCCAATGGTTTCCAAATATCTACATTTAACGGACAGATTATATTGTTAACGTTTTGATTCACTCAAATAGTTAAAATTTTTTATATCTTTAATTTTATTATTAATTTAAAATTTTCCATTTGTTCCATGTATTAAATAGTAAATTATGGACCTAAAATTGCAATAACATGTTATAGTAGAAATGAAGAAATCGTCATCTTCACTCACCCGTGTGTTGAATTTGCTCAATTATTATGTGGTTCCACAGAATTTTCATTAATATTATGGGGTCCCTAAGTCAAAACGTTAGAGGACTTTCATATCTGTGCTTTTCATCACCTTTAGAATATGATGACGGTAGTCGATTTCCCTTTAGATATAGGTAAATTAATTGGTTATTGCACTTGCAATTCTGGCGTTTAAGTTAAAGCTTAAAACGTTTTCTATGAGCAAAAGTTTGATTGTATCGCATTTGCTAATGGCATTTTCAACTTATATATATATATATATATAATCTTCATAAAATGTACTTTTATAATTAGCATTTTTTTTCAATCATCAAATCATTTTTAACAAAATAAAAGAAAGAATCATTTTACTAAATCGAGTTTAATATTATATACATATATAGATCTAAGTTTTCTGGGAAACATCACTGTAATTTAAATGTTAAGTACAATTTTATTCTGAGAAAATATCATTGCAAAACATATAGAAAATAACATTTAAGTAGATTGGAACATCTCAAGGAATTAAAAAGAAAGCATGTTTTATAAAGTTAACAATTTTCAAGCACTTAATTAACGTTTGTGAACTACTCATTTTAACATCGTCAACGTACCTTCTAAAAAATTTAAAATGGAAAAAGAAAATGAAGAAAAAGCACCCCATTTAAGAAAATAACTCCCGGTGCACAAATCACGATGAATCCGCCTTTTCCTAATTGATGTTCTGTACCAATCTGCATCCGTCTTCTTCAACAACAAACTCAGTGATAAATATTGCTCGCTACTTTTAGAGGAAGAAAAAAAAAATAATGTAAGAGAAAGATAGACAGAAAGAAGAAAGTGTAAAACGGTGAAATGAAATAAAAATAAAAACTCTTCCTCGCACTTCCGCCATTCTTGGTTGATGCCTGAAGATTTTTATGAGATTTTTATTTTAGATGGAGGAAGAGAAAAAGATTTTAACTTGTAATTTTTTTTTATCTGTTTCGCCGATAGCAGCTAAATAGAGAAATGTTTATATTGCTATGGTTTAGGAAGACCGACAAACAAAGAAGCGAGGTTATAGTTACGAAAATGATGAGACTAGCGTTGAAAAGTTCGAAGATTTGTTAGAAAACCCTAAAAATGTTTCCCCTCCCTTTTGCACTTTAATGTTCGGGCCGTTCCTGGCTGTTGAAAAATTAACTGCTGACAGATTGAGAGAATCGCCTTGATTCGAGAATCGTAAAAGGGTAGATGAAGGGAGTTAAAAAAAGAAAATATGAGAGCCTGAGACTAATTTCAAGTTTCGAGATTGAATTCAACCAATTTTTACATAAACGTTATTTTAGCGGCTTCGAGGAAGAATATTTTATGTTTACTTTACTAAAAATGTTTCTTCTGCCTTTTGTTAATTCAGATGAGTGAAGAAAGATAAAAATTATGTTAAGAAGGCGTATATTTTTCGAGAGCCCTGATAATTATTATGGTTTAAAATTAGAAATATCTGAGTCTCCTCAAATTAGAATTCAAATTATTTCAGAAAATTAAGGATAATAAGAGAGTGCATCTAGCAGAATTTCATACATTTTAGTAATTTTCTGAAAACATCAAAAATTAACAGCAATTTAAATTAAACAGGATTTTAAAAGTTATTCCGCTGCAATTTTTCTTAGAAAAAATTTTACAGTTGCTATTTTTCCCATGTTATATTACTTGTAAAAAGAATACTGAAGATTATTCAAGAATTAGTTTAAAATTTTGAATAAAAATTTAAGTGAAGGGGTTTGTATACAAACATGCAGAACTGGTATTATATTTTGAGATTACATTGTGCTAAAATTACCTATAAGTTATTAATTATGCTTTGAAATATTTTTATGCAACTTAAAGTTTGAATCTCCAAATGTCGCCTTTATATATATATATATATATATATATATATATATATATATATATATATAAATTTATATATATATATATATATATACATATATATATATATATATACATACACACACACACACACATATATATATATATATATATATATATATATATATATATATATATATATATATATATATATATATATATATATATATATATATATATATATATATATATATATATGTTAGTTTATATAATAAATAACAATATCTAAGAGCATTTATATAGGATTTGATATAAGATTATATAGGCAGAACATTTATAATGAATTTGAACTATTTTTTTTATATTTTAACTCATGGATTGAGTTCTATATAAGAAGATTTGGTTTCATGTTTTCGAATGGTTTCTAAACGAAGGAAGTCAAAAACTTCTTTTCTTACACATAACCATTTTTCGCCAGGAAGTTAACTTCTAAATTTTTAATAAAACTTACTATACATAAGATGGAAAAAGTAGGCTTGTTATAAAATCACACTCTTAAATAAAAGTTAAATTTTTAAAATTAAAAGAATTGTGGCTATACTTTTTTTTCTCTTTAAATTATAAAAATAATTTGCGGTTAGAAACATAATAAATTAAGAATAAGGTAACTCGTATTAAAAATGTTTTCAAGTCTCCAAGCTAATCCTAAAAAATGTATTAGGGAGAAAAAATTGGAATATTTTGAGTTAATAGTAACTTATATTTTGTTATAGAAGAATAAGAATTGGTATGTTTATATTTTAAAAATAAAATGAAATTTTACGCGAATCATTATTGTGTAAATGGAAAAAAAAAAAAAAAAAAAAAAAAAAAAAAAAACAAGATTTTATACATAAATTAATATTTTGGCACGTTATGATATTGATATTACTACATTGAAAATACAACGTAAATTTTATTAATGGACGTAGTTTGAAGAAATAAGTAATTTTACTTATGCATATTTAACATAACAAACTGAATATTTTTTAGAAAAAAAAAACCTTTACTTGAAAATTAAAAGAGATTCGTTAAAACTCTAGGAAAAAAACGAGTACTAGTGCCTTATATTTGAAAGCAATAACATAGGCCTTGAATGAAGATAAAGTTATATAAGAACCCAAAATTTATAAGTGTAATTTGGAGAAGTGCATTAAAGAGAAATTAAATAAAAATTACATATGATAAGAGGAATAAACTGTGTTAAAAATGTATAAGGAATTTTATCTATAAGAAGTCAAAATATCGTGTACATATGTGAGTGTGCATTATAAATCCTTAAAAAATCCGATATTTGCATCCATGCTAAAATATTGATAAAGATAAATCAGAATATTTTCTTCTAATTCTTCTCTTAGTTGAGAATTTATCACATCAGAAATATCATTTGTAATACGAATAATCAACAAAAAAATCGATAAATTTGGTGTGCTGTAATTTGTGTGCTGTCCGACTTCTTCAATATACACACATGCCATAGGTATCCATGTATAGGGTAGGCAACCATTCACAACCCATTCATACAAAAAAAGAACAAAGACAAGAGTGAGTGACAGAGAGAGAAAAATACATCCATTCCCGAACAGGGATTCGAACCCAGGACCTCCCTATCCACAGTCAGGCATGGTGATTACTATACACGGCTTCCCTTTCAGTATTATCACCAAATGTTCAAACTATTTAAAAATGACTTGAAGTATTAATTGCTATAATTATCATTGTGTGTGTAACGTTAGAAATTTAATTTTAATCAAAAAATTAATATATAATGAACTAATTATGTATATTAATATTTCAACTAAGCACCTCAAAATGTTTTATTAAGCTTAAATATTAATTACATGTAAAACATGCAAAAAGTCAGCTTTTTAGATTATCCTGATCAAATATAGGTAAAAAGTCCCTTAGAATATTAACATAAGGAATAGAAATTATATTTCTGAGAAGTGTGCTTCAATAAATAATTCTCTCTCGTTTCAGTTTTTTAATTAGTTTAAATAATATATATTAAAGAAGAAGTAGGTAATGTGTATTATTATCGGAAATTTGTTCCTCTCACTCCTTGTATCTAATTAGTTCGAGTCAAAAAATCTCCAGATCTCTCTGAGTTACATAATATACGGGTCCATATCATTGTCTATGTAAAAGTATTCCACGGAATATCCCTACAACAAACTATATTAACCACTTCCTTAGTTTTGAAAAGACAAATACTAACCCAATTGTCTTACAACAACTTTTTTTCGCTCATCCAGTATTCTTCATACATTCCTGTTTTCACAGATGTTTCCAAAAGCGTTGATTACGTTGGATGTGGATGCATACTTTGAGAAAATCTCATACAATTATGGGTTTAAAAATGTTTTTTCAATATATACTGTAGAAGCTGCGGTAAATTTGTCCTACACTAAAATTCTTTATGTGACCGCAAACATAGTAGACTCTTTGCATTTATACTGACAACATAAGCGCCTTGGAAGCATTAAATATATTGAAATACTTTATCACATAATGTAATTTATCAAATTTTTTTTTTATACCATCTTGAAAACTTTATGAAATCGAGATTATGAAAGAATCTTTTGTTGGATTCCTAGCCAAATAGGTATTGATGGAAATGATAAAGCAGATGAAGTGGCAAAAAATGCATGTCCTTTCTTACAACAAGGTGTACCTCTGTCCGATATTAAAAAAAAAATTACTGCAGGAGCTATGGAATTTGCAAACTATGTACAAATTACATTTCATCAGTCCAAACATAATGCCATTGTCTCAGTCATAGCACATCATACATTTGATGTAAAGCTCACTCGTTTACGTATCGAGTATACTCATTTTATTCATAAGCATTTGTTTTTAAGTGATAAAAATCATGCAATTAATCGAACGCTGTTCAGCATATTTTAATTGACTGTCTTGATTTTAATCACTATCATATTGACTGTTTTAATTCTATCTCTTTAACATTACAAGAGGTTATTAGATAAACCCCTCACAGTAGCCTTTTCACCTTTTTTACGTTCTATTATAAATTCCTACATTTTATGTAGTCTCATTTTACTTTTACCATTGCTTATTTTGTAAGATTTTACAACAATACTTTTTGAGTGTTATACCATAAGCTTGGTGAAGTTTGCTCTTGACAAAATCTTGCGCCATTAAACTTCACACAATCAGTCAACCAATCTAATCAGAATTGTTTTAAAATCACGATAATGTGTATTCAGAGAAGTAGTTTATTACGATTGTCTTGTATTGTATTTTACTATCTGAAAGTATATATTTTTAACAAATGCTTACGGTATAATTATGATGATATATGTCTATTATAATGTTAAAATTTGGAGAACTAATATGCACATATTTCTGGTATTGTGTTTAAAAGTTTTAATTTCAAGAATTTCAATAAAACTTTAGAATATTATTATAAAAACTTTTATTACTTTGTCAGTTAAGAGTTAATACTTTACAATTATTTGTAATATAAGGCATATGAGTATGTTTTATTTTGAAGAAACTTCTCGAATATCAAAGCTCTCTCTAAGGCGGTATTTCCTAGAAATTGAATTTTCTAATGTCTAAGTGATGAATACTATAATTTTATTTGGAATAATTTAATTCATAGCAGTTTTTCTTCCTTCCTCAACGTTTCCAATCTTTATTTTTAAAGTTCTCTTATATTTTTCAAAGTTAATAATACTTTGAATCTTAATAAAATTTTGCTCGATCTTTAAAATATACAATTTTGCTCAAAAAATAAAAGTATCTTGAACAAATATGAACAACCTATAATTGTTAGCTAGCAATTATGTAAACACATTTATCTTAATAAAATATTTGAAATTTAGTAAATTTTAATCTGAGCTTAATTTTGACTATAATAAATAAAATACCTTCATTCGAAATATGAAATTCAAACTTTCTTATTCTTTCCAAGGATTCTATGATATTTTTCAAGAAAATGACAGTCTCATATTTCCACTCAGTACATAAAAATCTCTCTCTTTAAAATTGGTCAAATTATTACAAATAAAAGTTTTTATTCATATATTAGTGAACATGTATACACACCCTGAAAATGTAGTTAAAATTCTATGTTTAATTGGTTAGCAATAATATTAAACAATTGCTTTAAGGATATATTTTTAACTAAAAAAACATCACATTGTCAGAAGAATTCTTGTTTTTTTCTAATATATTTTAACAAGTAGAAAATGTTGTGAAATCTATGCTAAGGAAATATATATTTTCGGAATATCATATTAAGGAATCATTTGACTTTACGTGTGAAATTTTTATATCAGCAAATCACAATTAAATTTGTTTCTATTTATATAAAGTGCGTGTTATAAGGATAAATTGTTGCATCCCATTTTAAGTTATAGCCCTTATAGCCACAGAAAACTCCATCTATCTTTTCCGTTCCTTGAATACTTCCATGCTCAACAAACATCAAAAGGAGTAATTTACGGTTATCTCATTTATCACTTTTCTTAAAATTGTGACAAAAAAAAAAAAAAAAAAAAAACTATTCAAGCGAGTGCACACAAACACATATATATAGAAGGAAATGACGATCGTTATAGTTACCGCAGTTGTCGCAGACGACAAACGATCTTGTATCGTCCGCGAATTCTCACACGTAAAAGCATACCGAATTTACGACTCACCCTCTCTCGTAACGAAGCCAGTCAAAACAGAAGGTCATAGTAAAAAAGAAAGAAATAGTTCTTGGGGTGTAGGGTTATCATCTTACTTTTTCGAGACAATTAATGTGCGAGAATCCGAAGAAAAATCGCTATATATCATAGAATCCTCCATCGTCGAGGCACCAGGCGCTTGAGAGTATCGGCTTTCATTGCTGGTGCATGGGACAAGAGGAACGAGTGCCAACAACAGGGAGTTTTTCGGATTTTGGCTATTTTTAAGCTAATCTTTGGCGTCCGAAATTAGGAGGGACATCGACTGGAGAAAGATTTTCCACTAAAGAGTTAAATAAACTAAATATTGACAAAGATAAACATCTTTCAGTTTTTTTGCAAGTAGATAAATTATAGGATGTAAGGAACAGGCAAGTAAATAAACAAAATTCTTTTTAAGCAAATACGGTACAACAAGCCTTAAAAGAATGTCCTAATAATAATTCACACACTTCAGCAAAAGACATGGAATAATTACTGCAGGTTCATATTAAATCAAAAGTGCAAAACGACCTGATTGATGTACAAACAACTACACGTAAAGGAACTGGAAAATATAAATTATTAAAAGGCTAATAAAAAAAATATAATGAATCTGAGGCATTTCGTTTTTAGTGTTATTTAAAACTGTTTAAATATATATATAGGTATAATGCATAGATTGTATGATGTATGTATAGAATTACTTGTAATAATATAAAAATGCATTGTTTCTCATCAGTAACCAGATATTTTATGACATTTTTTTGGTCAAAAGTTTCATTCTAAAAATGTTCAAATATTTTCACACAATGTCAACTTGATTTTGAAAGAAATTAAAAACATTCTACTGAGAAAAATTATTGTTCAACTTTTAAAAAATATCAGGGAAATTATTTGAAAATTAACTAATTTCCACTACTGAATAATTAAAATTTTTTATTATTGTGAGATAAATTTACTTCTCTAATCATTTGTTATGTTAAAATATTTTAAAGAAGAAAATCAGGCAAAAAATAGTTATTTCGAAAGGTTTCAATTATTTAAGAATTTATTTTATCCTTGTTGCACCAGCATAGTTTCCTATATTTGGCACACAGTTGGGGTCTACCAGTTAGACAGAAGTAGCAGTGGGAAATTTTCGTAATTTAAAAGCAGAAGACCTTTAATACTTGATCTGCCACCCCAGAGATATCATTTCACTTGGAGGATATTGCGTGACCACAACCTATTTAACATGCTCACACCGCACTTAGTGAACACAAAAGATCCTCGGTTAAGTCAAGATTCGAATTCGCTACCTTCTGATAATGAAAACGACGTCCTAATCAGCTAGCCTCCTTTTTCGATTTTGGTAAAAACAATAATAAATAATTGATTGAAATTGTATTTTATTCCAGATCATAGTTAATTTAAGACTGTGTATTCTGACGGGCGTATGAATAAGAGGGAGAGGGATTAAAGAGTGAAAAATTAAATAGAAAGAATGAAATTGTCTACTTGTACAAATGTAAGTCAGCATCAAAACCGTGAAAGTTGATATCCATTAGATATATTATAAGTAATTTTCTTATGTTGAGAAATTTAAAAGTGTTTTAAAATTACCTATTCTAAATTTGAATATTAGAATCAAATTTGTCGTGTATTAGATTACACATTCCCGATAGAAACATCTTAATTTTCACTTATGATCTTGCAACTAAGAAATAAAGCGTAAATTAAAATAATATCTCGATTTTTGAATACTGAAATCTAATTTAAAAAATGTTAATAATGCATTTTTATGCAGTTTTTTCTCCCAACATATGTCATACCTCTTTGAAAATAATCATTTAATTACCTCTTGATTTAAGAAATAAATTTTACCGAGGTTCAGAATTCTTAAATGCTTGCCAAGGTAATGTTCCAGTGTTAAATTATTTTGTTATGTAACAATAAAATGCATTGCAGAAGTAACATTATTTTATTGAAATTCTCAAGTGTTCGCTCATTTGTAAGAGGCTGTATTTCGTATACATGTGTGTGTGTGTGTGATGCATTGTTGAAATTTTATTTTTATTTTTTTCTTCCAAACTATTTACGAACGCACAAAATGTACCAGCCCATTCACATGTTGAAGAAAAATGTAGCAGTACTTGGAAATTAATGGTGTTTCATATGGAAGGTTCTTCGTACATCCATTGACACTGATAGCACTACTTCAGATTTGACCCATGCAACAACTACTTGCTTCTTAAAATTTTCAATTTATAGACAGAGTTGCCTATAAGATTGTAACTTATTAACAAAAAGAATAATAATTATACAAAAAAATTTTTTATTGTGCTTTAGAAACTGTTATCAGTTTTGCAAATTGTGAAATTATTATTCCATTACAATTTCAAATTTTGAAATAAAACTTAATTCAAATTTGTTTAATTTAGCTAATTTAATAGAAAAATTTAAATTTAAGCTAGTATAGGAAATTTTAAAAAAATGACTTGAAAAGCATTGTTTTATTGGCAACAATGAAAAATATCTGATTCATGTTACAATTAAAAATTACAAACTTATTTCGTCGACATTACAAATCATTCCCACTTTTCACTTAATATTTTTAAGCAAATCTTTAAATGCTTGTGATTTTTTTTTTTATAAAATGTATAAACCTCATTTCAGCTCTCTTTAGCAAAAGTTGCGTTATGTGTATCAAAGGCAGATTTATAATATGACGTTAATATGCATAATATATGAAGTATCTAGGCTTTAACAATACATAAATGAATAAGGCAAGAATTATTTAAAATCACAGAAAAGAACAAAAAAGTAGACTTACTAGTAAATTTTCTGCCTTCTTTAGTGAATTAACCAATTTTAAATGTTTCTATTTTCTTATGTGCCATAAAGCTTAAAACACTCAAAATGTCAAATCTTCAAAAATATTCAAATTTTGAAAAATTGAATTCCGAGTTTTTTTTCTAAGACTACATTTTTTCGAATTCTTAGCTACAAAATTATTATTCAATTAAATTTTTTATTAGTAATATTTTATTGCTTTTATAGTGTTTTTAATTAATGACGCTCTACAAAAACCCTGTTTTAATTAATTTTGATCAATAAGAAAATGTTAATTTAAAACAATTTTGTTACTTGTCTGATGAATTAAATAGGCATCATTATGTTTATTGAAAACTATGCAAAAATTTAATAGTAATCGGGGCTCCCAATTAGAAAATCGTGAAATGATTATTGTATTTTTTTTAGTTATAAATCTGTAGGAATTTTACTATTTAAACTAATTATCACTTAGTAACTTGAAACAAGTTAGCTTCCTGAATTTAGGTCAATATAACTTCATTTTGTAAATTTTTACTAAAATAAAATTGTAAATTTATGAAAAAAAAAATTTTTTTTTCAGAAAATTTTTATTTGTTTTTAATTTTTACAAAGCTGTTAGTATCTTAAACATAAATTTTCTTTTTACAAAATTTAACATTGATTTAATAAATGAATTTTAAATATCATACATTAGCTTAATCTTTGAAAAGTAAACAGGGAAAACTGAAATAAGAATTCATTTATTCATAATTTTTTCCCTAGGAGAATCAATCTTTTCTTGTGATGAAGTTTTTAAGCGAGTCATTGCAAATTCCGATTTTTTTTATTTAAAGTTATTTTAAAAATAATTTACTACTTCCGAAAAGCAAATAGGAATTTTCTTCCTCATAAGTAGCTCTTAATGTATAATTCATGGAGGTAAATTTTAAGAATTACACTTCTTTAAAAAGAAAACATTGTTTTGGTTTTTAGTATGGCTCTCAGCTTAAAATATTCCAGTTTAAACGAAAAAAAATGTTAAATGAAAGCAAGAAATTTATATTTTTGCATATAACTATTGTCTTTTTGTAGTATAATTGCTTGATAGTTATTCTTAATTAAATGTTTTTAGCTTTCCATTTTAATGCTGCCATTCACTTATTTAAATAATTTGGCTTCTGCCTTAGAAAAATCTTAGAAAACAAATATACGTAATTTCTAATCATCACGCTTAAGAAGAATTTATTAAATACAATTAAAAAAATTATCAAATAGTTCTTAGAGAATTATTAGAAAATTCAGCAAGCTTAATGAATGTTATTCAAAATATTAATTTAATGTTCAAGCTATTTTCTCAATTCACGAAGTCGATAGTAAATTATTTAATATTTTAAAAATTAATTTAGAAATAAATTCTATGAATGTAAAAAATATTTAATAATGCAAAAAATACATACACATTTCAGTATATAATAATTATAACTTATTATTTTTATTTCTAGAAATAATAAATAAGTTATGATTTAACTGCCATAAGTTGAATGAAAATATAAGTACAGCTTTACTACTTGCAAATTAAATTTTCTTATGTACTTCGATATTTGTTTTTATAATAGCTATTTAAAATTTATTTGGTTATTATTACATTAATTGATTCATTATTTCGAATTTTTATCCCATAATTATTATAAAAACTTTTTAGCTGAAATTTTAAGTGCAAAAATATTTTGCTTAAAAAAATATAATTAAAATTAACGTTTTCCTCAATGAAAGTTTTTTTTTATTATATGGAATTATTACTTTGATTTGTATTATCTATGATGACTATGAAATTTTTCTAAGAAATTGATTAATTATAACTTAAAATCATTGAATATTGTAACACATGTTTGCGTATAATATTGAATTATGTCTAGAAATAATCAAATCATTATAATAGCAGTTTTTTTCTTTTTTTTTTAAATTTAGAATATAAATACTAGGAACTATATAGCTATATATTCAGTTTAGGCTATATTTTACATTTAAAAAAATCATTCAAAAATTAAAAAATAATACCAATCCATGAATCCTCTGCGATTATTTAAAAGTTCCTTACGCCTTCACATCCATTATTTATTTAGCAACTTATTATACATAATTTCATTCACGTTTTTTTAAGCATATATTTTAATTTTGAATAATTCTGTACTTCAATTTGCTTGCATATCGAGGAAAACTTTGAATCCTGATAATTTGTTTTAGTCAAATATAACTCAGTTTTTTACTAATACTTTGAACAATCATGAGAACAAAATTACTGTAAAGATTATAGAAGATTTCATAAGACGTTTGATACCAAATTTCTTATAGATTGTATTTTCAAAACGAGTTTAATTAAATCGAATTTACTCAATGTGATTATAGCAAAACATTCCATTAAATTTGAATGTAAAAAACTTAAAATAAACAGTTTGGAAAGTATAATAATTCCCCACGTGCATTTAAATTTTAAGTCTATATGACTAGATTTTAATCAAATACAATTACTTTTGTGAATACAAATTACTATATAAATTTTTTCCAGTAATTATTAAAATAATATATATATTAGTAAAATAAAATAAAATCACGTAAAAAACATCAAATACATTTTCTTACTATTTTGGCTTATATTGTATACGTTACATGGCATAACTCTAGCATATGTTTTGCTATTGAATCTAAATAAAAGAAAACGTTTTTTCATTAAATTTACTATCCACAGTTTTATCGTTTATTTTAAAGATATAAATACAACTCGTGCTATAAATTTTCCAGCAAACATAAATACATTTTTTGAATTCTTGTTTCAACCATACCATAATTAGCGCAATTAAAGAAAATCCACATTTCCGAAATTCATGTTCTCATTAATTTAAATAATTAGAGTTTCCTGCCGCAGCCATTTTTTTTCAAGAAAACTTTTACATGAACATTAACAAATAAGGAATTGTTCTCTATCTGTCACTCTATATGAATAAGGAGATCTTCAATAACCAGTAATGAACGTGTCGCATGATTTACTAAAGATTTTAAATCAACCACACCCCAATCATCATTACTTACATTTGATCTTTTTTCTTTTCACCACAATTATACTTTTATTTTCTCAGTAAACAGCATTAAGTCTTCTGAAATATACTTATACCAACCAGATTTATGTGAAGCAGGATGCGTAACACGCAATATAAAGTAAAAAATTCATTTTTGTTAGATGTATTTAGTAGCTGGATTCCTTAATTTCGAATCAAAGCTTCCTTTGTACTATATAACATAGTCTTATTCATTGCTCAAATCATATAAATATTCACGTTAAAGTGTAAATAACTGTTAGTTATTACCTCATTTCTTGGTGGGCATTTTGTTTTGCAAGTTAATATACGTGTATGTAAGGAAACTGAATTTTTGGATTTTAGATGTAGAAAAAAATACTGCCAACTATTAATTATTTAACGCTAAATAAAAATGTTGCACATATAAAATACATAATATGTTTACTTAATTCTCTGTAAAGTATCACACCACTTTGAAACAAATATCCAGATGACGATATGAAACCAAAGTTTTCAAATCAAAACGTTCTTTGAATGGAATAATTCTGTAATTAAAGAAAATAAAATCAAAACATTATTCGATTTGAAGAATCGTCACAACAAGTTAGTTACGTTATCTGTTTCAATTTCAGCAACAGCAACACATTTCTTAACGTACTCATGAATGTTTGAGTAAGAGTGAAAAGGAGCAAGCTAAAACTACACACATAATGTGAGAGGCAAATTTACCATGCCCATGCCGGTATAAAATTCTGCGCCTTTTGTTTAAACTAATTTTCAAAAAGTTTTAAATGAAGTTGTGAGATAAAATTTGAAACATCACAAAATATTATATCATTTTATTCAATAAAATCTATTAAAAAAATGGCAAAGATGCTTTGTGGAGAAGAAAACAATTTCAAAAATATTCTGACGGCTGCAAGAGGTGGGACAGACCACACGCGTATTTGAAGATGATCTGTCAGGGAGACAAGGATAATGCGGATAACCCCTATAATCTGCTTGGAAGGGGTCACTAACATATGAAAGGGTGTTCCAATGACAGTTGTTGGATCCTTGTTTTTTCATCTTCCTTCTACAGTGTTGTTTCATCATCGCCTTGGAATAGAATAGAAACTATGTGACCAAAAGTATAAATATCTAGATTATTTTCATAAATTGTCTGAATTCATTGAAGAAATCATAGTTTCATGCAAACAATCGCTTTAAAAATTGTATCTCCAGTGATTTAATTATTATTTTTTTTTTACTTCAATTGAATGCGAAAGAATATTTCTTTTACTTGAAATAATATAAACTGTATCTATTTTTCTCTCATTTATATGTGATATAAATGAGAGAAAAATAGATACAGTGGTTAATAGAATTTTATATAGTAAAAATTATCCACTTTTACAGTAAACAATATTAAGGGATATACTCTTAAGTTATAATCGAGGAATTTTCAATTCTTGATAAATTCAGATGTGTTTAACCAGCTTATAAAATTATATTTCAACACTTAGTTGAATAAATAAAGTACTCTTGTTAGGCTACATTCACTGCACTATTTTTTGAACATTAACTTTAATCTTTTAAGACTGGTAAAAATTTAGATAATAAAAGAAAGAAAGTTCCATGTTTCACCAGAATTGCACTCCATATTTTTAAAGATGCAGGATTAATATTAAATTTCCTTGGATCCAAAATTATTTTCAAAAGTGATTCATGATATATCTTATATTCTTTGTACTAAAATTGAAGAGTGATTAAACGAAAATAATTTCAAATTGTTATTTTTTAATTGAACTAAGTAAGAATGAATAGCATTACATTAAAGTTTTAAATACGATCAAGCAATTTCTAAATAAATTTCATGAAAAAAATTATAAAGTTTGAAATTAATATTAAATTTTAAAAAGATATAGTAGCACTTAAAATTAATATTAAATATTAAAAATATTTAAATAGTTTAATAAAATTTTAAGGTGAAAATCTATTTCTAAAAGATTGTATAATATTTCCAAGAGACAATTTTTATTAAATTAAAACATTTGATTTCAATAAAGTGTGTCTAAGCATCAATTTCTTGCAAGCAGTGTTTGATTCTAAAAGCAATTCATTCAAACACGATTTGGTATTTTCTCTATACTATAAAAACTTGTTATTGCATTTTTATGACATTTAACTTTTTATCTTCTACCCAGAGAAGTAAGTAACTTCATATTTTCGTTTATAAATTAAAGACTGGAAGATTTTAAACTTTATAACATATTTCGTGAAAAAATTCAGATTTATATGATAAATAATTAAAGAAACTTAATCTATGTATACATAAAGTACATTTGTATACATATAAAGTACATTTTAAATTCATATATAGTTACGGACTTCATCTATTGGACAAAAATAAATTTGGGAGATGTAAAAATATGTTTAAAAAAGAGTTCAAATATAAATTACTTGTTTTAATTTCATTTATAAAACTTATTACTTAAATTTCTAAAATTAGATTGAATAATATCCTAGTTCTGAATGTTCAAAATCTCACCGTAAATACCAAAATATTTGGCGCTTATATTATTATTTTAAGAATTTGGTGACACACACACACACACACTTGTTCCTTAACAAAAATATTCTACAGTAATAGTTTTAAATACATTAAAGTGAGAAAAATTAGAATTGTGATTGAGTTTTTCTTCATAAACTGCATTTTAAGAGTAAGACTTGTTATACTTTTTTACATGATTTGACTTTAACTAGTACTTTTTCAGATCATTATTTTATTTATCAAGCCACAAATGCTAATTTAATAACAAATATTTCAAGCATTTCGTGTTTTTTAATTGCTTTATTAGTTCTATCAATATCTTTTGGGAGTTAAGATTAATCTCAATTTATATATTTTCTTCATACTTATATTACCCCACTATTTAAATCATTATTAAATATTTAGTATATTTTTGTATGTGAAATCCTCAGCTTCTTAAAAAATTCCACTTCGCTTAATTTAATTTATTTTATTTACTTATTTATTTGCTTGCTATTTTCTCAAACTAAATATTGCAAAAAAATTGAAACGAGCAACATTTTAAGAAATGAATAAATTATTTTTTAATATTTTATTTAATTTATGAATAGTTAATATTTTTTAATTTAAGCACACTTAATAATTAGTCCTAAATTTTAAGTAATGCATTGAATAAAAGTTACACTTTAGCTAAATTTTTATGAAATGTCCTAATTTGGTGAAATGATGTATAAAATGCTAAGTCTGTAATTTTTTTTTCAAAAATATTTTATTTGTATGTTTATCTTGAAAATTAAAAAATATATATATCTGTAGAAGTGACAAGCATGCACATGCCTCTTTTTGCGAAGAAACAATATCTCTTTGAGCTCAAATATGTTTACACAAACTTGATCGACAACCGAACGGGCAACAGCTCATTGTATGGCAAACACATTTGTTTATATCCGTAATCTAAACACTGTTTAACGAAGCCTTATAAATATTCCCTCTCTTTTTTTAAAAAAGAAACAAAGCATCGTGGGTGCAGGCATGTGGCTACCATTAAGGACTCTCCGACCATTTGTCAGGTAGCCATCTTGCTGACAGCTATGGCTCACAGAAGCACGTGCTACCACTCTAGCCCCACCTCTTTGAAGTCATCGATCATGGAACTGTTATAATAAAGAAAGTCTAAAATATGGCAACACGCGGAGTTATGTCAATTTGAGCACATGGTTCTGAGATTGGTAAGAAAAACAATGGGAAGGATCTGAAATGTAATGGTATTTGATGAATGGATTATTTTCTTTTTCTTTTCAAGCAAGAAGTCTTTTATTTTTTTTTTCCAACTTAATATGAATTCCATTTATGGCAAAATATATATTTGTAGAGGAATAAAATTTCTTTTAACTGCAAAAAGAGTTAAATATAAGAGTTTGGACTATTATTAAATTCTATAAAATTCTTATCTAAATATTTCAAGAGAATTTTAAAATTTTATTTTTATGTATAATAATTTATTTTGCATTATAGAATTTACATGAAATAGTTCCTAACTTGAGCTCAGTTTGAATTTTAAATAGTTTATTTCGATTTTTTTTTTTAAGAAATGTCAAGGTTTGAAAGCTTTTACTCCTTAATCTTTTATTTAATTTCAAAGTTTTTAATCTTTATGTAAATTTGTCGGTCACATTAATACAGTATTTAAACAAATATGCTTTGAGAATCTAATATTATTGACTTTAAAAATATAATACCATATTTTTAATTAAATTTTATTTCAATAAATATAATATTGCGTGTTTTTAGTAAATTTAACCATGAGGCATGTCATTGTAAAAAAATTTTGAATTGATTAAATTATTTCTCTTTAAAAGCAGAAGAAAATTTATTTCAATAAACATAGTTCTTGCACCAATAAATATAATTTGAGGGAAATATTTCACAACAAAAAGATTTTATAACTTTTATATTAAAAGACTTTTATATTAAAAGTGCATCAAGAATACATCTTGATTTAAAGAATTTGAAAACTTTAACTAACCCACAATATTTTATTCGAATTTGTTTGAAGTTCTACATTTAGTTCATTGAAATTTCAGTATGTATTTGTGGTGTCATATGAATAACTTAATAAATGGTCGGAGGTTATAAGCATTGATGATCTTTAAGGAATTGATGCATAACAATTGCTGATCTTAAACAACATTTAAATAGTCTAAGATTACGTCAAAGAAATCAAAGAGATTTAACCTATTAAAAAATATGCTATAAAAAAGAAAGTACGTGAGCAAATTACTTCTTATAAAATGGACGATTGCACATGCTTTAAGCATAATTTTCATAAAACTCAATAACTGCGAAATAATGTTATTTATTATGAATGTTGATCTACGCTTCTTTAGATAAACAAATCACCATTCGATGAGATTTAAAGGAAAACATTTTGCATTAAGTTTAGTTGAGAGTTGGCAGTTAAAGGAGATAAAAAAATGATGCAAATTTAATATTTTTTCCTTTATTTTGATGGTATACTGGTTTCAAGAAAAATTGAAGTACTAAAAATGTGAATGGATGTCTCTAAAATGTGAATCAAAGTCCTGCAAAGTAAAAATTATAAAAAATAAAAAGATAACATAATAATAAAAATACTATATATATATATATATATATATATATATATATATATATATATATATATATATATATATAATATATATATATATATATATATATATATATATATATATATATATATATATATATATATATATATAATATTTATGTATATATATATATATTTATATATATATATATATATATATATATATATATATATATATATATATATATAATATTTATGTATATATATATATATATATATATATATATATATATATATATATATATATATATATATATGTATATATGAGCCAGTGATTCACGATTATGATGAGCCTGATAATGTACGTTCTTAATCGAAGTTCATTTTCATTTTTATGCATACATTTAAAACGCGTAAATATGGATCAATGGGTGAACATGGAATGAAATTATGTAGTTAAAAACAAAGTAAATCTGAATATATATATATATATATATATATATATATATATATATATATATATATATATATATATATATATATATATATATATATATATATATATATATATATATATATATATATATATATATATAATCTGTATATTTTAGTGTTCACCGATTAATTAAAAGACTTCAATTGACTTTTCTTAAATAATGTTCGTCAATTGATTATAAATCATCCTCAAATACTTTCTTTAATGCGAGCCACAAGCATCTTGGCATAGAGTTCCAAGAGTGTTGATTTACTACTTTACAGTAGTAAGGCAACAACTGCATCTAAATTGTAAAATTATTTTAATTTTTCTCTTATCCAAATATTTTGGTATAAATTTTCTAATAAAAAGAGTGTTTACTTTAAAGTTATCAAACTGCTACATTTGAAAATTGTCTATTTTTAAAGATGCTGTGTTCAGTATATAAAAACATTTATTACAAATGATTTTCGTTGTAAGCCAATATTATTTTCTCAAAAATTATAAAATAGGATTCTAAATTATAAAATAGATTCATATTGCTTGAATCATGGCTTTCCCTTTAGGACTGGATATAAGCAAATTACTTTTATTACCTGTCATGAAATTTAAATTAATTGAATAACAGGAGAAAATATTTAGGTTATCATTTAAAATCAATGCAGACCAAGAAAATCGAAATTATCAAATTTAATAAAAATGCAATAAACATCTTATACATTCTTGCTTAGTGTTCTTACGTTTTCGATTTTTTTATGTTTTGAATAACTTACATTTTTTTCGGAATTAATTATGAGCGTAGTTGTAATTTGATTTTAATTTTATAAAAATCATTATCGATTACGTTTAAATGTGTGTCCTATTTGAAACCTATTTTGATAGTAAAACTTAATGTGGATAATTAATACACGCCATAAATTTTCTGATAAAATATGATGATAATACAGATACATTAGATGATCGAAAAGTTTCTTTAAATTAAGACAGATTATTTAAATTAAAATTTACTAATCAGAATTATGTTTATAAATCAGCATAACAAAAATTATTCACGCAAAATAAAGCTGAGATTTTAATTGTTGGAATCAAGTAATACATTTGTCCCTGGTTTACAATTATGGGGTATCAAAGGTGGTAAAGTAAGATCGTATAAAGGAAAAAAAAACATGTGATTATTTGATTAAAATAGTTAAAGAGATTCTGTGGTTAAATACCATAAAACTTTGAACAGAGGTGTGTAAATAGAAATGCACGGTATAAATATACAGCCAGATAATCTAAAAATTCTGATCAATAATTCTAAGCCCATACCTTTCAGTAATTCTGAGCCCAATTTTGCTTTAAATCAAACGTTTTCTTAGTTCCATTTATCTTTGAATCACATACTCCATTTATATAATCTTACTACTACCAACTTCATGTATAAAGTATTACAAACCTTTAATGGACTTGAGGAATGGGTCTTCACAGTTTGAAAGCAGAAACGAAGAAGAAAACTCCCAAACTTACCCTACTTTCTAAGAGTTATCATTTCATTTGGAAAACATTGGGATTATGATATTTTCATGTGCTCCAGTCCAAATTAAAGAGCAAGACAAACCTTAAGCTGGGTTGGTTATAGAACTTGCAGCCTTCCTATAATGTGAACTACACTTTTGATAACTAGAAGTCAATGACTAATGTACCATTGTTAAATTTAATAATTTATGCTTGGTGTTTTGACAAAATATTTCGCGGTAAAAGAATTATCCTCCCATATTGTTGAAATATGACTTTTGATATGATAAATTCGGAAAAAAATATTTTTACAAAAACAAATGAATTTCAAAATATAATTAATCTTTTTATGATGTTTATATTCATTTAAAGAATATAATGTACCGTCAAATATTAGAGTGATTAAATGATTACAATTATAACTTATCACAATTTTTAATTTTTTATTAAATTTGTATAGAATTTTGTATCAAATAATTAAATGGTTTGATAGGAGCAAACTGAAATTCTTAAAAACTAATTGCAATTTATAACTTCTCTAACTCTAATTTGTGCTATCAACCTAAAGGTTAATATGTTTTTTATACATTCTGTAATAAATTTCCTAATTTTTTTTCTGAGTTCAGAAATGAAATATTTATTCATATATTCAATTATGATTAAAAGAATATATTTCAGGATTAAATATATATATTAGAATATATTTCAGGATTAAATGTAATAGCTTGTAATAAAATAATTTTTTTATTGTTCTTATGATAAAAATTCTAACTTTAAGATTAAAGATTTATTTTTAATATCACAGTAAAAGTATTTGCCTTTTTTGCTAATTGTTAAAAATTTTTTAATATTGCAAAAAAAATTGAAAAAAAATTTAACAGATGAATTTTATTTATGACTTACTAAAATTAATTAACAATTTAATTTCTTATATATAACCATAAATAATATAAAAAAATTCTTAAATTTATTCATAAACCATTTTGAATTGATAGTATATCTATTGAAAGACGTTTTACATACGAATGTTCTTAATTTGATGAGATGATTGTAAAATTTATAGTTATTTCTCACAGAAATAAATAACAGAAAAACATTTTCGTTCCTCTATTCGCAACAATAAATTATCAGCACTTTTCCCCTTCAATATTTAATTTAAAATTAGAAACAAATCAGATAATGTACAGAATATTGCATAATTGTTAAATTGGAATCAATCTGTATTTAAAAGAGCATTTGTTTAGATATACAAAATTGAATAATTTTGATATTAATGAAATTGGAAAAAAGTTGCTTAATTCCAATTATCAATTTACTTTGCCTATAAATGAATGCCAATATTTTTTTAATATTCTTAAAGAGTATTTCTTCCATGCGTCTGAAAGAAAGTTCAAATATTTTCCAGATATTGAGTCGATAATTGAAACTAAAATTAAAACATTTGCAAAAGCCTTCCAAATTTAAAAGGAATAAATCAAACATAAAAAAGATAATTTCCGTCATTTTAGTAAGATGAGAATCTGATCTTTTATGACGTAAAAATTGTTAGTACAATATATAAATTAGATATTTCATAAAACTGTAATATTAATTATTCAAGACTTTCGAATTATCATACATTCCGCTATATTTATTAGTCTCAAATAAGTGTAACCGAATGTTCATAAACATGTTGCCAAAGATTTTTATAATAATTATATAAATATATATATATATATATATATATATATATATATATATATATATATATATATATATATATATATATATATATATATATATAAATATATATATACACACACACATCTATATATATAAAGTTTATATGAATATCTCATTGGAGTCTGCTAAGTAATCTTTAAATTCTAAAAGTTCTGTAGATAGTATGTATGTCTGTAAAGATTAAACAGTAAATTTTATTTATGCATAGAGTATGTAAACTGCCAGAATTAGGGGCACATCAGATACTTTCTAGGTCAAAGGGTCATTAAATATTTAGAGATTACAAATTTTTATATCTTAATTGCATTTTTGTGTGTAATTTATTTAAAAAATGCAAAAAAATATTTTCAAGAACTTTCTTTGTATATGATGAAATTTTATACGATGGTTAGAAATATAGGAGTTAGGATAAAACATTGTATTCTGAATAAATATAGGATAAAACATTGTATTCTAAAGAAATGTAAAGGGATTTTAATTTGTTCTCATCTTGATTTCATGACCTAATCATCAATCACTTGATTTAATTGTAATTAAAAAAATAATAATATTTTAAAATTAATTTAAACGAAAGAAATATTAGATTTTAAAAACATTAACAACATTCCATTTTCACAAATATTAAAAAAAATAATTATGTGAATGTTTAAAGGTTTTTATTAATTCAAAATCATTATTTTTCTTTCTATCAAACTTTGTCTTACAAAAAATTCTTGAAAAAAAATTAATTTATAAATGTTTAATAAAATTAACTGAATATTACAAGCTTTTTATCTAATATGAAATCCTAATTTAAAACTTAATAATAAGAATTATACAATTTAAAACAAACTGTTGCCACAAAATTATTTGTCAGAAAACTTTACAATTCTCAATTCAATAATCAATTCATGCGTCATTAAAACATTCATTAATTATTAAAAACTTCAACCTTATTCAAGAATTAAAATTCCAGATATTTACATATAATGCGAGGAAATATTCTAAAAATAATTTTTTAACTAACATGTTTAAAGAAAACTCCAATTTGCTTTTTTTTTAAACTGTGTAATATACTGTATTAAAATAAAAGAATTAGATTATTTATGTATAAAAATATACTATCATGCTATCCATACCCTTGACTATTTGCTTTATAAGAAGAAATGCAGAATTTCTAGCAATGTTACTAGTACTTTTTAAAAGCTTCATACACTTATAAGCTTTTTATTAACCTTTGAAGTATCTCTCTCTCATTTAGATAGGTTTATACAATAAAGAATGTTAAATATCCAGAGGTGCACTGTTTTATTTCTATAAAATAAGTGTTAGTAGAATATTAGGTTGTGAAAAAAGAAATCCATTATTTTTTCGGTAGATGACTGTAATGATTGATGTCTAATAAAGCATTGATCAAACAATTTCTGATTTACACTCGTTGGATTACAAGCAAAATATTCGTTTACTGTTTTTCTCGTTTTGTACAAAATTAAGGGTGTTTAAAATAAAATTCAACAAAGATTAAAATGGGTACATTTTACATTTTTCTTTGATAGACGAAAATACACGCCAACGTCTGAAATTGGGAGTGGTGTTATAGGTCGCGCTAAAGTGATAGCCAATTAAGCGGAATTTAGGTTTTGTCGATTACATTCCGGTATTTTTGATATTAAAAATGCATTTCATACTGATAGGCCCCGTCGTTGAAAAATTGGTAAAATCACTGAAATGATCATAGTTGATCGTCATGTTTCAATCATAGAATCATCTGCTAAGAGTAAATCCGAAGCACGCTAAATAGTCAAGAAGTTTTGAAGCGCAAGCAAAAATAATGAATTTCTTTTTCACTAACCTAATGTAATGTAAAAACCATTAAATTTACATATTTATTTGTGATTTAATGTTTGCATCAATGTCTTAATGATTACCATTAATTTGCGCATGAATTATATCATGAAAAGTATTCGATATTTATTTTTCTGCTAATAAGCAAATATCCTTAAAATATCAAAATTCTTCGAATTATTTTCGATGTTGATTAGAATTGATATATTTTTTTTATTATCTTAGTATTTGGTTTGTAGAATTTATTCCAATTTTTTATAATTTTAAATTTATAATTTCAACTTTATTTATAACGTTTTCAATATAACTTTTAAAAGCATTCCTATACTATTCAATTGTACGAATATTTTATGCTGCATTAAAAATTGGATGACGATTTTACATCATAATATGAATCGAATCAAAATTCCTATCGACTAATTCATCAACTATTTTTGATAGATATTTATAATAAAGTTTCCTATCAGTTTGTTTATCCAATGAAACAAAAAATTAGTCTGTTGGAACTAAAATATTACTGCGTATGTCAAGGACCTGCAGGTCAAAGGACAGGTCAAATTGCATATAAGCATTCCCACAGCCCCTTGCTTGCCGGCTTTTAAAAGCGTTCTAAAATGTTTTATCGAAGTCAGCTAGTTTACAAAAGACTGTGCAGTGTATCAAAAGAGGCCTTAAAAACTGACCCTTAAATAACCTCCTACGATGATAAGAGACTTCTGTTTATTTGATAAGGGATTTTAATCTGGAAATATAATGATAAGGAATAGAAAAAATGGATATATATTTTCAGTGCTGCTGCTTATTAAACATTATTAGATATGGTGTCCTCTAAAAAAGAATTTGATTTATTATTGATCTAGATAATCTTCAACCTTAATTTTATTCTAGAATTCTGCCCTTTACTCTTGATTAAGAAATAATCTAAGAATTTTACTTAAAAATGTGTAATCTCTCTGAATACTTCATCGTAAAAATGTAACCGTTTTTTATTTGTAAAAATAAACATTAATGTGTTGCAAATTACTTTATATTGAAACATATGTTCTTATTATAACTTTTGACTAATATACTAATATTACATGCATAATATAATATAGTAATACACATGCATAATGTTACTGTAATGCTGTATTTTTCACAACTTATTTTTATTTAGTATAGACGTGGAATTGTGAAATTTGTGAAAAATCAAACACATTGTATTCATTATAAATAATGGATGTAAAAAATAATGTAAGTAATTATTTAATATAAAATGTTTGTTATATACATTATTGAAAATAAAATTAGTAAAAATTAATTAAAAATATAGCTTAAACTAAGACAGTACATAATGTAATATTCGGCTATAGTCAAAATCAGTATTGTGGTACATTATATTTATACTAGGTAAAACATTGATTAATATAAAGTGCAGCCTCTTCGATATAATTTTTCCATCTGTTAATATTAAAAAGTTTACTCCTATTTACATTGTCTTACATTATTTCTACACTTAATAAATCATCATGTGATAATTAATGACCACTTTTCTCCAAATAATAGTAAATTTTTAATAATTTTATTATATTAAATTTAAAATTATAATAATTTTCTTCTTCATGTTTTTTGTCGATAAATTATAAAATAGAATGAATTTTCATTTTTATTTTTTTATTTCGAAAATGAAATAATTTTAAAGTGATCTGCACATAAAATATTATCTAAAACTTGATCTTATATTTTGCTGAAATATATGGAAAACTTAATCTCTTTTCATGTTATGTGCATAAGGTTTCTCATAAATACGTTGACTAGCAAATTTGAAAACGCTTTTTGCATGGTGCCGCAACTTTTCTGAGTGTATTGCTGTATTATGTCTATTCTCTGAAGTTCGCTGGCAAAATTTGAGAATATTTAACAAAAATATGTATTTCTATGTTCATACGTCTATGTTCATACGTTTATGTTCAAACGATATAGTTTTTACTCCAATCATTGTTATTGCTCATCAATGTTTTCTATCTAATATTTTTTATTTCCTTATCAGAGTACTTTTTAATAAATATCTATAATTGAAGCATAAATTTTACTTTTCACTCAAATAAAGTATATAAGCAATAATTTATTCATAGTGTAAAATAATGAGTTTGTAAGCATTTCTTGTTTACTGAAGTGGTCTTTGAAAATTATCGGCAAATCTTCTTAACCCTGAAAAATCCTGATTTTCGAGGAAAAAATAACATGTTTTTTTATCAGCAATACATACACCTTTTTTATAACCTATGTAAAAATGTGTAATTTATTTACTCAATTTTACAGAGAGGAAAAATATAAACATTTACTGAAATTAAAAAATTGTTAAGCAAATCAATAGAAATTAGGTATTTAATATGTTTTCTAATTTGAGAGTGCGTAATTGATAACCTAACTGCAGATGTCATTTGAACATCTGCAGCTTTTAAGAGCCACTTAAAAACTGTATTTACGGCATTTTAGGAGAATTTTTCATTAAATAGACCATATTTATGGGCTGCAAAGACAAAACCTGGAAAAATCTCAAGCACACACTTCGATAATTACTGATGCAAAAAGTAGAAAAGAAATACCTCTCTAAATTATTGTATATCGGTGCCGGTATAAATCATTATACAACGATACGTAATGCTTTATACAGTTTTATACGAGGGTTACACTGAAATTTTTAGATATGCACAGACGAGAATTTACAAAATATAGATAACAGTTTAATTTTAAAATACAAAGTATTTTAACACAAAAGACAATTTTTTACTGACTTACTTCAACTTGTTTAGCTTAGAATAACTTTAAACAAAAGAGAAAATGGAGTTGACGCGAGAACATTTTCGCGCTATGATTTTCTACTATTTTAAAGCAGGATTAAATCAAGAAGAATACGTTCAACGGTTGCAATTAGCATTTGGTGACGAATCTCCACCTCGTGCTACTGTATTCAGATGGCTTTGAGAATTTAGAAGAGGTCGCAATTTTCTTCACGATGAAAAACACACATGAAGGCCACCGTCGGCAGTAATCCCGGATAATGTGTCTGCTATACGAAAAATGTTAATGGATGATAATCGCTGTACCTATCAAATGATACAGAAGGAACTTAATATTGGATCCGCAGCCATACACAAAATCATTCATGAAGAATTACGTATGAAAAAAGTAGTTTGCCGGTGGGTTCCCCAAAATCTAACTGAGCACCGAAAAGAGGAACGTGTCAGAATCAGTAAAGAAACTCTTAAATTGCTAAATGATGGTGGCCACCACATCGTTTCTAAAATTGTAACAGGTGATGAAACGTACATACCGTTTTTTGACGTTCTAACACTTCAAGAAAGCAAAGTCTTTGAAGATGATGCCACGCCGACAATGGTGAAAAAACATCGCGCTCTGAAAAAAGTGATGTATGCCGTTTTCTTCAGAAGTACGGGATTGGTCAAAGCCATCAAGTTGGAAGACCACAAGTAGAAATATTCAAGTAGAAGACAGTAACAGTAAACTGTTATACCACTAAATGTCTTCCAGAAATTCTACAAGAACTGAATATTAGGGGACTAATGCTTCACAATGACAATGCATCTTCACATACAGCCGGATTAACAGTTGAGTTTCTTAAATAAAAACAAATTAAAGTGATTGAACATCCTCAGTATTCACCTGATCTAGCTATGTGCGACTCTTGGTTATTCTTTAATCTAAAAAAGAACTTACGTGGACGTCGTTTTCATTCAGAAGAAGAGGTTGATGTGGTTATAAATGTATTTTTTCATCTATTCCATGAAATGAATGGCTTGAGGCATTTAATCTTCGGGAAATTCATCTACAAAAGTGCATTGATGATGGAGGAGACTACTTTGAACACACGTACAATTTTGTAAGTGTAACTTTAAAAACCTAGTTGTATCTCAAAAATTTCAGAGTGACCCTCGTACGAAATACTTCATTTGATCAGTTTATCATACATATTGAAAAAAATCACGAATAAATAAATCCCCTAAAGATATAAAAAAAATGTTATGATGATGTGTGTGTGTTTTCACTCATGTCTTAAGAATTTGAAATGTTTTTTATTATTATTATTATTATTTTTTATTGTAATTGGTAGCTTATTTATTTTATATTAGAATAGAAAGACAAATATTATAAAGAAACAATATATTATAAAATTAAAAATAAAGCAAACTAAATAAATTTTAATGAACAAAATTACAAACTTTTATGCAGAGAAAGTTGATTATATTGAAAGTCGATTTTTCTAACTTCTTTATCCTGCAAATTCAACATGATATTAATAATATTCGATATTGTCAATTCCCCCCCCTTTCGTTTTAAATTCAACACAAATTTAATGTAGGCAATATTTAAATAATGAGGGGAAACATTATTTATAAAAACTATCTCTATAATCATAAATTCATTAAAATTAAAATTTTCCTTCTCGAATCTCTATGATTCTTAAGTTGAAACTTTTGAAGTTTCAATAAAAGTATTTAAATATTTTAAGGTACTTATACATATAAGTTATTTCTTAGCTGTTGAGAATTGTCCTTTACTAAAAATGATTATTAAAGTTTACAATTCACAAAAAGTTCTTGAAGGGTAAATAGTTGAAAATTAAGGCTTTCATTTAATTTGCGGTATTCAAAGGCAATATAAAGAAACTTATATAAAGAATTTTCTTAAACAATAATATCTTAAAATTTACTTTTTTGCCGCAGAATATATGAATATAAAATATTTGCGCTATTTTTTGCCAATATTTCTGGAAGAACTTCATAATTAGCTCTTTAACTTTATGAATTTAGACGATGAAATAATGATTCTCAAAATATTTCCCCATTTTATTGTCTAAATGATAAACATTAATTTAGTTTGCGAAAAAAACTCGTAATCAAATTACTATATTAAATTTTAAAATTTTGATCTCATAAAAGTATGCTATTATATGTTAATTATATAATGTTTAAATTAAAATTATATATATGTATTTGCGCTGTATTAAAATTACTATGTTAAATACTTTTCACATAGCAATTTTTTTTCATCTAGCTTAATGTTTTTAGTATTATTCTTATGTAAGAATATTTTGTAAAAAAGTTGCTTAGTTATTTGTTATTTTATTAGTCACTATAAAAAACGCTACTTTCTGACAGAAATTTGTAATAATTAATAATTTATTATAATAATTGTAGTAATTTATAATTGTAATAATTAGTTATATAATGATTTCTTATGATAAAATTTAAAAATTTTTGCGTCTGCCCATAATCGAAGCATTTTTACCATTTTTATAAATTACTGATTATTTTTACTAATTTTGATATAGATATATATACAATGGTGGCCAAAATTGTGGATACTTTTGGAAATTTTTATGTTTTTGAACTTTGTATGCTTATAGTAAGCGTTATGTTTCCATAATGGAAACTTGTATATATCATTTTAAAGAGAATTTATTACTGAATTCGATACAAAACACAAAATTCAATTATTTTCAATACAAAAAAAAGTTTAACGATAATAGTTGTCGACATATATTAGATAATGATGATTGCAGTGAGTTATCAATACTTAGTAGAATACCCTTTATTTTTGATTACATCTTCACATCGACGTTTCATTGAGCTGACAACAGTTTTAAGCTCTTTTTTCGTTATTACATGATGCCAGGAAACAATTATAGCCTCAATTAGTTTCTTTTTATTTGATGGGCGCCTCATTCGGACAAGAGTTTTCAAACGGTGCCACAAATTTTCGATAGGATTGAGGTCAGAACTGTTTCCTGGCCATGACAACAATTTAATGCTTCTTGTACGAAACCACTCTTTCGAAATTTTGGCCGCGTAGCAAGGAGCAGAATCCTTCTGAAAAATAAACGAAGCATTGTTGTGGAAGAGATCTCTGATGGAAGGTAGAAATTTTGGTTCTAGAATAGTGTCAATGTATTTTCTGGCATTCAGTGTCCCATCGATGACATGAAGGCTACCAATACCATCTGCTAACATGCATGACCAAATCATAACACTAACTGGGTTCTTCACAGTTGCTTGAATGCAGTCAGGATGTAGCTCTTCTCCTATTCTACGTCTTACATATTTTCGCCCATCATTATCAAATAACGATAGCTTAGTTTCATCACTCCATATAACCTGTGACCACTGATCATCTGTCCAATTAATGTGTTCCTTTGCCAACTGTAGTCTTTTTTTTTCCGTTGCTGAAAATTAAGATAAGGCTTTTTTCGTGGAATTATACCGCTCAGTTCAACATCTGTTAATCTTCTCCTGATTGTTCTTGAACAGACAGAAATACCAGCATCATTCAGATCACTTCTGATGGCCGCTGATGACATTTTTCTATCTTGGAGACATAGTCTTTTTATTTTTCTGTCATCAATAGATTCAGTGCACCTTTTTCGGCCTTTCCTTTCTTTGTTTTTTTACTGAATTTGTCTCCTGATATCATAAACGAAACTTTCGGACTCCAGACGTAGTCACTAAGCCACCCACCTGTCTTGCAATTTAGCATAGGAAAGACCACTTTCTCGTAATATAATAATATTACATCTCTTTCTAGGTGTCCAATTTACTCTTTTATTTGATGTCATTGCTTCTTGACTAAATATTAAACAATTTTACAAAAATTCCTACTTGTAATTACAGTGTATAAGAAACAGGTTTGAAAACTCTTGTCCGAATGAGGCGCCCATCAAGTAAAAGGTATATATATGTGTGTAATTGAGGCTATAATTGTTTCCTGGCATCATGTAATAACGAAAGAAGAGCTTAAAACTCTTGTCAGCTCAATTAAACATCGATGTGAAGCTGTTATAAAAAATAAAGGGTATTCTACTAGTACTCATAACTCACTGCAATCATCACTATCTAATATATATCGATAATTATTATCGTTTAACTTTTTTGTATTGCAAATAATTGAATTTTGTGTTTTGTATTGAATTCAGTAATAAATTTTCTTTAAAATGATGTATACAAGTTTGCATATATATATATATATATATATATATATGCAAACTATATATACTATATATATATATCAAAAAAATCATTCCTTTGCCAGACTCGGAAACAATTTTTAATTTTATTTATATTTGTAAAATTAGAATAAAATTATTTTAATCACTGATCATATATTTGAGCACAAAAAACAGTCTCATAATAAGTTAGCTTTGATATTCTGATTTTGTAATATTTAAATATTGATATAAATTAATACCAAATATAGGTACCATATTATATTATAATTAATTATGCATAATTTTGTTAAGAAAATGTTTCTAAACTTTAAACTGAAGTTTATTTAATAATACAAATTAATAACAAGAATAGCTGTAAATAAAAGGAGAAGACTTTCGTAATGATTTAAAGAAAATATTTGTAACGCAAGTTCTACTGATATTTTTAATACCCTCTCCCATTTTTGAAAAATTAATGAAATAATATTCATTAAATTTCTATAAATTTGAATATAAATAAATATTTAACTAAATTTTTTTCATGAATTGGACACAAAATATTTTTTTTTATTTTTGATGTCGCAAATACAGATAATACAAATGAAAGATAAATACCTTAATGCAAAAGATTTTTATCTTAAATATGGAGAATATTCCTTCCTAATAGCTACGCAAGATCAAAAGTATGTTCTGTGTGTGATCAAAATGATAACATTTATTAAATCGGCAAGAGGGAAATTCCATAGGTAAAATACGGCACTTGATAGTTTTTGAAAGATTAAATAAGATGTCTCCAAGGTAGGAAAAGGCCTCTTTAAGTTATTTTCTGCATACATAGTAGAGATAATATTCAAAAACCACAACACGTAATCTATATATAGGGAATAACATATTTTTACTAAAATATTTATTAAATCCACTTATTAGTAACTATGTAGAGTAATCAGAGTATCAATAACTTTTTTGAATAACATCATTTGCGAAAGTAATACTCACAATTACTACTCACACGCTCCGTGGTAGCCTAGTGGTTAGGGTATCGGCCTTCTAGGCGTAATTCGATTCCCAGTGCCACCGAAGACTCACTGAGTTCATGTGACATACGTGGTCGTTAAATCTATGGAATTGAAAATCCTGTGGTCGGTCATTGAGTAGTTACCATGGGTGTAATGGTTTGGAGAAAATTTCCTCCCCCTTTAGAATAATGTCAAAATTGAATGTTCCTCAAAATCCTCCGGTAGATCCATCTATCGGAGAATCTAAAAAGAAAAGAGCAAAAGCATACTTTCACCTTCGTGGTGCGCTCTGATTAAAACGAAAGAGAGACGCTCCTTATTGACTTAAATTCGCATGACCAAGGCATATCGAGCTAGGCTTGTCCAAGTGTCATAAATTACAACACATCAAATACGAGGTAATAATTCACCGATCAATTTACATCGCTCGAATGTAATCATTTTGAAGTGTGAAGAAGTTATACGCATTATATGTGCTGAAAGATGAACAATTGAATCAAGTAGCTTCTATATTCCTACGGATTAGCATTATCTTCCTAGTAAACATAAAGATAAGATGATTATTCACACACACAAAGAGATATCTGCCAATATACATTTCTTGGTTCCTCAAAAACTGTTTTTATTGTTATATTTAAAGTAATGGTAAGTTCCTGGATTTTACTAAATTAACTTTCTCCTTGTTTATTTCATATATGTTAAAAAAATCTGAACTCAGATGAATAACCAGTTCGAATCTTTTTTGATTCGTTCTCTGAATCAACATGTTTGTATATTAATCAATTAAATTTTTAATATAATAGCGTTAGGGTTGAGAAGTACTCATGCTGGACACATCGTGCATCAATTGTACAATATATAATCTTCTAAATATAATTAATATGTATACTGTTTTTTACATATTCTCCACAAAAGCAAATCCTCAGCTTATTATTATAAATCTATGGCTTTTATAAATTAGCTGTAGATAGTTGTTATTTAAGACATTTGTATTTCTAGATATTTTTTGTTCTATTCTTTAATTAGCTGATTCAATTCTTAGAAACGGCGTTCGCCCTGTCTAGTGGTCCGAGTACCTGACTGCGGATAGGGAGGTCCTGGTTTCGAATCCCAGTTCGGGCATTCTCTCTCTATTTTTCCTGTCTTTGTCCTTTCTGTGTATAAATGAGGCGTGAATGGTTACCTACCCTATAAATGGGTCCTTATGGCATGTGTGTACTAGTAGTCGGACTCCACACCAAATATGGTTCATTTGGAAAAAGGGAAGCAGCGCACCCCATATGGTCAGACTAGCCGGCACAAGACATGAAAAATTACATTCAGCTGTATAATACTTACGTTGTTTTTGTTCTCTTTTCTTCAGATAATGGGAAAGAATAACAAATCTTTTGTAAAATGATGTCAAATACTCACATTTAAATACAGCTACTGCAAAATTTCCCTACACGTATTCTATTCGCAGATTTGCAGATACCTTTAAAGCTAAGATTAAGAACTCTTGTTGAATGTTTTACCGCAGAATCTCAAAGGCGTTGAGTGATAATTATTCTATTACTTTGTATAAATCACAACTTCTAATACAACTTTAATTTTATGATTTTCTCTCTTTATATATATTTATAAAAATATACGCGTATTCCTTGTTGGCTGCGAAATAAAAATGTTCTTTATAATTCCTTGATGAAAACAACTTTAGCTCTTTTGATAAGTTAACGTATATATATTTATGCTTTATCCAAATATTCAACTAGTATTTTTAAATAATAATAAATTTATTTTAAAGTTAATATATGAAGCTAAGTTTATTTCTGTCAGCAGTATAAAATCCATGAAATCTTCCTATTTAATATGGCATTTTATTTCGATAAAAGTTTCTTCTGGAAATCTTAAAGTTTTATAAATTTCAGGCGCATGTTTCCCACATTTCAAGTGAAATTGTATGGTATGGATCCAATGGCTGATTATATTCTCATGATGGATTTTGTTCCAGTTGACGACAAGAGATATCGATACGCCTTTCACAGGTATTTAAAATTTTTTGTTACTCTCTATTTTGTTTTAAATGCAGAACTGTGCATTGTAAAAAAATATATGAACTCAAGTTGATTTGTCTCTATGACATTCTACATGCGTATAGATTTCAAGTAAAAAGAAAAGAATCAAAACATAGCTTGATTAACAATGAAGCGATACAAGAATGAATATTCCAAGAGTTATAACGCTGGCAGATACTCTGTAAAATGAGGAATTGATTATGTGACTTTTTTGATAAATAATTATAATGGTAAATCTTGCAATAAATAACGATTTCAGAGATACTTCTATATGGTTAGAATTGCTAATCAACATTTCCCAAGCATGAGCGATTAGTGAAGACTCTGTTGATATTACAGTCATTCGTGGATAGTTACAATTTTTTTATATGAAAAAGTTTTTGTGACAAACGACTATTTATGTGATCGGCCATTGTTTTCTCAGATTCTGATTGGACAGACATTATGGGTATTACACTAGCACACTTCCCTATATCAAATTTATGAAATACCGTTGATTGTGAAATGTCGTTGATGTATCTGCGAGAGTAACTCGTAGCTGTACATCAAAGCACAAGTAAAAGTGAAAGGTTATTGTGATTGCTGCCTATATTGTCGCACAAGAATTAAATTCCCAGCAAACACAGTAATGCCGATTACAATAAATGTCTAAATCGGCTTGCCAATACGAGTGGCATTGGAACGACTATAGCAAGCGGAACAAACCCGGAAAAACTTGTCCACTTTGGGCAAATGTGACCCAGAGTATGGCATGGTCTTGGAATGGTGTCGACAAAGTCGACATGACCTCTTGCCCGATATTTTACCAATGTTATTTCATATGTGGACCGAATGCTTTTGACAAATGGCTCAGCGTCGGTATACATTTAATTGACCGACCGCAAGCTACTAAATAGAAATTATTTATTTTTTTAGTTCACAATTGTTTTTTGTTTGTAATGTTTGTTTGGTAAATATTTGTTTAAACTGAAATATTACTTATGCTGTTTATCCATGTTGCATTTAAGATTTCGTCTAAAATAGCTATATAGAGTGCATTACAGAAAAAATCTTCTTAAAAGAAGTTTCCCTTACTGCCTTAATATTATTAACCATTCTAAACAGAAAATTTGTAATGGGTATTAAATATTAGTTTCAATATTTATAAATAAAGTATTTCAAATAGGTTCGATTATATTCCTGCCTAACTGAAATCAAAATTTTAACATCTTCAAAAGTTTTTATTCATATGAGAAAACTGTTGGATTCACATATTTTTATCAACATCAAAAACTATTTTTAATAGAACTAAAATGTATACATAAATTTTTTTTTTGTTGTTATTTATGACACTTGGACAAGCCACTCTCACTATGCTGTTGGCTATGCAAATTTACTTAAGTCAGTAGGGTGCGTCTTTCGTTTAATAAAAATACCACGAAGAAATGTACGACTTTGCTCTAAGTTCCTCCGATAGATGGCACCACCAGAGTATCACTCTGGTGGTGCCATCCATCGGACTCTGTCAATTTTGGACAATGATCTGAAGAAGAAGAAAATTTTCTCCACGCCACTACACCCATTGTAACTGCTCAACAACCGACTACAGAACTTTAGATTCCACAGATTTAACGAGCGCGTGTATTGCATATACTCAGTGGGTCTTTGGCAGCTTTAGGAATAGAACCCAGCTCTTCTGGACAAAAGGCTAATGCTTTACGAGTAGGTTAACGCGGCCTCTAAAATATAAATATTTTTTATAAAAATATAAATATTTTTTATAATTGAGAAATAAATATCTTTGATGTTATTATTCAATAGATCATAAATTTATTATTTAAATTAAACAAAGTTCTTTTCATTTAAAATATCTGTTCATTGAAAAAAATTTTTTAACATAAATTATTTAAATAATTTTTCATTAAATAACTATTTCACAATAGCAGAAATAAAACGATTATATTAGTAATCAGTGTGAATATTAAATGCAATATTAAGATAAAGAGAGTTCTCTCATACATCAAACAATTTTAATTTAATTTCTAATTTCTTTTGCCATTGTTGCATTTCTAACAATGAGATCTTGAAATCAGAGGAAACTTAGTGGTGTCACTAACTTTAACAATTTCACAATGGGACCGATATGGCATGTGATGTTCAGCTCAGAATCGGAAAGCATGTACTAGACCTATATCGGCAGACGACATTCCCAATTCGCCAACAGTTAGGGCCAATATTTGTTTACGATAACATTAAAATAAAAAATTTGAGGTCGTTTGCCGATATGAAACTGTTATCATTATGAAATTAACTTGCCATTGCCGATATTGGCCCATCAGGATGCCGATAGGCTTGTGTTTGCTGGACTGTAAAGGCCTTATTGTGACAAATATTTTATACAGTTTTATACCGCGTTATCTTCAAACACACATATATAGGAGAGTTGTATTTATTACTAATAAAAAAGAACACCTTTTCATGCGTTATCTATAGCAGATGTCATATGAAATCACCTTAATTATATCCTTAATCAGTTTCAGTTATTCATTACTAATAAGCATTTCAAGGTATTATTGGGTTCTTACAAATTGGCAAATGACGTTAATATAGTCTCAATCAAAAGTTTAGTTACTTTTCTAATTATGTTATTCTCTCCTGAAATATTCATTAGAAACAACTAGATCACATACAACAACTGGTTTCTATATACTGTAAGCATAATGTCTTTAACATTGTCACAACTAATATGACATCTTTAAGGAGTCAATAACAATATTTTCCGATAACTACATTGCTTTATATAACATAACTACCCTGCTTTATATAACACCTGTATTATATAACATCAGGTTATCATTATCAGACTCATTATATTATCAGGTACGTCTAAAACCTATGTTTCATACCAAAGTCGTGTATCTAACCTATCAGTCTACTTTTGGATGTCCTTCCTTGAACTCAACGATTATTCGAATTTCTTCTTGTTCCATACAATGTTTCAAAGTGAATAATTTTAATAATCATTTAAATATTTTTACAGTTTGAATAAAAAACATTTTGTTCTTGCAAATATTTTATTTAAAAAAAAAATCTATCAGTTTTATTGAGTGGTGATTTGAATTAGTCTCAAAAAGAAACTGTTCATATACCCATGTTTAAAGGAAACTTTAAATTTATATCAAAACAAAAGGTAGCATACATCCGTTCCGTCACTATCAAATAATGCAATTTGTTATTATTTTTAATTGCATTTGAGTGATTTTTTTCCAATTTCAGCTCCAGTTGGGTTGTGGCGGGTAAAGCAGATCCGAACATGCCCCCACGAATGCACCTTCATCCTGATTCCCCCGCCAAGGGTACGCAGTGGATGAAACAGGTAGTCTCCTTTGACAAACTTAAACTCACAAACAATCAGATGGATGATAATGGACACGTAAGTCAAATATCGATTCAACTTTTAGCAATCTACTTAATCTCATTATCAACAATTATTAAAGCATTTTGCTAAAAATTAATATTGTCTGCCAAGCCTCTGAAGACGCTATAAGGAAAATTTTCAAATAAAATTACTTTTTGTCCTTGAAAACTGAAATGTATTTTTCAACTGTAATTATTTTTTGTAAATAAATTAACTTCAAATTAGACAATAATGTTTAGATTTGCTCGCTTTTGCTTTCATGTATGAAAAAAACTGAATAAATGACATTATGAAATTATAATTATCTTTTCACATTTAATATTAATGTACTGGTTCAAGGAGCTTCTCATTTCTGAAAGAGATAATTAAAATTTAATTGAGTGTAAAAAATATCTAAAAAAGCATTAGTTTATTTGCTATTCCAGTAAAAATGTGTGCATTTTATTCCATTTAAAGGGCATCAGAATCCTTCATTAAAATTCCTTTATTGGATGAGAATAAGAAAATGAATTAAAACTAGCTTTTATTTGAGTAAAAATCAGAAATTGTGTGTGTGTGTGTCAAAATGTTTCAAACTGTGTGTTTATATATATACTCTATTTTAATTGTGATAATTTTGATATTCCTTATGCATTACAGTTTCCTTAATATATATTTTAAAAAGAGAAAAAAATGTAATTTAACTTAAAATAATCATAAAAAAAAATAAATAAATAAAACAATTTTTAAATTCAAAGGAAATTTTTAACAATGAGATGTGTACTTTAAATACATTGCATTAAAACAATTTGCTTAAAGATATTCAAATTTTAGATTAAATTATATTTTTGATCTTATATGATTTACAAAAATGTAAAAATGAAGGTTTTAGAATTACTATGATTTTTAAAGATATTTATATATTATATTAACTGTTCTTCGAACATGTATAGTCTCTTTCGTCGTTCACTTTCTCGTTAATATTTAAAATATCTCTATTTTTTTTATTAAATTGCAGAATTTTTAATAATTTTATTTAAGATATTTATTAAATCATATTGGGATTTAAAACGCATTAGTTTTGTGTGTCTGAAATGTTCTATGTTAATTATTTCGATGTAAAGAAAGTACTGGTCTAAAAATTTAATTATATGGACATTTTTAAAAATGTACAATTATTTGCACCTAAGTGTGAGAGTATAAAGAACACTAATTAAGGTCTAACTTCATTTCATATATATAAATATACTAATTTCTTGCCCTCTAATAAATCTAATATGTAAAATATGTGTGTAAAAAATTAGTAATAATAATTCTTTACTATTGTAATGACACTTTTCATTAAAATAACTTAAATTTTGTTGAAAATTTGAAAATTTTTAATTTACATGCATAAAAATAAAGTAAATTTACAATACTTGTTCATATAGTAAATTACCAGAGATTTTTTTTTATCAAATTTTTGAAAAAATATAATAAGTTTATTACAACAATATATTTTTCAAGTAAATTTCTTCAAATTTATTCTTATACTTTGAAATTCTTAAGTTTCTTTAAAATTGTTTCTTTCAGAATCATTTATTTGAAGAGATTGATATTTTTCTCATGATATTTACTACCACTTAAAATTCATTTGCATTAATTCTCCTTAATCACTCAGAATTTTATTCATTGGTGTTTAAATTATCTTTTAGTTTACAGCAATAAAATTTCACAGATGTGAATTTCGTGATGTTGACATAAAATTTCCTAAAATAGATTCTCAAATACTTAAATTATTTTAAAATATGTATATAAGGTATAATGATTTTATTAAAAGCCCAATTTTAAAATTGACTCTAAAAATATAATAGGAAATTAACAGTAATATATTTTTCTATTAAGGAAAAACTGCACTGCATGAGATAAAATATTTTCTAATTTTAAAACACAAGAAAATTAATTTATCGATTCTTTCCTTGGCATTGAATATTGATCAAAAATATCTTCTTTTCAAAGACAGGGAATAGATGCTTTATCTATATCAAAATCGTAAACAATGATGTATTGAGTATAATCAACTTAACTTATTAATCAACTTTATTAATACAGAATATTTTAAAATGAGAAAACTGACTTCTGAGCGATAAATATTCAATTTTATTTACCCAATGGCATTGAATGAAATTTTCACAACGTACTATACGCGAATGTCTAATTAAGGTGTTTTTATAATACCCAAAGAGTATTTTATCGAAAACGTGCACTAAGAGAGAATTAACATATAATGAAATCTGTAATATTTGTTTATATTAAGAAATTTGCTCCTGAGATAATATTTTATTATTGAACCCTAAAAAATACATTAATTAATATAAATGTAACTTTTGTGAATATGACTGCCTTTTTTATTTTTATAAAAACCATAAGAAAGAATGGTACAAAATATAAAATATCAATTGATTTTAACAAATATGTAAACTGTATGAAACTATAACCAATATATAAAAATATTGATATTGTATCGTAAACATAAATATCGTTTTTAACTTTTGCACTTGACTAAAATGATTATTATTTAAAACTTAAATATATTATAGAAATATTTTTCACTATAATGTTATTTACAAGAAAGTTTACGCTTCATTCAGATCCCGAGTATAATATACAAATATTCCTAAGTAATTCTAATATGACACATCAGAAGAAGTTAATCATAGTTTAAAATTCTTAGTGTTTATTTACAGATATTCTTGCTTATACGATGTCATTTTATAAAGAAATCTACATCATTTTATATGTATGTTTTATATATGTAAACCTCAATGTTTCATGATATGTAAAATATTACATCCTAAAATTTTAGATTTTAGAAAATTATTTTCATGCAAGAATCACATAAGCTATGGAAAGGAAGTCGGATTTTGTCAATGAAACAAAAAGTGTGAATAGTTAACTCAAGAAAATTATTACATCCTGAATTAATTTTGTAAATTATTTACGCGTGCTCAATAGTGCATATATTTATTTCTAGTCACTTGAATATGAGAAATTGAGTATCGTTAAAAGATTTTTACTAGTCTTCAGAGAGAAATAAAGGAATACAGTAAGGGTTGAGCTATCTAATGTGGTGGCAAGGCCAGAAGTTCATCTCTAATCTATAAATCAAAAGTTTTTTTTTTCTTCTTCCTCTCTCTGCTCTCTGAGCGGTGAAGAGGGTTGTAAAAAGGGGAAAAATAGTTTTTTACTGGTGGAATTTTTTTTTTTTTTTTTTTAAATCTATATCAGAGTTTTCCAATCTTCTTATGATGACGCACTTTGAATTATTCGCTACGATAACTTAGATTACAAAACTTTTTGTTGAAAATAAACAATAAATATCAGTTTAGCAACACAAACTTATCTAATTAACAAGCAAAAATGTTAAAAACATATGCGAGAATAATAATAGAAAAAACAACAAAAGTAACAAAATGCGAGTGTTAATGTTATGATAAAAAAAAAAACATTTTGGCAACACCGAAAAAAAATTATTTAATAAAAAGAGACATTTTATAAAAAAAAACATAATTAATTTTAAGCATTATATTATTCATGAGAATATCATTAATATAAAAAAAATAACTAAGAGAAGAATTAAACCTATTAAAAAAATTTTTTCTAAATTTTTGTGCGCATAATATTTTGATCCAAAAATAAACATTAGGAAAAAAGTCTTTTCTTCTGCACAAAAAAAAAAAGAAAAAGAAAAAATGATTGATAATTTATATAAATAGAATATAGGGGCATATAAAAATATGCTTATAATTTTTACTATATTTGTGTCATTTTTATTTCCTTACTTTTAGTTATGCTACCTGTTGATTTTTTGATTTAGGGAAAGTATTTATCACAAAATCACATTATCTCAAATTGGAAATGTATAATATCATCAGTTTTTCATGCCACTAATGTTAAAAACTATTCCTATTAAATTAAATATTTATCCTGTTTATATTATTGATAGTAATAAAATGTATGTTTTGATAATATGTAAATCACTCAATATACTCTTGAAAATCACAGATATACAATATTTTTCTTGATATGTATTTCTATTCAAAATATATATTTTAATCAATATTGAGTGTGCTTAACAAATTATTTAAGCTCTCTTGTATTTTAATACTCTTGAAAATCACAGATTTAATTAATATTTGAATGAATAATTTGATTTCTAAAATATTATAAATATCTAAGTGATGTTACGCAACCATGCGTTACACATAAATTATCACTTACATTCAAAAAATAAATGTTTACAATTTTAATAATACATCGTATTCAGATTAATGCATCTAAAAGCATATTTCCACAACATTTTTGAAACTATACTTTTTTTTTATAAAAATTTCTCGTTAAGAAATTTTGAATAAACAGAAATAGTTTCAATAAGTTTATTAATAAGTTACGTTATAATAGTTTCATTAAAGTTTTAAATTTTTTCCTGTGTTTAATATTGTATAAACTAACTAAATATAAAAATAATGTAATTGAAATGCTTGTAAAATTTAGATAATCTATATTTGTTTCATTATGTGGAAAACTTAGTATGTAATTGTACAACATTTTAAAATAATGTATATAGCAGTAATTTTTTAGATTTTTTAAACTTACAAGTTGTAAAATTATCGTAGTTATAAATAAATGCACATGAAGTGTGTTTTGTGGATTTATTTATTTTTTTTCATAAATTTAAAATATTCATATCTTATTAAGTGGGTGAAATATAATAATAATAGTATATGCTCTTACAGGGGAAAATTATAATTGCTAACTTTAAATGCATTAAGAAATAATTCAAGTAAATTTCATTTTTTGAAAAACGTATATTTTAAATAATTCAATGAAATATTTCAATCCATAACTTAGCAGAATCTGAAAGAATTTGAAACTTCGAAGCTGTTAATCTCGACGAAACAGTGAGTTAAAACAAATAACAAATTTTCTCATAAAATATAAACTACGATAAAAAAAAATGTTTAAATCTTTAGACCATTCATGATTTATAAATAATTTATAAAATAAGGAAGCTATGAGCAAATCTACGGCCTTTAGGAATAGAATAACATATATATTTTTTGTCACCTGTGTGTTTTTTTTTTAATAGATAAACTACTTTTCTATATCAATATATTTTCTTTTGTAAATAACGTCATCGTGTTCTATTAATAATAGTTCATTATCATACCGCTTTAACGTCATCGTGTTCTATTAATAATAGTTCATTATCATACCGCTTTAACGTCATCGTGTTCTATTAATAATAGTTCATTATCATACCGCTTTAAATATATATTATTTATCATGTATAAATGCTTAATATGAAATATATTTTTTCTTTTTATATTTTAACTAATTATTAGAAAAAGCAATCTTATATATATTAAGTTTATGTTCATATTTTCACTTAATTTGATGTTTTATCGTACTAAATGTCGAAAGAAATGACAACATTACTAGAAGATGCATACACAATATAATAGTTCGAAATGCCGTAAATAATGAAGAACCAGATAAATTGTAAATTAAAAAAGTCCTTCATTAATAAAATGGAAGATCTTGTATTGAGAAAAAATATCGTGCAATGAAAAAACGATTTTCTTATAATATTTGAAATATGAAAAGTGGAAAACACGTTTGCATAAATAACGTTGATATTAAATATACAAACTGAACATTCTGACACAAATTTATAAGGTTTGTGTACGATCATACAAAATAATTGGATATAACTATTTCTATTGAAAAAAGTTTTTAGTTAAAAAAAAAAAAACAACAGTAAGATTCTGCTCTTAATAATTTCGAATTGTTCAAGTTTTTGAATTTCATCGTAGACCAAGGATTTTGGATAATTAATTACATGATATTCTTCGACAAAGTTCGCTGATAACTTTTTAATTCTTCAAGTTATTACAATGAAATGCAATGGGAAATTTGGAAACTCCCATGAAAACTGTGAAGTGTAAAGAGGGATTCCTCAAATATTATAATGTAGGGCATGAACTAGTATACTAGAACTTCATTTGCTCTTTTTAATTGAAAATTTACATCATCTTTAATTGAAATTTTTCATTTTTTAAAAAAATTATTCTTATCTTTCTTTTGATATATTTTTTATATATTAGTTATGTAATGAGAAATTTTTATGTAAGTTTGAGACCATATTTAATCTTTTCATATATTTAATGTTGAACAAAACTCCGTTAACAAAACTTTTTAGAGAAACTAATATGAAAGAGAAATTTTTTAATAAAATTATTTTTCTATATCGACTACTAATTGAGATGACATTACGAATTTAACCATATTCGTTTTAGAAAGGAATACGAAGAATGTTCCTTTCTAAAACGAAATTATTTAGAACAGTTTATGGACTTTTAATCTATAGATTAGTTTTGGAAAATTTAATGATGCAAATTCCCACTTAAAATAAACATTTTCTTATAGAATATTACTTAAATAATTCGATTCAAGTATATTTTACAGAATATTATTTTGGAAGTAAATTTTGGAACTTTAAAAGTACGATATTGAGATTTTTCTTTAAGTATATTATTTTTATATTTACTATTAAACTGTGTTTTAAGATGTGAAACCTATCGAACAGAACAAAACTGAAACAATGAAGTACTTTAACTTTGTTGATATTGATATTTTCATGCGCCAAATGAAATACTTTCAAAAATTATTATATACGGGAAGCAAACAACTATGTTATCATAAAAACAATTTTTCATTCTGTGTAAACGTGGATTGTATGTAGCAGTTCTCACTAAGATCTTCAATGCATTTTTTTTTCTTTTTTTCCATTTAAGTGCTTCAACAACAATGCTACGTTAGCATATTTTTGGGTAAAAAAATATATTAGCTGTTAAGACAAAAATAATTTTTTTGTTATAAATAAATTCTTGGAAAGTATGATTTTACTGTAAATAATATAACTACTGATTTCCAGAATATAAAAAAGAATAAAAAATATTGTTTCTATGTGAAATATAGAAACTATATTTCCTATAGAAACAATATTTTTATTCTTTTTTATATTCTATTTATACCAATTATAAAAATGTAATGATCATTATTTGAATTAATCTTCATTAGTAAGAAATTTCTTTAGTCTCTTATTTTAAAAACTAATTATAATTTTTGTTTTAAAAAAAAATTATGCCCTGTTTTTAATTTTATTTAATTTTTAATAACGTGCACTTAATGAAATTTAAAAAGTATTGTGCATTATTTTGAATTAAATAATATAAGAATTATAAAACAATTTTATAATATAAAACCATTTCAATCTTTAATTAGATCTGGAACGAAAATTTGTCTTGATACTAAATGTTTCTCATCTGCAGAAAAATAAGCATATTCATGCTCGTACAATCTATTGAAAATTGCAAATTTTTTCTAAATATTTATTAGAGGCCCTCACTTAAAATTTTATGCTCTACTCAAAAATGGTTGACTAAATTTCATAATTTTATTTAAAGATAATCGTAGACACACATACACACTATGAAATATTGCAATAAAAATTTGTTTTATTCTTTTTTTATATATAATCTCTCATAAAACCTTTTGTGGTTTATTACAGTAACCCATTGGAACAGTAATATATTTAATATAGAGCAACATGCATGTAATATCATTTATTAAGCTTTGATACTTAAAATTAGAAATATATTTCATAGGGAAATCATTGAATCAATTTCTCATTTGGCTTAAATGTTTCAGATTATTTTAAATTCTATGCATCGATATCAACCAAGGTTTCACGTGGTTTACGTTAATCCCAAGGGGGAAGATGCAAGTCAAACGCAAAATTTCAAGACATTTGTCTTTCCGGAGACGAAGTTCACGGCGGTAACCGCTTACCAAAATCATAGAGTAAGTATGTTATTGAGAAAAATTTTCCTTTTTAAGTTTAAAAGTAAAATTCACTATATGTTTATTTTTAATTCAATCATTTCAATACTCGATGATACTTTCAGTAATCATTGATTATGTAAATGAAGTTAAAAAACTGAGTATTTAAATAATCATATTAGTTTCAATGAATATCATTATTCGTTCTAATATTGAAAAGTAAGGAATACTAATTTAATATTATCAAAAATAGAAGCATTTATACAAATTTTGGTTTTTTTTGGTTTCATTATTATTAATTTGACGGTATTTATTGTTGAGAAAATACAATTTGTGATAGTCTTCATAACTTTTCAAATATCAATCTGAAAATGGTCTTTATATCAAGTTATTAATAAAAAAAAAGATGTCTCCATGAAAGCACTGTAACATTCTTGTAACCCTAAGAAAATTACTTAAATTGAGCTAGAAGTAGAGGTAAATTAATAATAAGCAGAAATATATTAAAATTTTAACAGTGCTATTGTTTAATTTTTTTTATTAAATTTGTATATTGAAAACAGTATATCTTTAATTGCAGTGCATTATTCCAATTTATCACAAAAATCTTGCAATATTTTATGCCACTTTAACCAATCAACAAATTGTAAATGTTAATTCTCGCTATTTTATTTTAAAAAATTTCTTGCAAAATGAGACACAGACAAAGGAAAGCAAATTACATGATATAGAGAATAATTACGAGGCAAAAAAAATACTCCAACCTCCAGTAGTTCCAAAAATACAACTGCATACTTAACGTCAGTTACAGGGAAAAAATTTATTAAAAGATATTTTGTATCTGTCTCAACTCCTTGAAAAATCATAAAAGATGAAATAGGGACAAAAAAAAAAAAAAAAAGGATACATTGACATTGCAGGACACTATGGGGACCACCCGATGCGCAAGATTCGAAACTCGAGTTGCAGAATGCTATCCGTGATATTTGACACCTTCCAAACTTCAGTCTCCCCGCTACTCCACAATCCTTCACCAACCTCCAACCCTCCCAATAAATCAGCTTGCAAGGGAAAAAGGCTCTAGGGAGATTTAGAAAGGGGGCATCGTCGCTTTCCTGGTAAATGCCAGACGTGTAACAAACGTCTGCAAAGGCCAAAGCAGCACTTTTCTGTTTATTGCCGTATCATGGGTGCTGGAGGGTGAGTCAGATTGTTTATGTTCACGCATTTGAAAAAAGATACATACCCCACTGGGTGGTTATCGCATTCTAAACGTGCCACTAGTTTATTAATGCGTCACTAGATACTACCATGCACCCGTTTAATAGTGCTTGCTTCTGATAAAAAAGGAAAAACATGCGGGCCGTATTGCAGCCGCAATATTAATATCTGAAAGTAAATAGATGCGCAATTACTTTTAAATCAGTTCGACTGAAAGTAATATGTCCAATACATTACACACAGACTTTTTATACACCTGAGGATACAGAATAATAACTTGTAACAAATAGTTCATTTATTAAGTTATATTTAGCAATTTTTACGAGATTAATTTATTTTTTGTTATTGGATAAAACTGCTTATCAAAATAGAGTCTAGAAAACAATTTTAAGGAATAAAAAATGTGGTCTTTGATATTTTCTTAACAGAATTTTTAAAAATTATTATATTAATTCAGTGCAAATTAGAAGCTTATTTTATGCAGCAGCAAATAATTTTTGAGGCAAAATCAATGTGAATTTATATTAAAATGGACTTTATTTTTCATTTTTAGATTACACAATTAAAAATAGCTAGTAACCCTTTTGCCAAGGGATTTCGAGATTGTGATCCAGAAGACTGGTAAGACTGTTTTACATAGAGCATATTTTTGTGTGTGATTGAAATTAAATTTAACGTCAATAAAACGCGTAAGAAGTTTTTTGGAACGATTTATGAATAACAATTTTAGTAACGCATATAAAATAAACTATCGCATTTTTAAAGTTTACTTTACATAAAGTACTAGTATAGTTAATTCTTTTTTATATTTTTTAAACACAATTTTATAAATACAAAATATCATATTAAAAAATTATCTTAAAATTAAAATAAATCATATGAGTAGAAATGTTAAATACTGAATACAAAATTTGCCTTTTAAATACAGTTAAGACGAACATAGAACATACAAGTTTAATATTGATAAAAATTAAAAAAAAGAAAAAAAAAAGCTATTATTCAATCAGCAATATCAATAAAAAAATTATATAATATTGCATAAGTTTATATAAGTGTTGAAATATGATATGTATGCTCGTTTCTTAAAGTCATATTGCAGTGTATTGATACTTTGCAAAGGATAATTTTCAGATGTGAAATGTTAGGTAGCTGCAATAATCATAAAATTTTTCAAAGAACGCCTTGTTGTAGCGTTTTTACTTATAGACTGCTGCTGTCCGTAATTACCATGACTATTTTTTCTTTTATCATCAAACAATTTTAAAAATATTTTGTTCTGCTAAGCAGACTACAAATATATTTAATACTTTTAATAATTATGATGATCTTTATAACTATTCTAAAATAAATAAGAAAAATTGTCATAAAATCTGGAAGATTCTTGACTAATTCCAAATATTTTTAATAAGGTAATTTTATTAAAACTACCATTTCTATTACATTACTTTTCAGAAAAATTATTTTTTCTTATTATTTAATTATTAACTATTTTCGATTATGAATAATCTAAAAATACGTTTACATAATATATTAAGAAAGAACCCATAGTTTATTATATTTTGCGTAGCAAAAATGTGTGGTAAATATTCACATTTTTACACAAAGTATATTAAATATTTTGCTGGAATTTTTTTATAATAAAGTCTATTAGAGTTCTAGCATTTATAGTTATCAACTCTTGTAACTTTATATATTCAGTAACATAAATTATTATAATATATTTAAGAGTAGCTAAAAATATATATATTTTTTGAACACATTTCTATATATAGTCTTTTTGTTTCCCTCAATTAATTTGTATATTTATCTTTATTTTTTGATTTTCAAATAATTTTGAGAATAAATTTAACCAAGAATATTTACCAAAAAGAATTTAATTATATTTAAGGATTTCCAATTTTGGTTAAAGTTTTTAAGTATGCACATGAATAAAAATGTTTCATAATAAATGCAAAAAATATCATCATTATCGAGAATTTCTTGGAAAATGTTCTAAGGCCTCACAATAATTTATATGAAAAATGTAAAATGCATATAAATCTATTTATATTTTCTGTGTATTATTCGAAAATTTTGTCAATGAAATATTATAGCTAATTATTTCTCATTTCTTTACAAAGACATTTTTTGGTAAAATATTAATAGTATGTAAAGGCTTCCGTGATCATTGATTGGTGTGTTTGTCTCTCAGAGGTCATTTGCTCCATTTGAGTGAGACTCGAACTCACGAACTATTAGACCATTATATATTCACTCTATTCGGTTTCACACATCTTCTTGATCATTGGAAACAAAGAAAGATTATTAAGATAAAAATTTTAAAGAAATTGGTCTGAAGTACTATTAAAGGGAAATTAAATTATTTCATTCTAATTCTAAAAACAAAATATGTTGTCTTCATGATTTCAAATATCTGAATAGAATATTTTTATTGTTTTAAGTTTTAAAGTCAGATTTTCAATAGTCAGGGTAATGTTGGAAAGGCTCTCCATTTTTTATATTATAATCCGATTTTAGAAATTATCATTATGTTTTCTTTTTTGTGCTCGTTTTATTTTTCCCGCAAAAAAAAAAAGAGAAAAATTTTAGCAGAAGTTACAATTGCATATATTGCAATAATATGAAATTTCAAACCTTTCTATTGATAAAATTGTGTACAATTATATATTTTTTCAGTTTATTATAATGTAATAAACTCAACTCAACTAAGCCGCTTTCATAATAAATAAGGAAGACGTCAAAACATATGTTAGACCACCATTTAAAAAACATTTTTTTTTAAATGAGCATCAGGTAAATTAAAAAATAGAGAAAAAAAAATTATTTTAAGAGAGGAAAGTCGCTAAATCTCACTCCATCTGGAAAATATCATCTCTGTTGCCAGATGGCGACACCCAAGATCGTGCTCGATACTTTTGTTTCCTCTTGTTACAATTCACGCCTTTACTTAAGACGGAATTTTTTTCTATCATAAGAAACGATAAGAAATTCTAATTCTTGAATGTTATATATTCATTCTTTACATACACATATGAAGCTTTTATGTTCTTTTAGGAGTGTTGTATGTATGCAATTTAATTGTCTGTTAAATTTTTCTGGATTATTTATTTGTTTGACAGTCGAATTAGCCCTCATTGTACATTAATGGCCATAAAGCTATAAACAATACAATTAACTAGGCAGTAAACTATGAAATATATATATATATATATATATATATATATATATATATATATATATATATATATATATATATATATATATATATATATATATATATCAATAGGAGTAAAATTGACTTAAATCTTGGAACTTGTATTCACGTCTCATTTCTTCTTCCTATAAATATATTTAACAGTAGTAAAATGTTACTTTGTCTGAAAAGGATTTTTGTCTACTTTATATTAAATTGCCTAGGATCTGGAAAAAATTATAATTTTTCTTTTTTTTAATATCAATCAATTGATTCTAATAATATATGCATTCGCTTAAAATTTTTGCAAACAGATCTGTTTTTTTTTCCTAGAGTTTCAATGAATATAAAATTTTTCGAAGGTAAATATTTAACCTTAAATAAATCTTTAAGAAGTTCAAATAAAGATCGAGGCTTCAATAATAATTATATATTAACTAGTAAAGTAATTTTCATCGATCTTGAATTTCTTACAGTTTAAAGTCCGCATAAATACTTGGTAAGTAATGATAATTGATTTAGATGTGGAAATTCTTCAGAATAAATTTATTTTTTTTTGTTATGCTTATTTTTTATGAAACTAATTGCATTAAAAATTAAGGTGGTTATTTTTCAAGTAAATTAATTATGCTAATATTGTTTGCAGCAGAGAAGGAAAAACAATTAAAAACATCATATGAACCGTGATTAAAAGAAAAAGTTTGAAAGATTTCTTAGAATTGAATGGGAAATTGAAAAACATATTTAAGTTGTTTCAGAGACCTGTTACCCATGTAAAATTCATAATAAAGACAAATTGAAAATTAAAATTAAAAAAGAAATTAAAATTTAAAATCTTTTAAAATGAAATTCATAAACTGTCAAACTGTCTTCTTTAAGAAACTTAAAGTAAATATATTGAAAATTGTTAACGGATTATACTTATATATATATATATATATATATATATATATATATATATATATATATATATATATATATATATATATATATATATATATATATATATATATATATATATATATATATATATATATATATATATATATATATATATATATAATAAGATAAATAATATTTAAAGAAGAATTTAGAACAATACAATAATAAACTTTCTATGGTAGAAAACTTACTATGGTAAAATATCATTGTCGGGGTAATTTTTAATTATAATACTAAATATTTTGAGTTTGTTGCTATATCATAAAAAGAAAAGACAGAAATTTTACGATCCTTCAAATTACAAAAATCGACAACTAAGGGTTTGCTCAAAAGATTTCAGCTTCAACTGTTACAGCGCACAAAGTTGCGGTGCATAATTGATTGTCTGAGAGAAAATAACTCATTTTTGACGGAAATACAAAATTTTTTTGCAGTATTGTTGAGAAGACACTGAAAATCTGAAGATTGGAAACTGGTAATATGAGTTTCCAATCGGAGGATTGGAAACTCATATTACCTGTTTGAGTACTATGAGTGGCCAATTGTAAATTCCTCAGAATTGCCCTGTACCTTATTTTGCTCTGATTGAAAATATGAAATTTAGCAAACCCTTTGCTTTATTGTACTATGCAAAGATCTGGAGCAGAATCATGATACACGGATGATTTGTTGGCATGGAAGTGTTGTCCTTGCTTTACACGTGAGTAAACAAATAACCATGAGATAAACCGATATCAGTGTATCATTAGATCAAGTGCACCCTGAAAAGTTGCGTTTCTACTCTGTGGTCAACGGATATATACTTCATGGACGTACATACACTGTAGTGGAGGGGAGCCTCAGATTACATCTTGAGGTTAACGAGTTTGAAATAATCGCCCATCACTAATTTTGAATTACGGTCTGGTGATTAGGTAACACCTAAGATGGCACTCTTCTCTCCCCATCCGACGCCACATAAGCGGAATGACTTTGGAAATTGAAAATTAATGTACGATCGTCCACAACCCTCAAAGCTCAACCCAATGAGAATGTGGTCACCCTTCCAATCACTGCTCGTTGCAAATGATATTTCACTTTAATGGTCTTAACGGGAAGCGATGTGAAGCTACTGTGCCATTGCAGCTCACATTTCTTGAACAATAATACATTGTACGAGAGGTATTCAAAATTGGTTCACTGAATATCAGTTTGTCTGCCGACAGCTTTTCTGGCCTCCACAAATTACGGGTATTAACTCCTTAGAAATATGTTTGATATAGCGGAACGATACATTCGGCAACTTAATTTTCCATCTAATTTACAAATTATAAAATCCTACATTTCCAGAGTTGTTCTCTGGTGATAAATGCACTCCAAAAGCCTGTAAGCTTGATGCTCAAATGAATGAGAATTACCAAAGGTGTTCCAATAAAATATTGATCTTATGTTTCTAATTCTTCTTCTCAATTGGATTTAGAAGTCAAGGCACTTCTGCTACAGCATTTTATTCCAAACTCCAACTTCAAAGAAACCTATCTCTATCTATAAGGATCTTCCCCTTTGCTTATGAATTCAAATAAGGCCCTTATGAAGCAAAGGTATAACACTTTAGTATCAAGAGTATCTATAGGGTGTTAATCGATAATTAAGTGTGTTACATTGCCGTGCCATTTCTTCACTCTTATGGCATTTCCTACATACAAGGTCCCGTTGAAAAAGCGGTTGTTTCTGATTAATTAGCCAGTGCGTATATTATAACAACACTAATTGTTTAAAAAAAACCATTGATTACTAGTTATTTTTTAACTTATATCTTTATATCTCACTTTTATACATAAAAGGATTAAAAGTAGCGAAATAAATATAGTCATGATGAATGCAACCACCACGGTAGCACAATATAAAAATTGTCTTTGAAAAAAATATTTATTAAATAATTCAAATAATAGGGTATAGTTATTATAAATATAATTTTAACAAATATATATATATATATATATTATATTATATTTAATTCTGTGTAGTTACTAAATAAAATTTCAATGTTGTTTTCATTAACATTATTTATCCTACTCTTAATTTGTTCCAATAAACAGTAGTGTTGGATTTTCTCTCGGTAATCACATTATAATTACATTACATTTAAAAATTATTCCTTAAGCACATTTCCTTACTGTATGTTAATTACATTCACTTGTTTTATTACAGTATAAGGAAATATATTTCCAATGATATTGCTTGAAATTAATTTTTACAATATAGGAAATAATGCTTATATGACATTATCAATTTTATAAATTTTTGAAAATATATTGTAACTTTATATATTTGTTTTCATTAATTTTAGCATTTACAATTTAGTTAATAACTAAACAAAAATGTCTTCTGACAGTTCAAATTTGATGTAACTAATAATGTAAAGCTAATTTTTCTGAATAGATTTATATATTACCAAAATTTTAGGCCTTTTCTTTTTGAAATTGTAAAAGAAATAATGATCATGATTAATTATTTTGGTGATATTTATTACACTTTTTTAGGTCTCTACCACCCAGTGTTGTAGAAATGTTAGCCCACGTTCCTCCATCCCAAAGGGCAAGAAATCAACACAGACCAAGCTCCCTCCAGCTTCTAAGTGTTGGTCAATCACCAACTTATGGCAAAATAGAAAAAGGTAAATATACTTAAAAATCAACTGTCAATTTAATTAATCATGGATACTAAATTAATTTTTGAGAGTAATAGTCAATGCAAAATAATAACAATGTGTGAATTTAATTCCCGTTTCAGGCATTTATATCATTCATGTTCTTTTTTAAAATATAAGCTCATGTCCAGTTAGTAATAAAAAATATCATATTAACAAACAAAAACAAAATGAAGAAGAATCCATTTAATAAAGGGTCTTAACTTATGTGTATAAGTACAAAAATGCAAAATAATGAAATTTAAAGTATTTTCTCCTCTCCTTGTTAAAGGCCTAAAATTCCATTTGAACTGTAATTTTTCTGATATAATACAAATATATAAATTAAATACCCTTTTTTGCACAGTATTATTCTAATAATAATTTTAAGAAGTTATTGTTAGAAATATTTATATTATTTGAAAGTTCAAACTAGTCAAGCATCATTGTTTAAAATTATCAAAGAGACAATTTTTATAGAGATATAATCGTGATAAAGATTTATGTGCTACTGATATTTTTTATTCCTGTTAAAAAAACAAGAATTAAACTATAAATCATTGTATTTTTATATCAATTTGTTATTTTAAGTAAAACTCTTAAAATTCTGCTTGACTTATAGCCATTTTTTTAAGAAATTTTTTTTTTTAATTTGAGGTCTTTTTTTTACGCGAAGTATTATACATACATACATTAAACACTGTATATATATATATATATATATATATATATATATATATATATATATATATATATATATATATATATATATATATATATATATATATATATATATATATAGATATATATTGTTTGATAACTCTATTTTGAATCGTAAATCTGTTTGTGAAAGAAAATAACTAAACGAATAAAGAAATAGATGTATTTTTTAATAGTATTAGTTTATTAGTCTTATTAATTTTTTTTCATAGTTTTAGGAACAGCTCTTTATATTATCTAATAAACATTCCAGCATCTTGAATATTTTTTATGAAAATTTCTGTTATCATGGCCTTTATGGAAAAGATCATAACATCATATTCATATGAAAATGATTAATTTTATCTTTATTTCAAATCATTTTTAATTACAAAATCATCTTTAAGAGATTTTCCTCCTCTTAAAAACTTATTTCACATATACAGAAATATGCACATTAAAATATGCAACAGTAATAAAAAAATACTTAGATATTCTGTATAGTTACAGTATCTCTATTAAAACATTCAATGAAAATCTTAGATTACTAAACTGACAAATTTAACATTATAAATAATCATCAAAAATATTAATGATTTTCTTTTATTCTTAATGTGCTTAAAATGTAGGATTATTTACATGCAGCAATAAAGTTTTGAATATTATTTGATATGATTCTAAATCATGACACTAATAATTGAAGCAATGCTATGTAAAATTATAATTAATCATAATATATATATATATATATATATATATATATATATATATATATATATATATATATATATATATATATATATATATATATATATATATATATATATATATATATATATATATATATATGTTGATTATGATAAGATCACTTTACATTAAATATATTGTTTTCATTACCTTTATCTTCATAAAAGATATATAACATGAGAGAAACTACAATTCGATTTCGTTAAAAATAGAATTTGTTTATTTCAGAACGTGATGAAAGTAAGATACCACTTCGAGTTTAATCAAACATTTCCAAATGTAAAATTACCAAAAGAATTTTATTTAATGAATTAGTTAAAAATAATAAAGAGTAACATATATTGAATATTTAAAAATTATCTAAAATTATATTATTAATCTAAATAATTTGTAATCAACATTTTAATTACTTATTTGTTAAAAGAACCATTACAAATCAATTGAAAATGTACAATGTTTAACTTTTAGCAAATATAAATTTGATATTTTAGCTATTATATTAAAAAAATCTACTTATACTAAGTTATATTAATAATTTTTGTTTACTATAACTATTAAAATGGACTTTTCCTAACATTTTTTAAACTTGTAAAGTGTCCAGATTAAAGTATTTTTCGTTGTAAAGCAAAATGATTTCTCGTGCAATAAAAGCATTTTTTTGGTGATGTAATGAAATTTAAGAATATCAATCAATATAATATTCTGAATGAACATAAATAAAATCATAATCATGTTTTTTTTTTTTTTTTTTTTTTTTTTTTTTGAGAATCAAAAAACCAATATATTTTAATCGGGCCAAATAACCAGAAAACAAATAGATTTAAATTCAAAAAATTGAATTTTATATGAACTTATAAAAGTACCCTATTGCAATAATTTGCAGAGGTATAAGCAAATGCAATATTTAGGAAGGTATTTATAAATTATAATAAAATTTATATATTATTCAAAGCTTGAAAATAATCTGTCACTATTCAACTACTTTATTCTGAACAATATTTTATAAGCAGTTGTTAAATAATAAGTTTACTCTTCTTTTTTTTTCATGAAAATTTAAAAATCAATCCATGAGATTGATATTAAATTGTATAAAAACGCTTGTGATGAATTTCCTTTGGCGCCAAGTAAATTTACACTTTAAGATCATAAATATATGAGGTTGTTTCTTCATACACAATACTATTTTAAACCATAGAACAGATATATTTAAAAGAAAATATAAAACATATTGGAAAACGAATGTAAAACTAAACAACATAAGAAACAACCAAAAACAGTCACATTATTTTCAACCTCAAAATATTATTAATATTGGTCTTCTCAAATTTCTCTCATATATCACTGAAGCTTGGCATATTTAATAAATCCACTTACTCCCAATCAACTCAACGAACTTCAACTAGATATAAGTCCAGTTCAATAAATACTTAATACATCTACCTCGGAAAATGAAAAACAAAAATGTTTAAAAATGCTGAGAAGTATTTGGCATGAAAAGATCTATCAGAATTTAACTAACAACACAAAATTTATAATATTTAGAAATATGAAAATATTAATAACTATTGCTATTACTTCGAATATATATATATATATATATATAATCTCCGGATTATAAAAACATAAACTTTCAAGTAAACAAGGGAATAATTAAAAATGACACAATTTAAAACCACAAAATAATATATTTTTTTAATCTTTTTAATTTAATTCAAAGTTTATTTATTTTATTTTTTTTCGTTTCAAGTATTTAAAACAGAAAAAAAATAAATAAATAAAAATTAGTCTTGCCGTGCATACTTTTTGGAGTGACAGTGAAAAGAAAAAAAGTCGGAAGTTTACTCAAGGTCCGCCTAGGGCCATGCGACACCATACATCACACACGATCGCAGCCAAACGTTTGCGCGCATTCCAGTTAATGGATGTGTGCAAGGTGAGCCCCTATTAGTGTCTCCTGAAGATGTCAGAGAGAATGCGGCCACTTAATGAATAAGTTCCTCTTCTCTGATCTCCTGGCTCTAGGGTAATTCATATCCTGTCAAAGTGGATGTAATTCCATAATTCAAAAATCAAAAGTGGAATTCTTACAATACCAGCTACTTTATTTTCAGTAGGACATTCTTCTCAGTGAGGGGGGTGAGGGATTTTTTTCTTTATTTCCTTTTTTACACATTCCTTTTTATATTTGCTGCATTTTACTCGATATGCGAAAATATCTGAGGAAGCATGTGTTACCACAAAATGCAGAAAGAGACAAATTAAATAAGAATACAAGGAACAAATATGGTTCATATCAATAAATAATAAAACGTGTAATTTGAGTGTATAAATAAAAAAAATAGAAATAAGAATATTTTCTAAATATGTCCCCTTTGTCACAACCTTTAATTTTTAAATATCAGGAGCTGTTTTTTTCTCTTGTAATCTATCCCGACGAACTTGCATTTTAAATTCTTTCTGTCTTTTAATGATATCAAACTTTCTGACCTCTAGGATAGACAAACAATTATTTTTGATCAAAATACATCAGAAGATATACCTTTTATAATATAATACTACTTTCAGTACTAAACAGTAATATATTAATTATGACATTATGAGGAATTCGCGAATCTTTTAATCTCTTATTACTCAGCAAAAGGAGAATTTTATCTTCAGATAGTTATACAAACCTCATCTCATAAATCATGAACTCATAAAGCAATTGCATAGAGTTTAGAATTGATTTTTTATTTTTTTCTTTAGTTAGACTAGTACATCATCTTCATAATCAAAAAACTATTGACAATTAAATACATACAAATAAATTTCATACAATTTAATTAAAATTCACTTTTTATCAGGAACATCAAAATTATGATATACATCGATCACTGCTTACTCTAGATCAATAATAAAAGTTCCTAGCTTTGAAAAAACTTAGCAATCAGAAAAGAATTTATATATTTAGATGATGCAAATGCAGTTTTATAAGTTAAAATCTTTGAGTGTGTAAAAAAAAATTTAAAAAATAAACTTAAATTTTTCAGTTTTTTTAAAATTTATTTAGAAAATTTCTCCAATATTCTCTGTAGAATAATAAAATTATATTATCTAAAAAAAAATGTTTATCACATGATTTAGAAATGAATGCCATCCTTGACCTTATTGCAATTGGAAACTTCAAAAATAAAAAAAATTGCGACAATGAGCGAAAATTGGAAATCCCGGACCATCTGCATTGTATTCCATAAGTATCTAGGAAGGAAAGGCGGAACTGCAGTCATGTGTTCGGCGTAGGATGTAGTCATTCTGGACACAAAAAAAAGTTTTTTTCCTTAGTCAAAAAATAATTTTTCTGCGATATTTTTCTTTTGCTAGCAAATAATTTTTATTATGATTCTTGTAGGATGTTAACACTTTGAATGTGTGTGTGTATGTGTGTGTGTGTGTGCGTGCGTGTGTGTGTATGTGTGTGTATGTGTTTGTGTGTGTGCGTGCGCGTGTATGTATGTGTGTGTGTGCGTGCGCGTGTATGTATGTGTGTGTGTGTGCGTGCGTGTGTGTGTGTGCGTGCGTGTGTGTGCGTGTGTGCGTGCGTGTGTGTGTGTGTGCGTGCGTGCGTGCGTGCGTGCGTGTGTTGTGTGTGTGTGTGTGTGTGTGTGTGTGAATAGATAGTAAAACGAAGAAATTATATTCTCGACCTATAATGTTTGGGAAAAAAATTAAGTTTTAAATGTACATTTTTCTAACTAATTAAATGTTAAATATGAAGCAAGTTTTCATTATGGATTAACGTTTGAATGAGAATATACAAAATTAAAAAAAAATGTCATAACTAAATTCATAAAAGGAATCCATGTCTCTTACCAATGGCTCAATAATATTTTTGAAAGACAAAATTCGTTCCAGGCTACATAATATCCACACAATTTAAAATAGCCTTTATTTTTTTCAATTTCTTATTAAATACACTGTGATTGTTTAGAAAATTACAATGCCTTTATTATCACAGATGACATTAATATTAATTTTTTTTACTTGAATGAAACTGAAAAACAGTTTCATAAGACCAAAAGTTTCAAAAATGTCCTTTATTAACAAATCAAACAAATTTAAAATTATAAAGTTAACTATAATCTCCTATTGTTTCACTTTATTGAATGAGTGCTTCTTATGTAGTTCACCAATCCTGTCAAAGACGAAATTCAGCTATTTTCAAATTATGTTAATATTTTTATAAATTAATTGAAATTCTTCGAAAAAGTCATCATTTATCTTTATGAGATATTGTAAATACTGTTAGCAAATGTTGAAAGTTTATGTAAAAATGGCATTGATTTCAGAATACCCATAAAGCAGTGTTACACAAAAAAAGGCTTAATCAATATTACTTAACATTATTAGCAATTAATATTACTTTTATTAAATATTTATCTAACGAGAAATCAAGGAATAGTTTGTGTTTGACAATTAATTAATCAAGGACTCAGAGAATCATAGACTGAAGTTTCTAGTGTTTTTTTAGTAAATATACTATGCGATACTCCATCAGTAAATTTTAATGTTCTTAGTGATGAATCTCTCTGTACCACAGTGAGGACGCATCTTCAACTGAACAATTTAAAACTAAACACATATATTTTTACTAAAATAAGAATGTATCCGCTTATAAATTTAATTTTCAGAGTTTAATAGATGAAATTGATTCAAATTTAAAAATTCGTAATCTTATTGATTAATTAATTACAAAAATTAGTATACGTATTTAACCTTTAATTTAATTAAAATTAATAACGATCAAATGAATGAACATACTAGATTCAAACAAATGTCTTAGATTCCGTCTCAAGTAAAACCCTAAAGTCATAAAGTTCTTTTTTTTTGTATGACCAAGAAAGCAATAGCTTTTTCATTGGTAATGTGAAAACACCATAGTTTTAATTCATATAAAAATTTTAGAGCGTTGGACTTTTATCTTGTTAATAAATTCACGTTTCTAAAAATAAACATACAAGATTTTAAAATGTCCGATATATTTTTGTTCTTAGGTAGAAAAATATTTCTAAAATCAATTATTTGACAAATTTAAACAGTTCTTCATAAAAGTTAATTGTATCTGTTTCAATGAATTTTTAACTACCTATAACTAATTCACAATAAATTTAATATAAAAAAATATAATTTTTTAACAAAAAAAGTTTTCTCTATTTTAATTATCCATATGTAATTTATTTAATAATTACCGATGTTTGATCCTGTTTTTTAGTAATGTCGAAGTTACAGTTTAATTAGTTTTTCCGAAAATGAAATGATTTTATTTTAATAAGAAACTAATTAATTTCAAGTGTATTTTTAAATTGTTATGATATGATCAACTATTCTTTTGGGGAATTAAACAGAGGATAAGAGCAGATAATTATTTTGCAAGGGAAAAAAAAAGATCACTAATTCTTCATCACAATTTACAGTTCTTCCTTGTTAGCGTTTGTTAAAATTTATGTGCATTTTTATTTCGCTTTTTCTTTCCACATCTCTTAAGTGCTTAACGGGCGTAAGAGATAAATTGTGAATTCTTAGGGTTATATTTTTTACTGTGTATATTTTTTCCATTCGCTTGATTTCTTGTCTTTTAAAAAACTAGAATAAGTTTTGTATTACATTTGCTTCATAACACACTTAATTAGTATTCTATTCTTTTTTTTTTTTAGAAGAAGAAGTGGACCAATTATCTGGATCTCTTTTCAATCGAGCACTCAGCAATAATCTGCACGTCTCAAACCAGCAGACTTGCACGATTTCTCAACCTTATCATGGTGACGTGTGTACGTACGCTCCGACGTACGACAACTATCTCTATCAAATGAAATCTCGTACTACCCCTTATTCAAGACCATCTATTACATATAGTGGCTATAGTGGAGGTCAGAATTATAGCCTGTATTCTAGTACTCGACCCAAACAAAATGAATATGCTCCCAGATGAAATAAAAACTATATTGTTATTTGATGGACTCCTGTCTTGCTCATGGACTTTTCTGTATAAAGTACTGATTATAAAAGTGCAATATTAATATAATTGTGAATGTGTTCGGCTGTGTACATGAAACATATTTGCTCATCTGAAGTTTTGTACAGTGCGCTCTTTATTGTATGTTATTTGAATAAAGTTATATATTATTAATTATATAAGATTTTCTTCTAATGCAGTTTGTTTATTATTGAGACAATTTTAGTTAAATTATTTGATTTGCACATTTTTTTAAACAAAACTGCTATTATATTTATGAACACCAATAGCTATCAATAGCATAAGTTTTAATATAAAATTTATTAACAAATAGAATATGCCTTAATCACTTCGATACATTAATGAGGTATTATATCGAGGGATGATACATTATTTTCGATATAATTGTATTTAGCATTATGATATCCTTAAAATATTTAAATAGGAAAATAATTGAAAACGAATATGACAACAGTATTATATCGAAAAACCATCACTATACCGACAACTTGTAATTAAGAATAATAAAGAGTGAATAGTAGGCTAATATAAAATAGTTGAGTAAAGTGAAGGATCTTTTTTATGTGTAATTTTTAAGTCACACAGTAATTTATTTTATGGGTTATTTAAGCTTTTTTATATTAATTATTATATAGGGCAAATTTCACCATAACTGTAATAAGCTTACGACCTAAAGGGTTACAGGGATCCAATCCATCTGGAATCAGTGGTTCTTAGTTTATTTTAAGTACGTTTTAAATTTAAAAAGTGAATAAATCGTTAAAAGCAATAATGAGAATATATACAATATATATATATATATATATATATATATATATATATATATAAAAGAAAATTGAATAGTTTAAATGTAATTAATACCATAAAAATTTTCTAAGAACTTAAAAGGGATTCAGAGATCAGCAAACCTCCTTGTAAGTCTCAAGTTTACATTGTGCTAGAGGCCACTGCCAATAACTGACATACATGCGAAGGTACTAATGAATTGAAGTATTATAAAAAGATTAATGGTATTTATGCAGGTGAATTAATGCAGAAATATATTTACAGTTGGAAATTAAGTTCATTTGCATGGAAATCTCCAGCAATAACTTCAAATCAATTCAAATAAATCTGTAAGTATTAAATTATTCATTTCGAAGAGTTTTTGCCATAATAAAGCAACGAATAAATTTAGTGGAATGAATTTAGAAGACGAGTAAATTTCGTGAAGGGAGAGAAAGATTTTTATAAATTTGTACGCACGAAGTGTAATGATAAATTTAAATATTTTTTTTAAAAATATCATGGCACACGAGAGAGTTTCTAGTTCTAGGACCCCAAGTTCTAGGACCAGGTTTTCTATATATCACTTTTAAATCATTAAAAAAATCTTGATGTCCTTTGTAGTGTATTCAAACTTTGACAAATGAAGTACAGAAATAAGTTTTAAAGCAACCAAAATTTTAAGCGTTAAATCTGTTGGAGAAAGACTGTTTTCATTTGCTGACTGACTATATGTTTATCACGTGTTAAAAAGAGAAAAGCGTTCATTGAGTTTGGACAAAAACATAACAATGCTGTAAAGATTTATTATGAAAGTAGAAGCCAGGTAGAAGTTGGTTTCACATTCGTAATTTTAACTCAAATCTATTCTAATGTTTGATTAAATTCGTATCGAATGATAATTTCCACACACACACACACATAAACCCAAATTTTTAGGTTTTTTCAGCCAAAAAGGACGATTGTTTTTATTAAAAAAAATTTATATTTCTCTCGTTGCTCAAAAAAATTATTTTTAAACCTCCTCACAATTAATTTATCATATTCCATTTTAATATGTTACATCATTTTCTCGAAAGTTCTTTCATTACACTTATAAATTTGAGCACGTGTGATATAATATAAGTAATAATAAATAATAGTAAATACTAAACATTAATTAATACTAATTTTATACTAATTTTTTTTTTCATTTAAATCTTCAGAAACTCTTTAAGACTTCTTTCCGTTAGCTCCCATGTATTTTCTAAGTAATTATGGTTGATGAAGAAACAGGACATAAACAATAGTATTGGATTACAACCATTTTCATACAGTTTTGAGTTAAAAAATGACATTTTTTACACTCATGTTTCTACCATCATCATTAGTGATTATTATTAAGTGTTAAGATTAGAATTAGTGTGTGTGTGTGAGAGAGAGAAGTAACAATTTCTATGAATGTTCTCAACACCTCGAAAATTATATTTAAATTTAAAATAGTAGTGCTGTAAATGGTATGAACATCCAGAATTTCTTCATACACTTTATAATTTTTATCTATTTTTTGAATAAATATTAACATTCATTCGATATTTGAAACATCTGTTGATTCCTTCAGGCTCAAAAAACTGCCGCGCAAGTATAGCTTTTTTTTTTTCAGAAATTTATTTATTTAATATATTTTTTTCAAAATCACGTCTAATCTTCAAACTGTAGTATTTCCTGATTAAAAGATGTTTTTGATAAATTTTTAGTGCATCTTTTCTCTATCTTTGTAATCCTGCAATCTTTATTACTCACCATTTACAAATGTAATAGCGCTTCACGCTCCCAAAACACATGTCCGAAGTTCAATCCTTGTACTTAGCAAGGTCGACTCACTCAGTATTTCATCTCTTATTTCATCCGTAAAACAAAGTGCCAATCATGAGAACATAACACTAGGGATTACACATTAGGCTGATCACTTAGTCAAGACATATAAGCTTCTCATTAAACTCGCAGTTATGAAAACAGAAATGGATTGGCCTTGTTCCCCATTGTGCTGCAGTGCTTCTGAGTTTAGTATTTTATGTTTAAAAAGATTGGTATTTTTCCTTGAAAGTCATACACATTGCTTTATTGCATGTCAAGAAATATTGATGTCACAAATGTAAAAACTGCTCAAATTTTAGAAATACTTTTTGTCTCACGATTTCAGTTGGAGACATGAACCATAATTTATGAAACTTAGACTTTTAAAACGATGATGGGATAAAAAATTTTACAAGCAAATTTTATGATATTCTAGATCAACAAATTATAAAAGTACAATGAGATAATATAGCTACAAGCTCACGTTTCTCCAAATCCTTTGCGATAGACTTTCGAAGTATTTTAATTATAAAATACGAAAGATATAGCTAAATATATCATAAAAATAAGTCTACCTGAGTCTCAATCAGAAACATTGAGTTTTCTCCTAATTCATTGACGCTGCTTTTAATTGACTTCACTCAACTTTACAAATTAGGGATAGGAATGTCCTAACCTTAAATGAAATGCTTTGATCAAAATGATGAGAAACTTTTTTTCAACATGTAAATGGATCTTAATTCAACTTAACAATTTGTAAATTGATTGGTATACTCAACGAAAACAGACGAGGAATTATTTCTAAATACATTGCTCGCCACCCAAATTACAAGACCAAAAACGATAGGAGATATCATAACAGAATTTATTTTATAGATAACATGTTGAACTAGTATCAAATGATTAAATTTATAGATTTCTATGAAGTGTGGCTCCTGCCAAAATCAGTAGCCAGGGTAGCCGCCATTGTTGGAAACCACCACTGTCATACGCCTCGGCATTGACTCAAAGAGACTTTGTATGTGTTCTTGGGGTACAGCAGACCAAACAGTTTTCACAAGTTGTCAAAGTTAACCTGGTGTGGCAGCTGGGGATATAATCTAGGTCAATCGTTGAGCAACCGTGGACCACATGTTTTCTATCGGTAGAAGATCCGGAGGACGAGCCTGCCAGGGACGCAATTCAATCTGGTGGTTGATGAAGAAGATTTGGAGAATGCGTGTCACAAGTGGTTGCACATTATCCTATTAAAATATGGCTGTAGGCAAGCACTGAATGTAAGGAAGGACAACTGGCTCTAACACCTTGGAGATGTAGCTCTGGCTGCGTATGCCTACTAGAGGAGAGAAAGAGTGATATCCAATACCAAACCATACCATAATACCCGGTGTAGGACCAGTGTGGCTGTACAAAACGCAGCTGTTTAACATCATCTCTCCAGGGTGTCTCCAGACTCAAATGTGACCATCTTGGGATTGCAGACAGAAGCATGGCTCATCAGTAAAGACAATTTCATTCCATTCTGCCGTCAACATCCTTTTTTCATTGCACCGTTGACGGCGGAGATGTCTGTGGTTCTGCATCAATTATAAACGAAGCAATGGACGTCTTGCGAACAGACCACTCTGTGGTAAATAGCGTCGAATGATAGTCGCAGACACTAGATGATGCGTTACAGACTGAATGTGACTTGCTGTGGTTCGTGATGTGGTTGAGCGATCCGTCACTGCCATGTGCACAATTTGCCTGCCATCAGGTGAAGTGGTGCACTGAGGTGGATGAGATCGAACACGTCTGTCCGTCGTTCTCTCTTGCATCCAACGATCACATATCCCAATTGAAATCGTCGAAATCTCCAACCCTTAAATAGCACTTTATAATGGCCCCACAGACGTGCGTGATATGAGGCTACGCTGAAATCGAATCATTTGCATATCTCATTTCAGCTGAAGCTTATTTCATGTTTTTTGCGTGCTTCCTTCAGGGTGTTACATTTACGGTGGCCAGCAATGTAGTTTAAAAGACTGATAATATGCCTATGTGTGTCATTTGAATAAGATCAGAATATGTCTAAATAAGCCAACAGATATTTCAGCTTTTATATTAAATAAAGGTCATCGGTTGATACGTTCGTACTCTTTCTTCTCCATTTTTCTTACTTGATTTATTACTAAATTTTTCATATAATTTATTAACAGAAAAGTATAATTAATTCTAAAAATTAATGACAAAAACCAATTGGAAAATTTAAAAATGTCAGTAATATAAAAATATGTCACATTTCATATATTCATCCCATTTTAAATAAGTTGGTCTAATTTAAGTATCTTTTCAAAATTTGTGTCTTAAATAACAGCAACTGCTGATATGTAGCATGTTATAATAAAATAATCGATTCTCATAATATTGAAAACTTTGTGTTACGTATAATTGTATTTATTACTTGTATTTGTGAATGTGATTGTTCTTACTGCTAAATAATACAAAACATTTAATCAATTTTCTGCGTAAAATAATGCATAATTATTTATGGTTTTAAGAAAACTTCTTTAAATTTTCTCGAAATACTAAAGACGCAAATATATTTTTAATCAAAATTAATTGCTAGCTAAAAAATGATTTTGCAAAAAAAAATTTTTTTGTAGTTACTTAATTCTTAAAAAATTTATCAATAATTAATTAATTACAATTAAATTAAATTTATTACTTCCAATTAAATTTATCACAATTCGATTAAATATATTTACTATTTATACAAGTTTTTTTTTTCATAATTAGGTGAAAATTTTAGATTATTGTTACACACAAAAGTAAAATGTACCTTTTAGACATACTGCAATTTATATAATTTTATTTTTAATATTTTAGTAATTAAATTTCATCACTTATATTACGAAAGTAAATAATTTGTTGCTAAATTATTTTAGCTTTTCGTCCAAGAATCTGGATGAAAGGAAGATTTTTTTTTCTTTTGCAATATCCCCAGTCATGCTGTGGTTATTGTTTCTACTCAGTGATCTACAAGTATTTGAATCGAATCCTACCGAAGACAAGTAATTCCCTATTTCAAGCTAAATTAAAATTCAGAAAAATTATGAATATTCAAATCTTAAATAATATATATATATATATATATTATTTCTGATATATATATATATATATATATTATTTCTGATATATATATATATATATATATATATATATATATATATATATATCAGAAATAATTTCTAAATAGAAGAAAATTTCAAGTTCCAAATCTTGATAAAATTTTGTCAGTAAGAAAAATTCTCTTTCTCTCTCATGAATGTATATTAAAAAATGCAAACCCTATTAAGTATTAAGACAAAAAAAATTTTCCCTCATGCATATACTGTGAAGATATTTTTCCGCTCATAGAGACATTTAAAAAAAATCCGCTTTTTGGCGAAAAACATGGCGTAGCTGCGCCTCCTGATACAGAACCGATAAAGTCAAATACCAATCACGATCAAAAAATTATATCCTATTGATATATAATCAATCTTTGATCTAAAGATAGAGTTGCTTTTAAAAAACAAATATTACATAATTATTAACACATATTATACATAATTATTTTGAAAAAAAGAATAAATATGTATATTTTATTTTACTTTATTTTTATCATTTTTTTCCGTTTTAGAAAATAAAGCTTTGATATTGTGGTATTTGTAAACTTCAGCATATCATTAAAAAATTTTATTTCATTACAATTTTGAGTATTTTTATTATTTTTCTTCATGTTGTTCATCTTTACGTTTGTTTATAAATCAAGTCATTGATTTAAAGTCTATCAGCATTATTTTTCATTCGAACCTTATTTTTCTTTAAAAATTGAGATTTCAAAGAAATGTTTATACATTTCCCTGTTTCATTAAAAATAAATCAATTCCGTGCATTGGATATAAACAAAAGGAATTATTTTTCATTGATGTTCATAGAACATTTGTTATAATAAGCATCATAAAAATCTAAATAAATAACAAATTTTTTCATTTCTTGAAATAGTAATATGCGTTCCCTTTTCTTTTACAAAATATTTTAATACTTTAAAGTGTGTAAATTTCTCGATTGCATATTGAACTTTACAGTGACAAAAATTTTATAAATTAAATATCGCGATTTAATACTTTTATTAAATTATCTGTCAAGTTGGAGATAAATTTTACACACTAAAAGTTGCAATAAAATTTTCCGTACCATTAAAAGTACATTTGGAAAGAACATGAAAATGACTAAAATTTTGTCCTAATTCAATGGTCAGCAGATTGAAAGGATGGATTACAAGTGCATTGAAGGAATGATTTTCAATCTACTGATTAAAATTTCTATAGCATTTCAACTTTGAAAATCTTACATTTAATGAATTAATACCACGTCGAAAGTTACGTATTTATTATAATGTAAAACTGCAGAGCTGTAAGAAGTTGGTATGGTGAATTAGATAACCTCTCAACATATAGGTTGTCGGCCGAGTAAAAAAGAATAGATATGTTAGTCAACAACGCTTTGAAGAGCAATGTGATAAGAGCAATATATTTGAAACTTATAACAAAACAGAAAAACAATATTATTAGATCAGTTCTTTTAGAATCAGTTTCATCGTTATCATCTATCCAATATAACCACATTAGTTCATGTTTGATGCATGACGCAGCTGCCCCAACATGCTTCCGTGTACCATGGCCTGAGTTGGGCTCTACCAGTTACACAGAAGTAGCCAGCTGGAGTCTTCGTGATTTTGAAGCATGGACTGAGCAGAATACTTGGCCGGCCACCCCCAGAGTTATTATTTCACTGCGATCATGTCCAGTTTTAACGTGCTCCAGCAGCTTTTAGTGAACCTGATAACTAGATGATATAAGAAATGATTCTTGGTATACTTATACAAAATATTCATACCTAGACATCAGGGAAGTCAACGTTTGTAAATTCACATGAATAATCACATAACCTAAAAAAATATAAATAACTAAAATATTTAATATCCAAACTAATAGATTTTCAACTAAAAGAAATTAAAGTCTAATAAGATGAATTTATTTACTTAATTCTAAATTTGTTTTATAGTCATTGTAAATATATTTCAAAATTTTTAAGTTAACATTTAAATGAATAAGCACAAACAAAATTGTTTATTTAAAAAACAACCAAAATTATTTGTTCATATAAACACTTTATGTAAAGAAAATTATTAAGAAAAAAAGTAATTATATGAATTTAAAATTAAATTCAATATTAATAATTCAATATAAATAACATAAGATAATTCTGTTAATTTGCTAAGCAAATGTTGTATAAGCAAATATCCTATCTGTAAATATTAAAGAGAAATTTTCATTAAGAGTTAGTTTTATAAGTTCTTTTAATGATCAGAACGTTATGCATCGCTTTTTGCCAATATCGCACAAGGCTTATAAAGCTACAATGCCAAGGAAAAATTTTTAATAAGAGAAGCAAAAATTAATGAGAAAAAATGCAATTAAAAATAAACAGTTATGAAAATGTTTAGAGAGAACAAACTCTTCTGACATTACCATGTCTCGAAGGAATAGAATACAATGGCATGGGCATTTGCTCTAACTCTTTACAAGGAATTTCTCTTTCATTATAATTTTAATAGTCAAGAAGTAAATGAATAGGATTTTCCTAGTCAGACCTCCATTTGTACATTTCGTTACAAGACAAATGGAGACAAAATAGATTATATAATTATCACTTCCAAAATTGACGCAAATTTTTCGAAACTAGTCAAAAATTGAGTTAGTTTAAAATCTGTGAACAACCTTATTGTCTATGATGCACTGTAGGAATTTTTCTTTAATCCACTCACATTTGAGGTAGTTGCCAAATCTTTACGTTATTTCTGATTAATTAATTACTCTGTGAAGACATTTGAAATATTAAATAAGTGTTGCATCATTAAGTATAGAGTTTTAAGTAAGTAGCATCTTTTGCTCGGAAATTAACATATTCCTCTCTTCTCTCTCTCTTATTCGAAAACAAAAGTAAAATTAATTGATGTACTATTTCCAGTGCCTTCGTATAAATTGAGTTATAGTTTATAATTTTCCATCAACTGCTTTTTTTTTCTTTTTTGTAGATAACAAGGGAAAAAAAGTCCCAACAAATAAGAATATTTCTCCGTGGATTTTTTATTGTATCTGTAAAAGCAATATCAATAGAAAGCAGCTCAACGGAAATTAGAACATTCATCATAAATTTTAAACTCTCTTGAACTTCAGTCTCTATTTCCTGTTAAAGTTAAATGAATGCAAAATCAACTCATCATCTATCAATTTTATTCCTATTAAAGTGGTCAATTACATAATTTTGATTATTATTTATTCCTTTTAAGAAAACAAGAAATAATGAAATCTTCTGGAAAGGTGAGGAATTTTATCATTTAAGCAAAATTATCGTTTGATGAATCTAAAAAAGGATATTCTATATTTATTTTATTTAAAACTCCTATATATATATCAGTTAAGAGGGAATTTTCAAAGAATATGAAAAGCACACATAGCTTAATATAATATATTCTCTTGAAATTCTCAAAAGAGTTCTTTCATAGTTTTCTTACTTCGTTTTTAGTTGATTTTTCCCTCCAAACTCTGTGAAATCCTTGAAATAGAAGAGATTGTAGACAAAATCTTTTTCTTATATAAATAAGTTTTGTTTTATTGTTACTATAATATCGGAAGCAATTGGACATACTTTATACGCGAGGAAATGTTTTCCATACTTATTTGAAATCATCCACGAAATATGCTTTTTCCACTGAAGTTTTCGATCAGTAATAACCAATACTTATTTTTCTCATCTATGGGAATAAATGTGTTTGCCTGTCGCCCAACGATATTTTTTATCTTACGCTGGATTATAAGAACGGGACAAACAATGAATTAATAAGTAAATGGTCGTCTAAACTTTAAATTCATATTTGTTTCGTTGTAAAAATTTCTGTGAATTATGATTGCTTTGCATTTTTGGGAATAAAATTAAATATTTTTTTAAATAAATAAATAAATACTTAAAAACAGTTAAATTGCGCGCTTTCATCATTTGTAACTGGAACAGAATTGAAGAGAAATCGCTTTAAAACTTCATATTAATTACTCCTATAAATGAGTCAAGTAACATCAATGCATCAAATAGCCAAATATATCAAGTTTTGGTAGCGCTTCTATGAATGAACCTAGTGCAAGGAAATATTTATAAATGTTAGGTTTGGAGATTTGTAAGAACCTATATAATGAACCTCGTGATGGCTGACCAATGGTTTTGGACATTGATGAGGATAGTCTAACATGTGGTGAACTTTTAAGGGTCTAGAGCTCGATAGATTACTTCGACGACTAAAGGCCACATTTCTTGTAAATCACTTTCTTTTTTACAATTGAAAATGAGACTAGAACTTTATTGGTTACTTTATAGTAGAAATTTGCAATCAAGTGAAGAATATCAAAGCTCTCATAATTTGTCATTTCTTCTCGAAAAATATATATTTTTTTATCTTATATATATATATACATACATACAGGGGGTTATCATTGTTAAAATGTCTGTGTTTGGAGTTCATTTTAGCGCAATCTAATAGCCGAAATGGCGCCAAAATTGGTATTTAGACTAATCAAAACACAATATATATATATATATATATTCCGAAAAAAAAAGTTCCAAAAATTGCCGCAAGGACATTTTGGGGCGCTTTACAATGTATAAAATGTAAGAAAAGGAAAAGATTAACACATACAATCGTACAGTTAAATTATTGTTTATTTACTACATTAATTTCCCCGGTATGGAATTAGACCATATTCAATGTGAGCACCGTCCTCTGAAATAACACTATGCATCCTGTGCACAACTTTCTCCACAGCCTTGCACAATATATCACGAGGAATTTTCCACACTTTGTTGTCTTTTAGAATAGAAAAATTTGATACTCCAACATAAACGCACGTTCCTTTAACGTGAAAGGCATGCCCGCTGGAGCTCGCTTACATCAGCTGAGATTATTTGTCGAAGATGTCTACTACTTGCTTTTATAGCTCCTATTATTGGCACTGTCATCGCACAGATTTGCACTTTTCTTTGATACCCATGTTTTATGTTAATTCTCGTTATTGTAAGCTACCTAGCGGTGACTTTTAGAACTTTTTTTTACAGAATTCTTTTATGTTTTGATTAGTCTAAATTATAATTTTGGTGTCATTTCGGGTATTAGATCATGCTACAAAAATCACCCTATATATATATATACAGAATTATAATATTTAAGTCAAGGTTAGCAAACTGCTATGATGCTGTATGTCATTTTCGGCATTAAATATCATGAAAGTCCTACTCTTCATTAAAATTCTTTCTATCTGATAATTTTTATATTGGATAGTTTAAGTACCCTTCTTATGAAACAATATAAATAAGAGTTTCTTGGAAAATAGAATAAATTTATTTAAGTATCACGAATAAACAATGGAAATTTTATTTAAGGTCATTAAACTATATTTTCATGCTACTACAAAATTAAATGATGATAAATGTAAGTGCAAATTAATGTGGGTGCAATTAAGTTTTATGATGTAAAAACAAATTGGAAATAGAACATAACAAAAAAGAGATAAATCGATCTAACTTAATGAAGTCTGTAAATAATTTTTGGTGATATTTTTTATTTGCGCAGTTGTTTTTTTACAAATTTCTTTTCAAGAAAAGCGCTTTGAAAAATTTATCCACCGTCAAATTCATAGAACATTATATAGTAAATCTCGTACAACGGAAAATTTAAAAATATCTACCTTCTAAAAGTTTTTCAGATTTTGACTATTCTCGAATTTTTTATAAGTTCCAGTAATCTTTACGATAAATCTACAGCTTCAGCATTACTTTTACAATTCCATTATGAAATTTTTATTGGGGATACTTTTAAGTAAAGGAAAATTTTTGTTAAAGGAGGTGCATTTTACTTCTCATTAAAAATCAAAAAATTTCTCTCAAATTGATATCTATTATCCTATTACTTTTATAATGATTATTTTTAAAAAAGTTTTGATATTATTGTTAAAAATAATTAATATTATTATTTTATAAATAAATAATATTTCAAAATCTTTTAAATAATAAAAAAGCCAGTTTAAAAATCATCAAAAATTAAAAGTTAATAAATCAAATTTATATTTAATAAATAAATTTGTGATAAATAGCCAACTCAGAAATTATGATCATCCGAGAAAAAAATTTCATATTTTTTGTTAATATTTAAACAGTCGTAAATGTAACTTTGATAAACATCGCGTTCTGAGCTGTTTAAAATTATCCATACTAAAACCAATAGAAATGAATAAAAAAATACGCGATCTTTAAAAAACTCTCAATTTGTCAAATATAAATATTTTTCTTATAAGAATTTTAATGTAGGCTTTCAAAAGGAAAGCAATGCATCGTTACTCTTTCTAGTAGCAACAGAAATCTTACAAACTTTAATTTTTAAGAATATTTTTAAAAAATAGGAAAAAAATCATACATTTTTTTATTTTTTATAAAAACTGTATTTTTGTGTTTCAGAAGTTTTTCAATCCTGCAACAAATCCTTCTTTATTTTCATCCTGAAATAACTCTTTCAATTAAGTAAAAAAAAATTCTTAATACTTGAAAAATAATTAATATGACTGCCCAATTTCAGATTCATTGATTTCCATTTAAATTACGATTTACAAAAAAAAAAAGAAAGAAAAGAAACGAAAGCTAACGCATAGTGTTCATAACAAGTGCTATATAAAATAAAGAATTTTTTTAAATTAAAGACAAAAAGAATTTCTTTTAAAAACACGGCTTTCTGCAGAAAAAATTTTAAATTTGATCTGTGGGGCGCATTGGAGTAGAACAGTTGATCTCAGATATTGCTCTTTTTTTCGGCGTTTATCATTCTATAATTTCATGTTTATGGAAACAATTCCAAACCACACAGACAGTTGTACGAAGGCCCGTAACCGGTCGCCAAGGGTTACAAACCACGAGGAATATCGATATATTGCTCTACAAGAAGAATGGCTATTACTTAATTCTGCGGTGGTTGACCACCTAATTGAAAGCACGTCACAAGGTGTAAACTTTGTATACACAGATGATTGTGGATCACATACTCTATTATGCCCTTTTTTTCATTTTATGCAGTTTATTCTGTTGAAATCTCTAGTATGTATTTATCTGATAACTTACAAAAATTTAATATTATTTTCATTTTTGTATATAATTATTGATTTTATGCATAAATATCTATATTATTTTCCTGCCGAATTTTGTGTCAATCAAAGTAGTATTTGATTTTTTTTTTCTTTTGCATTTTACATCTTTGTGCTTAACTTTTGGAAGTGAGTGTATTTTTAATATTATTAATAATCTTAATTTTAATCTTAACTAATATTTTTAAAATTTAATTTTATTAAGTTATTAATTTCATTTTTCCTTTTCAACTACTTTTTTGATATCTGATAATAAAATGGTGCAAAAAAATCTTGTTTATGTTTATGGCAACGCGTCATGGAAGTTAATAAAATGGTTTTAACTTTCTTTAGTGAATTTTAATTATTCCAGATTATTTTTACCTGAAAAATAAAATTCCTATGCAAACAGTTTCACTCACACAATAACAAAACTAAATTTTTTAATCTCTCTTCATGAAATGTCTTATTCTTTCTCCATATTAGAATCAAGAACGCACAGTTTCAGTATCTTCTATAATAATTCGATTAATATTTTGGATTTTAAATTCTATTTTTTTCTTCTGTTGTTTAGGCTAACACCCAGCAACAAATATAGGTTGCCAACCAATGATATAAGACGATCTTCCAATCTCCAATCCACTTAGATCTTCATTCATGATTATATGACTACATTTGGTGCTGGGTATTTTGACTAACGCTCCACACCAAAAGTAGGTTGCTAATAAATTGATTACTAACAAGTGATACAAGACGATCTTCCAATTCCTAATCCACTTATATCCTTCATTCATGATTATCTGATATTTCTCATTATAATAACGGGAAATCAACAATCAAAATTTGTTAATTGTTATTGTAATATGTACGATTTCTTTGTGTCTACATTTTTAATCGGATCCTATTTCATCCTTTCAATGGGTCGATGAAATGAGTACCAAGCAATGGGGCTTTCGCGTTAAATTGACCATCTCAGGGGTCCTAAGTCAGCCTAAGGAAAATACAGATTTAGGCTTGGTTTGTTGTGCCACTGGTTTAATTTTAGTGATCATATGAAGTTACAAATTCTAGTCGAAGTTATTATCTGCTTACATTCGGGGTTTTTTTTTTTTTGCATTGGCTCAAATTGAAAAAAAAAAATAATAATTCTGAAATATCACCATGTCTGACAATATTTTATCCAGTTTCATTTTAAAAAGAAAAACAAGCAGATTAAATAATTTTTGAATTTTTTACAATCTCTATAAATGAAACGTTGGTAGAATCACCTGTTTGGTACTAATGTATTCAAGGATTAAACATGTTTTGATATATCACACATTTAAGAGTTATCATAAAAAATCATTTATTGTTTTGTTTATTACATTTTTAATAAATGATTTTTTAATCACTCTTGGAAGAAAAAAAAAGTGGAGCAATTCAGGCTCTGGAATAGTACTGCTTAAGCGCACATAATCTTTCTCTCAAAGAACTATAAAATTTTTTTGCTTTGATATTTATCCTACAATTTTTTACATCCTGACGTATACCTAGGCACACCATGAAAAAAGAATTAACCCCAGAGAAGGCAGTCAAATTATTTCTTATTTAATAAGAATACTGAATAAATGACTTCGAATTTAGTTGAACATAAGTATCATAATTGTTAGCCTTCATTAATAAAGTATAATTTCTCAAAAGAATATTTATTCATAAAATGGCTTAAAAAATCTTATTTCTTATACTATGCGAGTAGGATGAAAAGTAATACACACTCTTGTAGAACACGAAGAGAAACAAATAGCACGAGAGATCAAGCGAAAAACTTATATTTTTTAATATAGTTTCCAATAAATTAATACATTTCTTTTACCATGTAACAAATTTTGCAAGATATTAGCTCTAAATTTTCTCTAATAGTCTATTGGAAGTATTTTATCAGTATGTGCTCTTATTACAAGGTTATCTGTAGTAGTGATCAGACGTTCGCTGCGTTTCGTTAACAATTATGGTTTTACATCGTTTCCATAAACAACCTTTAAACGATGATGAATCTCAGTTGGATTCAGTTTTCCAGCAGTTTAAAATTCAATTACAACGCCTTCTTTGACACAGTGTTACATTTGCATTGATATAGCATTATAATAAGGATCCATATACTTCGGTTTCTCCAAATATACTTAGTATAATTTAACGATTTAAAATGTCCACAAATAATTTAAAACAATCACATGTCTATATGAATTACAAGCACGAGTCCATTGCATTTAAACTTAGTTTCGTATTATTCAATTTGTTTTATAAAATTTTCAACTATTGTAAGTCTGGATAAAATTGCTTTGGAAAAAATTCCATATTTGACAGACATAAAAGAAAATCATTTCGATAATTAATAAAGACATTTCATTGTTTTAAAGTGACAGAATTAAGTATTGATCAGTATATATGGATGAATGATCAGTACAGGTGTAGATTTAGGACAGTCATGAGAATTCAATAATGGTAGATGTTCGATTTACAAGCAATTTTAAACATTCGATTTCGAGTTAAGTTACAGACATGACAAAATTAGTGGTAAAGATTTCTGACACAGATCAAAATTAGTATTACAATCAAAATGAGAAACAATTCAAGATAAAGAAACAGAACACTTACATTGTCTCTTATGGCAAAGTTCCTTCCAACAACGAATTCTGTTGTATGTCAAACTTATCAAAAATAATATTATCGTTATCTTTTTCACAATTTCTTTAGTTTCATTTTAGAAACTGTTTATTCTTAATAAGAAAATTCTTAATAAATAATATTTTCAGAAAAAAGAACTTTCAATAACATTTCAAAGTAATATAAGCACAAAAAATTACCATTTTTTAAAATTTTTTTTAATTAGACTAACATAATTTTAATATTTAAGGACAACTCTTTCAACATATTTTATTTTTAAAATTACAACATTATTGCTTGTTATATGTAATTTATAAGTTAATTTATAATGATTTTTGTAAATTTTTTAAATATAATTTCAAATATATAACCACATAATTAATAAAAATTCCTGATGTTCAACACTTTTATAACATTTTCTAGATTAAGTAGATATTCCCCTAAAATTGTATGGTTGGAAGAGCTCAGGAACCACAATAATTGCTATTTTTGACTTTTTTTTTCCTTGATTGAAACATGATTGTAGTATTTAAGTAGTAATTAATTAGCAGGCGTTTTAAATTATTAGATAACGAGTTTCTATACATTCTCATGAACATAATTAAAATTATTGTATTTTGTACAATGCATTAAATTTTATATTATACAAATTATATATATATAAGAAATATATATACAATACAATATTACTAATAAAGACAATAAAAACTTAGATATTTAGCAGTTCATAATCAAGTAGTAGTACTGATTCCAAACTATTTAGAATCACAATCTCTTCTTTTCACAAATTACACATATATGTATATTCTTTTACTCATTTAAGATCAGATTTTTTAATTCATCATCTTTATACATTAAAAGAAAAGAAACATTTGCATGATATATTTAACATTCAAAACTTAGGTAACATTTAGTTTATATTTATGGACTACATATAATAAATATAAAATCTTGTTCATAATATAATAAAAAAATATTACAATATTTTTCCAGATAATTCTACAACTGTATTAGCTACTCAACTAATTCATTAAATTTATATTAACAGGTATTATAATCTCTATTCCAAGATTTAATAATGTTCTTAACTAATGGTTCAATAAATTTAATGAATTTTTAACAATTTACAAGTAATATTTTTAAATTTAAAAATATGTGAATGATTATATTGTAAGAAAACAGCATAATTTTAAACAGTATCAAATATTTAGCTTTATTTAAAAAAGAAAATAAAAACTTACAATCTCTTATTTATTAAGTTTTTGAAATTTTATTATCTCTTCTACAATTACACAGACCTGATCTCTTTCATTTTAAATTTTTTCCCCCATACCATCACTAGTGTCTACATTACAAACAGTTTTCTAAAATACTGAATAATAATTATTTTTGCTATTTTGACTTGATAATGGAAATAATTTTTAAGATAATTTTACACTTTTTAAAATTTTATAAACAAATGGGGCACATCTATAACTCATTTTCGAATCAAATGAATCAATCACAATCAAATGAATTGTTTTCTCATTCAAAATAGGTTAATATTAAATAATTAAATTTAAAAAGCACTTTATAAATTTAACAAAATCGTCTTCAAAAGCTGCTTGGCACCTTTTATCTTACCTCTTAAAAGTTAATTATTCTTTCATTTTAATCTCTTAAATGGAAATTAATAAAATAAATAGTCAAATATTAATGTATTATTTGAATGCTTCCTTTGCTAAATCAATAAACTCCCTAAAATCAGAAGTAAGGAAAAATGATAAAAATCATATTTTTTAAGATTAACATTTTTCATATTATTTCCACATGATTTTTGTCATGTTAATTCTTATTATAAGTGAAATTTGTTCTGAATATATACAGTTATATATTATTAACAGCTTTGGAATTAAAATTTAATAAAATTCAGAAAATGAAGTTTATTACTTTGGCAAATGAATCATCCATTTCATAATAAATATGTTAAGTTAATTTTTCATTATTCCTCATAAGTAAATAGGGTTAATCTTGTGAAATAAAAAATTGGATTTTGTAATATTCATTTATAGATAAATAAGTAAAAAAAACCATGTATTAGCTTATTAAATTCAGCTCTCTAATACGTGTAAAATTTACAAGGAATTTTTTGAGACAACAGTAAACTTTGTCTCCTATTTTTAATATATTTCCAAGATTTTGGTAAACAAATTATTTAAATTATTCACATTATGATAAAAACACAGGTATCTTGATGCATATAGATGTCACCTTCCATCTCTAAAACTTTTATCATTGAGTTAGGAATAAAAACTAAACAACTAAAAATGAAGAATTTATTTTCTGTGATTTCAATATGAATAACAAAAATTAATTACATGATTTCAAAACAATTCCTTTAAGTTACATAATATCAAAACTTTTCTGTCATGAAACTTCCCTATAAGTCAGCAAACGTTGTCCCAGCATATCCAACATTTTCTCGTTTCAAATCAATGTATTCAATGTACACTCTAAAAGAGAAGTACAACTGAAAAATACTTTTGCTTATACATTAAAATATAAAATAATTGTATTTGAATTTAAATATTGAGCATAGTTATCTTTTGAGAAAAATCCACTTAATTTTTATGGTAATGAAATTTAATGACATAAATAATATTGAAAATTTACAATAAATAAAGTAATTTCAAGATATATGAATCAAAAATACTATCATATTAGAAATTCACATTAGAGTTACATATATATATATATATATATATATATATATATATATATATATATATATATATATATATATATATATATATATATATATATATATATATATATATATATATATATATTAAATACTATGGACAATTCATATGAATAATCCATGTGAAATATTTTCCTTTTTGTTTGAGAAATAAGTAAATTAAACATTACTACTCAACAAATATAGAATTATTTAAAAAATTTCTGAGCAATTTTAAAGTTATAGTACATATAAAATTATAAATAAATTTTTTAGCACTAAAAAACTTAAAAATATTTTTTCATTGTATGCACAATAAATAGAGCAAACATAAAAAAAATTTAAGAATTATGAAAATAATGGGTATTATAAATATGTATTATAAATAATAGATCAATGAAGTGTTATATGATGTATTATGTATATGAAGTATCAAATGAAGTATTATAAATAATAGATCAATTACATGAAAGTTATTTCTCATGAAATATTTTTGAAATATGTTAATAACTAATGATAAAACAAAAATTTGCCTTATTTAAAACAAATGATTAAATCTGCAAATGCTTTTATTTACGTCATACTATTACAAAATGGAATTTATTCTAAAATTACATATTAAGCAACATAAAATTAATGCGACACATGAAACATGCAGAAAATTTATTATTTTTTTATTATTCATATAATTTGAGCTTATTTCTTAACATACATAACTGAGTACTTTAGTAACCTTTAAAAGATATATACTGAATTTGCAAGCATATAAAACAGTTTTTTTCTTTTTAAAAAAATAGATCTAAAAAAGGGGTGCAACTTATATGATGATACTCAGTTTTTAACCACATTAATTTCTGATAATTTCCTATATGTAGAGTTATGCAATTTTTCCTAGTGTCCTTGAAGAGAGTGTTAATGTTACAGTTATGTAGCGTTAAGTGAATGAATTTGTGTTATCACTGACAATCACAGCTGGATTTGTTTAAACTTTTCAATTTTTGAGAATGACTTAAGTATGTTAAATTTCTATGGTTCAATTTGCTAACATTTGTTGAAAAGTTACAGTTCAAAAACATCAGCATTGCTATAACACAACATATAAGCAACATGTGATTACATTTACTGAAGAATATGATGGAAACAGGACTGCAGAAATACATTTCAGAACACACATACCTAATAAAATGATAACTTGAATCATTGATGTGCCTTTAAATTGAACAAAACTTAAGTGTGGTATTAATAATGGACTGAATTGTACCAAGGATAATTTGTCATTTATTTGAAATCAAAATATTTAAAGCTTGTACATTTTTGGAAATAATTTTCAATTGACTTGCAATTTTATTGCCTTTATATTAACAATTTGTTGAAAAATTCTAGAAAAAGTTCAAATATGTTTTAAATGTTTTTTATATGTTTGAGAACTTATAAAATATTTCTTAATTATTTTTAACTAGTTACTTCAATTTATAAAATACAAACATGTTTTAATGTAAAAATCATTCTAGAAGAATATAATGAAATCTATTATAATTATTATGCTTTGCAAAAATTTGAAAATTAGAAATAATTTTGAATGTTATAAACATACTGAATGAAAATGTTAAGATATATTTCGCATAAAACAATGCATTCAAAATAATTCATTACAGAAATAAGCTCTTATTTCATTACAAGTTCTGATTTAAATACAGAAATACATTTCAAAATCATAAGAAACAGGCTTATTAAACATAAAAGAATTTTTTTCACTGGTAAAATAAATTGAGAAAATTTTTCAAAGTAGAATCAGGAGATGTGAGTGTTAAAATTTCTTTTATTATCTGAGTGCATGTAATTCCTGGTTTGTTTGTGACTCAACAGTGATTTTGGAACATGATGACTAATCAGATAGGAAGTTACAGATTAAAACATGTGATTATTAAAATAAATGAAAAACTTGAAAAAATAATATTCAGTATATCAGTTTTGGAAAAACTAATATTATAAGTTTGGCAGAGAATAATTCCTGATTTTATTACAAAATATATAAAAAGATTATTTTAAAGAAATTAAATCTTAAATTCGATTGAAGCTTTTCACTTTCATAATCTCATAATGATGTTTTACCAAATATGAGAGTCACACTTCAAAAGATCCTTACTATTTTAATATTAATTGCTAATTGTAAATGTTTTTCCTGTAAATTAAAATTCATTTTGACATATTTACAATTGACTTTAGGATAAGATCACCTTTATGACATGCATTTTTAAGTGAAGAATGAGGAAAATTGGATACTTATTAAGTACTAAATATATTTGCTTAGTCAAAAGGAATGAAAAAATGTGCAGAATAATTAATATATCAGATTATCATTGTTGTTGCTAATAAGTACAACAGCTTATATCTGCATTATAGATGCAAGTTTTCACAACTCAAAGTCACATATTTTATAAACAACTATAATAGTATGTGAGCTGCTGCATCCTGGTTGGTTAGGGCATTCATTCTCATTATGGGATGGTAGTAAATTTAAAACATGACTTAATCAAAGATTCACCATGTTTGCTCTTGCACCTGGGGCTATGTTAAATGTGTAGTGGTCAAAGTATCCTCCATGTGAAATGATACTTTTAAGGAACCTAGGTAGTGTATACAAGTCTTCTGGTTAATCCTTGCATTTAAATTACAAAGCGAATTTTTGGGGCTACAATGTCATTCCCATTATATGCCCTACTATACGAGGGTTACTCTGAAATTTTTTAAGATACGTGCAGACGAGAATTTACAAAATAAAAATTACGGTTTAATTTTAAAATACAAAGTATTTTAAACAGAAGACGATTTTTTACTGACTTACTTCAACTTGTTTAGCATAGAATAAATTTTAAACAGAAGAGGAAATGGAGTTGGCGTGAGAACATTTTCGTGCTATGATTTTCTATGATTTTAAAGCAGGATTAAATAAAGAAGAATACGTTCAACGGTTGCAATTAGCATTTGGTGATGAATCTCCAGCTTTTGCTACTGTATTCAGGTGGTTTAGAGAATTTAGAAGTGGTCGCAATTTTCTTCAGGATGAAGAACACACAGGAAAGCCACCGTCGGCAGTAATCCCAGATAATGTGTCTGCCATACGAAAAATGTTAATGGATGATAATCGCTATCAAATGATACAGAAGGAATTCATCATTGGATTCGCAGCCACACACAAAATCATTCATGAAGAATTGCATATGAAAAAAGTATTTTGCTCTAGGGTTCCCCATAATCTGACTGAGTACCAAAAAGAGGAGTGTGTCAGAATCAGTAAAGAAACTTTTAAATTGTTAAATGATATTGACCACTGCATCATTTTTTAAATTGTAACAGGTAATGAAATGTACATACTGTTTTTTGACGTTCCAACATGTCAAGAAAGCAAAGTATGGGTCTTTGAAGATGATCCCACATTGACAATGGTAAAAAAACAAGGTACACTGAAAAAAGTGATGTATGCTGTTTTCTCTGGAAGTATGGGATAGGTCAAGGCCATCAAGTTGGAAGGACACATGACAATAACAGCAAACTAGTATACCACTAAATGTCTTCCAGAAATTCTACAAGAACTGAATGTTAGGGGACTAATGCTTCACAATGACAATGCATCTTCACATACAGCCAGATTAACAGTTGAGTTTCTTAAACAGAAACAAATTAAAGTGATCGAACATCCACCGAATTCACCTGATCTAGCTATGTGCGACTTTTGGTTATTCTTTAATCTAAAAAAGAACTTACGTGGACGTCGTTTTCATTCAGAAGAAGAGTTTGATGTGGCTATAAATGCATTTTTTTCATCTATTCCAAGAAATGAATGGCTTGAGGCATTTAATCTTTGGAAAATTCGTCTACAAAAGTGCATTGATGCTAGAGGAGATTACTTTGAACACACCTAAAATTTTGTAAGTATAACTTTAAAAACCTAGTTGTATCTCAAAAATTACAGAGTGACCCTTGTATAATATGCCACTACTTCTTTGCAATGCTAAAAGGTGAAAATCCAAGTAGCTGAGCACTATATACCATGTTAATACATAAAATATCATTTTAACTAATTCTAAATTACCAAAAGAGTCCGATTATTCCCCTAACACATTTTTTAAATCCAATTTTAGTTCTTTTCAAATTTATAAAAGCATAACCTAAACCTTGCTTTAATTTATCTTTATTTTAAATTAGATATTTTTGTGGTTATTTGTATTATATTCTCACTATTAATTTATTCTGTAAATAATATAATCATGTAACTTGATAACTTGACTTAGAACAACCTGTAAAAAAATTAGGACCCATAAAGAACACTGTAAATTTGCCTGGATTCACTAAGTTAAATTAGTTATATACCATGAGCATGGAATATTTCTGAATATTAATCCAGAAATATAACAACACAAATTATACAGTAAACTTGAAATTAAAATGAAAAAAACTCAAGTGCATAAAAAGGAAATTGACCAATGTATTTCAGAACTTTTATCAATAAAAATTTAAGAATTTCTGTCATTCACTCATGTACAAGAGTTGTAATTTAAAATAATGATGCATCACCACAAATCTATAGCAAAGTATAATTTTTTTTAATTAAAAAGTTATATTTAAAATCACAATTGAAAGCACAATTTTTAATATTAATTAAACTATGTAGACAGATTAATAAGAGTGAAATTAGGAAGAGTTTTGCTAACAGCAAGTTCTTCTCAGCATGACTCAATAATTATTAAATTTAAAACGTATTTCAACAAATAAAATTCACATTTCAATCAAAATAAAATTGAACTTTATCAAAAAATTTTGTTGTTTTAAGCCATTTAAAACCTTTTTTAAGCAGCACTTGGCGCATGTGACAGACCCCTTGAAACTCCTTCACTACGCCAATGAAAACCATGTTAAGAGCTACTCATAAGCTTGTTAATTAGAGGTTTGTAAAGTCAGTACTTATGCATACATGTAATGTGTGTACATATGTATGTATTCATATGTGTGTGTAAGTATATATATTTTAAGGTTACAATTATATGATGGAAAATTCTAGTAAATTATTCTGATGATTAATACAGCATCACATGACCTTGATAAGAAAATGGTGACAATTATCAAAGGAATATTGTGAAAACAATGTATTAAAAATAAATTATCAGCTGATAGTTTCATTTTTAAAGGAAATATATTTTTCTAAGGTTTAAAGGAATCTAAGGAACATTTAGGAGAAATAAAGACTTTAAGGATATTTAAGAAATCAGTAAACGCAATTGTACATAATTTTGTATATCTCAATAAGTAAATGTAAAGAATAGCTATAAATAGTTGCAAGGATAAATAGATAAACAAATTATTGTTGTTTTTTTTATAATCTCTTTACAAATGAATTAAAACAACAGTAAGGTAATATTAATTGGTTTGGTTCATTGCTGTTGTATCCATCTGAAGTCAACTCAAATCATTCCATGTGCCAAAATCACTAACATCAATTGATTTGATATACATGAACCTTGCTTTATCAGATAGTCTGCAAATACTTTAAAAGTAATGTTTTTAATATTGTATCTAAAGTAGGAAAAAGAGGAGGAAAAATTTATAAATACCATCACACAGAAAGTAGCAGCAGTGAATTATAAAACATTTAGGTAATGTTTTACCATTCATTTTCAGCATAGTGCATAAAATACTTTCACAACATTTAACAATGCATTTTAAAAATATGTAAATACATATTTTAAATATCAGTTTCTCTGTCATCTATGAGGTAATTAAAATTAAACTAACAATTTTAAAATGTAACAGACTGTCATTAGAAAAATATGGAAAATGACAAAAGCATCAATGGAAAAAAGTTATTTAGTTTTTAGGCGGAAAAATTTCTTTAGCATAGGAAATCTAATTCGATTCATTAAATCTTTATTTTAGCATTAATGTGATTCAAGTCAAATTAGTTCTATTAGATTCAAGTAATTTTAGTTTTTAAGTAAACATTTTCAGCACTTAACATATGAAAATAAATTATTATCAGCTTTTAAATTTAATTATTTTCATTTTTGAAAAACTGACTTATTTAAGGTTTAAATTCAAATTATATAAACATTTACTTATTGCTTAAGATCTGTAAATTGCATTTTCTGATTTTTAAACTTGGCCAGATTTACAAAAATCTATTTTTAATAAACTATTTCCCCCTATATATTGCTGAATATACAAGTATGTACACATGAATATATGTAGCACCAATTTCTTAAATGTGCATAAAAAATTACCTATCCGGAGATAGTTCTAAGGACTTTTTAAAGTGTGGAAAAAGCTTCTTGGATATTTCAATATTTTCTTTTTTTCCTAAATTGCCAATGCTACATAAACTTGCAGATGCACAAGGATCAGAAGTTCCACCCCAAGACATCAATTGGTCAGGATTTATGTGAACAACAACATACTGAAAAAGAAATTAAGAGTAATACATAAAGAAGTTTTATAAATAATTTCACAATGGTATTAATTCAAATAATTAAAGAATTTTAAAATTTGTGAGTTCAACATTAAACACATTTACAACAAAGACTAATGTTGACAACTTATAATTCCAAGAAAAACTCACACTTTAGAAAATATTGCTCTTCCAGTTAAATCTTAGCACATGTACAAGAACAGCATATTTAAAATTACAGATAAATTCCAACTGGAATTCCAATTTTACAGAATCGCAGATATACACATAGTTAAAACTCATTATACACAAACTATAATTCTAAACACCATAGTGATTCAAGAGAAATTAAAACTCAATAATTTAATACTTTAACCAAATTAGTCAGAGCTATAGAGATTACTATCAAAAGGGATTCTTTTTTTGGTGAGTTTCAATGTAAATTTTGTTATTTTTCATACTGCATAATTTTATCCATTTTAATGAACAGAAATAAAATGATATTTTGATACTTTTTGCATGAATTTGTGCATTTATGCAAATTTTTGTTAATGATGCAGTTTTCTTTTGGGAATAAATTTAAAGATATTTTGATTGAAATATACATTCAAATATATTCCTCACATATGATCATGAAAACATGATAATGTTTAAAATAGTATAATGTCAATGTTGTCCATTATATATTTTAATTACTTAAAATATTGTTTTTTTAATCAAATTCAAATTTATCACTTCAATAAAATTAAATGTGATTTTTAAATTATTGAATTTTTTTTCTTATAAGTAATTAAAAAGCTGTTGTAATTAAAACTTGCAATTTTTTTTTTTTGCTCATATACATATTAATATAAAAGAAATATCCAATTTATTCCTCTCAAACCTTAAAGCAGTAAAGAAATATATATAGTGAATTTTCATTGAAATTTTTTGTAAAATGATATAATTAAAAGAAAATCACTGTATTTAACACAGATTTGAATTAAAATTGTACAATATAAAACAAAAAAATTATTAGCTGATTTTATCCAGAGAATTCTTGCTGCACCTACTCAATAACAAGAGATTTGTATTGTTTTTTTTAAATTATTTAATGTTTTTTCTAATTCAAAATGCAAGAAAATCTGAAAAATTCATATCAATGATCATAATTTAGTGATTTTAATCAACCTGATTCATAATACAGTTAAAATTATTTATATATGTTTCTGGCAGTATGTGTGTGAATGATATTTTTAAATTATACTCTGAAGGTTTAAATGAATTTTTTAATTAAATAACTAAAAAGTTTAATTCATTATCAATATCAAAATACAATAAATACATGAAATTAATGTATGCTTATATATTTGAAAATAAAACCGATTTAGATTAAAACTTTTAGACAAGAGTTCATCAAAATCTTGCTTAGATATAAAATATTAAATTTATGAATCATTTGAATCTTTACTCCATTAAATGAGAAAATCAAAAGATTTTATAATACTTTAGCATTCTAAAAAATCAATATTAAAGTGTAAATTATATAACTTAAGAATTTCTGATATGTTCATCAGTTTGATTCTCGATAAGATTACATTCAAACGTTTCTCTTTTTAAAATCGTTTTAAGACCAGAAATGAAAGTTTTTTTTTAAAAACTTAACTATATTGTATGCAAATATGACAAAAATAAAACTTCAGAAAACACTGATGTGTTCGAAAACATCTGATTAAAAAAAAAGGGTGGAGTGGTTTATACTTTTGAGTGTCTTCTGGTTTTCTCGTCAATTTGGAACCAGTTTGGTTAACAGTAATAAGCATTTATGTGCAATATCTGCAGATTTTAACTGTGTTTCACTGCATAGTGTTTTACGATATTTTGGAATTTCAAACACCATCGAAAAAATGATTTATGAAAAAAAAAAAAAAAAAAAACTGCACAAAATGTTCCTCCTCCCCCCTCAAAGAAAAAAAAAAGAATCGGTAGTAATAAAGAAATAAAATAATAAAAAAAACAATTGCTTGTCTGTCACAAAATGCAATACTGATAAAAAAATAGAAATATAATAAAATTTAGAGTTAATATGGTAAACAAAAGAAATTTGAAAATACCGATAGCGGCTTATGAAGAACTTCCGCAACCAATGCAGCTGTTGAATTAAGAAAATCTTCTGGTATTTTACTACGAGCAATATTAGTATTAATGTTTAAAATGGGCATTTTCAAATTGCAATTGGAATGTAGTTTGGAAATTAGAAATAATGAAACTGATTATTACTGTAAAAGATCGTAGTACGCAATTATTTCTAGACTGACAATAAACGTTTGATAACTGAAGTATAGGAAGAACTAGAGACGGTCGTTATTTGACGTAACTGTTATTTTATAACAGTTATATGTTTGTAAACGTTATTAAAATAACCAGTTACATTAAAAATTGCGTTGTTTAATAACAAACTTTTAAATTACTCCGAGCTGCCTTGAGAAGGGGTCATGCAATTTGGCAATTGGTTGCTTTAGCTGGCGGATTAATTTTAAATTAAAATTGTTCTCCAGAGCAGTTATTTTGTAATGAAATTTTGTTTGAAAACTTCTCGTTCTCGTTATTGAAGAACGATCTGTTATTCAATAAGGAAGAGAACACCTAGTTACTTTAAGAACGCCTATTATGTAATTACGAAATGTACACACACACAGATAAATGATTTTTTTTTTTTTTTTTTTTTTTCATAGCATTTTAAGGTAACTCTTTCTTTTTTTAGTAATGATAAACACAATTAAAAAAATTTTCATTGGCTTAAAAAATAATGACATCACACAAAAATGTTTAACTATCTCACATTACGACTTCGTAATAAACTAACCATATAAATGTCCTTGAAATTAACCAGATTCTAAATGTAGCAACTGCAGTCGCTCGAGCGAAGTCGGGAATAGTGTGTGGAGCATAGAAGAGTGCAGTCCAAGGCTTGCCATTCGAAAGGTGTAAGACAGTATCACGGCGAAAGCGCCTAGAGATTCTAGAAATTTAAAGTTTAGGTGAAGGGAATCTCAGTTTCACAACAGGGATTTCTGCAGAATTAAGGTCGCTTTCTTGGCAAGGAGATCAGCTCTCTCATTTCCCTCAATGCCACAGTGGCAGGGAATCCACTGGAAACACACTTTATTAAGGAATCTCTCAAGCAAAATCCTGCAATTTAGGACTCTTTGATTCTTAACCTCTTTATTAGTAGAAAGAGCTTGAAGCTCAGAAATAGAGTCTGATTTGTTAAATATTTATCCACACGTTATTAATGCTATTTTACTCTTTCCATATGCATGAAGTATAATGTCTTATTATTTATAACTATTCCTAAAATAATGAGTACTTGGATGAAACTCTTTTTCAATATTATTTTTGATTAAATGACTAAAATTACTGTAAATATGCGTAATATTTCAAATCTTATTTGTATAATTATGAATAATTTATTTTTTTAAGACTGCTTGCTTCTTATTTATTATTATTCAATTTTTTAAATTCTAGATTATTTCATATTTAAGTTTTCCTTAAAAATAATTATGCTTGTTTTTTTCCTGATTATTATTTTGTTTGTATGCTTTTGTAAATATTTGTTTTACTTATTTTATGTACGTGTAAATAAAACTGAATGGTGGAGAACAATATTAATCTAAATCTTTACTGGATTACATTGCTCTTTATTTATTTATTTATTTTTTGCTATAATGAATTTCCATTATTCGAATTATTTAAGTTTCAGTTAAATAATGAAAATAAATAGTTTATTTTTTAAATTGCACAGACTGTCACTTTGAAATTCTAATTCAAAATTTATAAGGAAATAAGATCGTACTTTGAATAAAATATTTAAATTCATGAGATATTTGTTTGATTTTTAACGAGAATTTAGATTTCATTTCGTAACAACATTTCTTTGATTTTCATAGAAATTTAAAAATATTTTACACAAATATTCTGTTTCACATGAATATAACTCTTGAGGACTGAACATCAGTTTTATGTTTAAAGAGACTATACATTTGCATCTTGAATAAAAATTATTTTCAAATTAAACATTAAATTATCAAATTATGAAAAAAAGAAACATTTTGTTAAATGAAAAGAATTTTGTTTTTATAAATAAAAAGTAATTATGTATTCTGGTGTAGTATTTAGAGTTTTCCGCTTATTGACACTGTTGTAACATATGGCCTAAAATCGCACCACTAGAATTTGAAAGTGGAACTGTTTTCCGATTGGGAGTTGAAGGTTTTATTAATCACAACACGACTTCGACTGGATAAGGCACGCTACAAATTCGGTAGACAATCCGATTAAGACGCCGTCTTATAGTAGACAAATGCGGTCTCGTCGATGTCTTAGTGTGACGTAGCTAAATCGTTGTAGCTGACGTCATGGAATTCTTCAACCAATGAGAGCACTGTCTCGCGGAATGTTGCCAAATATTTCGAACCTGCTTGAAATCTAGAGTCATCTCGCGCTCCATCCCTTTTCTGACGTAACTAAGACACTAATAACGTCATTTGGTCTGATGTGATTCTCGCGAGACAAGTCTCATGCGATCATCTATGACGTACTTTCTCCTACCTCCTGAAACTGGTTTGTACGTTCCCACTCGCTTGCTCCGACTGCTCCTCTGTGACCGCCGGCGGCGGCAGGGAACCCTGTTTTGAAAAAAAAATTGTGAGATGTTTAAATCCTATTGCCGGCTGGCAGTTTTCAGAGGTCACTGGATCTGGCGATCCTCTACCCTCATTAGATAACTGGTTCTTGGTTGGTGAGCTATAATTTGAATCTGATTGGCTTAAAATGATTTTGAAATTTTAATGGATGGGACAATGGTTATTTCATGAAATTTATTTTAGAATTTTAAAAGTTATTGTTGATTAATTTATTATTTATGAGAAAAATATATTTAAATTAAATGAAACTAATAGAATAATAAAGGAAATAGTTAAGGAATAAATTGAGAGAAATAAGAATTTTTATATAGGAACAGGTAAAGGTAAGGCACAGAACCCCGACCCTCCAGATCACCGTAACGCGCAATCCTAAGGAATGGATCATGATTATGCTCAGGCCTCTGCGAATGCTGGAGTTATGGATTCTAATGACGACATGGATATGACTAGGACCTCAACAAATGGATTTATGCAAATGGATATGGATTGTAGTGTTTCTCCCGTTAGTGCGGACTTGCACTGGAACTCTTCGTTGAAAAATAGCCCTTCTGAGGGCCACAAACTCATAGATTACGAACTGGAAAAGTGTGATGGACTGTCTAGATGTAGAGTTTCAGTGCAGTGCTGTAGCACTAACGTGGAAAGCAATGGACTGAATACGGACTTTGTGGCTTTAATTAAAGAATTTGTGCCAAAACTGGACCAATACCTCGCCATGGATCCCTCAGTGCCTATTACCAAGATGGAAGATGCAATACACTATGTGAACTCGCAAAGTATTGTGGACTGCTTACCATCTTCGCCGACACCCAGAAGCCAATAATGCAAAAAAATTGAACAAATGGACACGGAATACAACAGAAACTCTATTTGGATACATTATAATGGACTATATCAACAGGCGTTCATGTTAACACAAGAAATCAGGGGTAAGTACTCCCAGTTGGGATATTGTTTAATATCTAACTGTAATTTACATGATGCTCTTGATAATCGTAATGATAGTAGTAATGTGTTAGTAAATTTTAATAGTAAAAATGAACCTCCTATTATTAAAACTAAGCAATCTAAAGTTGTCTAAAGGTAAACAAAGATTAAGAATGTTTAATTGTAATAATAATAAGAATAATGATAAAGTAGATTTAGGACCTAAATATAAATCAGTAATTGTATCTTTTGATAGTGAAGAGCAATGCTCTGATATTGATAGTGTTGTAAATAATCTTATAAGAAATAATGGTATTGCTATAACTGATAATAAATCTATTGCTTCTGTAAATAATAATAATGTAATTATTAGTAATGTTGTAAATACTGCTAACTGCAATAATATTAATAATACTGTAAATAATGTATGTAATATGGTGGCCCCAATTGTAGATAATAATATGTTATGTATGCCTAGTACTAGTAGTGGAATCACAAGAACTTCAAACAAACGATAAAAGATCTGGAAACTGATGATGATGGCTTCATCAAGCTAAAAAATACTGCCAATTGTAAAGTTAAAATTATTGAAAAAAATCCTATGGAAAAAAAATAACAAATTTTATGTGTTAAATAATGTGACTACTAATGACGATGTGATAATGCATATTAATCAAAGTAATGTTATTGTCAAAAGTAAAATACCCCCCCCCATTTTTGTAAAATTTGAAAATAATTATAATATTTTATTCAAAAATTTAAAAAGTAATATAGATAAAAACTTAAATGTCAAGTTAAGTGGTGAATACCTTAAAATCTCCCTAAGCAGTAGTGAAGCTCACAGAGCAATAACCAGATTTTTAACAGATAATAACATTGAATGTTTACTTTTTAAGCATCAAACAGAAAAACCTATAAAGGCAGTTTTTTAAGGGAATCCCACCATGCACACCCCCTGAACTAATAAAAGGAGAATTAGAAGAATTGGACTTCGATGTTGCCAATGTTACTGTGATGAAAAAATTTAGGAAATTCGTGCCAATTGCTTGTTTTCTTATCACAGTAAGCAATAATGAAATTGCACCAAAAATTTTCGAAATTACTGAAGTCCTAAACATTAAGATAGAAACTGAAAAATATATACATATACAACCCATCCAATGTTATAATTGCCAGGTGTTTGGTCATAATTCTTCTGTATGTTTTCTTAAACCCAATTGTGTCAAATGTGGAAGTAAACATATGTCTAAGGAATGCCCTCACAAGAAAATTGATAAGTAAAAGTGCTGTAACTGTGGTGGTGAACATATAGCATTTTATGGAAAGTGCCCAGCAAATACAAGAAACAAAAACAAACAAAAGCAGAACAACAATAGTAATAAACAAAATTATGCTAGAAAAGAAAGTTCCTTTACCAGTATTACTGCAGGAACCAATAAAACCAGCAACTAACCCCCCCTATCCCCATACCAAGTATTGAAGGAATAGATAATTTTCAGAATGTGTAAAAGTTGATTGAACAAATAAAAATAATCTTTCCAGCGTACCCAATTGGCTTCAATTCCCCTAATGGAAAAGGCAGCCCACCCAACAGAAAAAATGCATTTATTGTTTAAAGCCCTAAGTGTGAATGACTAAAATAGTAATGAATAAAATATATAATAATTTAAAACTAATGTTTTGGAACGCAAATGGACTAAATGGAAAACGTGCAAAATTACTAAACTTTATTTATAACCACAACCCAGATGTTATACTACTACAAGAAACTAAATTTAAGTCTAAATTGAATTTCAACATTTCAAATTATGATATTCATAGAAATGACAATACATCGAAAGCGAGTGGTACTGCTATAATAGTACGTTCAAAAATTAAGCATACTAAAATCCCCACTCCCAGATATTATTATGTGCCGGCCACCATAATAAAAATACATCAGGAAAATAAAGATGATATTGTTATCAGTTCCATCTACATACGTTCTGAAGGTCACAATTTACTAACTGTGGACCTCGAAAATTTGTTATCCCTCAACAACAAAATAGTTATTGCTGGAGATCTGATTGAAAAACATCCTAATTGAGGATGCAACTATCACAATAAGAATGTAATGCATATCAAATCACTTATTGATAACACAGACGTGAGATTGCAGAAACCAGATAAACCAACCCACTCTGGGTACCACTATGGGAATTACATTGACTTGATGTTGCTAAGGGACATTCCGAAACCCTCCCAAATCACCACAATTGAGGAATTAAATTCTGATCATTATCCAGTTATAGCTTACCTTGGAAATATTAATGTGAAATATTCCCCTAACGTCAAAATCACTACAAATTGGCCAAAATTTAAAAACTACATAAATAATAATATACATTTTAATGAACTAACTGAGGCCTCATCTGTAGATGATATTGATAAAAAAAAATGTTGACAACATTACAAATGTAATTATAAAAGGAATATAGCACAGTGTAAAATTTTTAAACACAACACTAATAAAGGAAATTTACCTGATAAGATAGCCGCATAAATAAAGGAAAGAAACAAACTAAGAAAACTTTACAATAGGGGCAAGCATCCTGAAATAAAAAATAAAATAAACTCTGTCAAAAAGCTAAAATCAAAAAAGAAATACCAGACTTTAATAATAAAAATTGGTTTGATCATTTATCCAACGTAAATGTCCAAGACGGTTCGTTTTGGAGAGTGGTCAGTAAAATAAAAATGAAAAATCTACCATACACGCAATCAAAAACGGTGCTACACTGGAATATGAAAATGCAAAGAAAACTTGACTAATAGCAAATAACTTAGAAAACCAATTCAAGTTAAACAACATTATAAACAAGGAACACAAAGAAAAAATTGAAATATATGTAAACACTTACATTGAAAACATTGAACATTGTAACCAAGAAATAAAACAAATTAATGCCGCACTCTTAGAACTAATTGAAACAACTTAAATTAAAAAAGAGTCCAGGTAATGATCGGATTACTGAAAAATAGTGAAACAGCTACCAGTTATAGCAATTTCCTATATAACGGAAATTATATAAATGACATCCTTAGATTATCATATTTCCCCCAAATTGAAAAGAAGCGATAATTGTTCCAATTGGGAAACATGGGAAAAATCTCAGAGAAGTAACCAGCTATAGAAAAGTAGCCAATCTCACTTCTTCCCACATTAGCCAAACTGGCAGGAAAATTTACCTTGCAAAATCTTCAGGAGCATGATACAGCAAAGCAAATCATCATTCCACAGCAATTTGGGTTTAGGGAAGGGCTTTTCACCTGCCACCAGCTCCTCACAGTATCTGAAAAAATTGCCATGGGTAATGGAAACAAACAGTATAGGTGCTATCTTCTTAGATATTGAAAAAGCTTTTGACAGGGTCTGACCAACAACCCCTAGAATACAAGATCTGAGCGCTTGAATTATGAGTCATCAAAAGAAGACCTGTTGAAATCTTCGCCCCATCGTTGTCACATTGGCAAAAGTTAAACAAAATTTGCGTGCGTAAAACCATTAAATGTATTTTTTTTTTATTTTTTTGTCGTAAAATAAGGAAAATACCACATTATATTTAAAAAACCAAAAGTTATTTTAATCTGTACAAAATATGTTTAGATCTAGATTAAGATAATTACTTTAAGAATTTGTTCATTACTCAAAAGATAGAAGAATTTTGCTTGATATCTACTTGTTTTTTAAGAAAAATAGTAAAACTTATAAAAAAATAAGATTTTAAAGTTTTTTACACTTTTATTTGTCATTTAAATAGCTATATGAAATTTAATATCACAATTATATTAAATAGCATTTCCTCGAGTTTGAAACAAGAAGTGTATTACACTAAAATTAAAACACAAATTTAAGTTTACAATCTTTATAAATTGAAAAAATATATATATATTTTATATTGATTATTCATCACAATACAATTGGACTCAATCGAAAAACATTCATAAGAAATATAATTTAGTTTTATGAATGGAAATATGCAATACATATATATAGGAAACACTATATTTTTATATTAATAATATTGAGTTGGATTATAAGTTTACTAAATTTTTTCTTCTAATTAAAATGTTGGATTTTAAAAATCAAATCGTATTATAATAACTAGAATCAATTGCAGAAAAATATTAGAATTAACATTATAATATTATATCACTTTAAAATTAACGAATATAAATTACTTTTATTTGCAGAAAACATTTTTGGATTTGTTAAAGTAGCATTTAATTAACTTAACTAATTTTATCGTTAAGTAGAGATAGAAGAATTTTGATCCCTTGGAAGAATTCATGAATAAATAGTAAGACATAAAAAGTGAGATTGCTTATACTGTTAATTATTTCTTACGAAAATATTTTTATGAAATTTAACATTAGTATTTTAATGACATAATTAAATCAAATTGCATATTCTCGATTTTAAAATGGTAAGCAAAACACAACTGTAAGTAAAAAGTATTTATGTATAAAATTTGAAAAAATATACAGGCATATTTATATACTAATAATTCATTATTATACAAGTAGATGCAATTCAAGAATCTACAAGAGAAGCACAGTTTTATAAATAGAAAAGAAAAACAGTATATATATATATATATATATATATATATATATATATATATATATATATATATATATATATATATATATATATATATATATATATATATATATATATAGTATCGAGCTTCGGGGTTCGTGTGGATTGAGAGTTGAATAAAGCAATAACTCAATGAACACAAGACTTTTATTCGTAAAAATTCCAATAGAAATACCAGCTGTAATAATCACAATTATACAGCTCCATTTCGTCAAATGCAATAAGTAATAGCTTCTGTTCAGCAGTAACAGGTCTCAAATACCTCAGGCAGAGAACAGCTTCTCTAAACTAGCAGTCACGACTAAATCGTCTTCATAAAACTGACTGTCTTTAGAAAACTAAACTCAATGTCGGGCTGCGGTATTTATACCTGACTTGGCGGGGAAATCTACTAATTTCGTCAAGGTTCTGGAAGCTTCTAGGCTATCTCGCTAAATACTGGTCCTAGAGCTTAGATGAAGGATGTTTCCAGAAGTATCTATTTCTCACCAAGTCTCCAAAAATCTCGCCAAGTCACCAAACATCTCGCCAAACCATCGCCAAGTCACCAAATCATTAGAAAACCCGCTTGTAACGTATAACACGTCTAAATACCGCAATTTTTGCCCAAAATGTGAGTATTTCCGATCTGTCTGAGGTATTTTAAGACATATACAATAATTATTTATAAATTTGTAACATTGCCCCCTCTCAAGGACTGCATGTCCCGGGCAGTACAATCCCCTGATAGGCGGCCAAATTTAATATAAAGGAATTTACATTTTAAGAGGATACAGAACACATTACATACACAAACAATTAAAAATACAAATACAAAAAAAAGAAAATATTAAAATTATTTATACTAGTTACAAAGAGACTATGGTATACTAGTTTTTACTTTACATTACGATAAGGAGCTAATCTATCATAATGTACTACCTTTGGTTTTGAAGAAGATAATTTCCTTATACGAACCATGACGTCATTCAGTCTTTTTAGGACTGTGTAGGGACCTTACCAGTTGGCTTGCAACTTTGGAGAAAGCCCTTTACGTCGAATCGGGTTCCACAACCAAACTTTATCACCTTCCTGAAATTCATGTCCTGTCGCTCTTGTGTCATACCTTGTCTTTATTCTTTCGGTCGTCAGGTTGATTCGGTCTCGAACAAAGTTATGGACATCTTCAAAACGGCTCTGAAGGTCTCGAAGGTATTCCTCTGGCGATGAAGATGTATCCGATGGGCGACCAAACTGAAGATCACAAGGGATACGAAGTTCGCGACCAAAGAGCATTTGTGATGGAGTATATCCGGTAGTGTCATGGACAGCACTGTGATATGCAAGCAGAAACAGCGGTAGCTTCAAATCCCAATCTTGCTGATTTCTGAAAACCATAAGTGAGAGATTATTTAAGATGGTTCGGTTAAACCTCTCTACCATGCCGTCCGATTGCGGGTGTAATGGCGCGGTCTGCGTCTTGTCTATTCCGAGAATTTGACACATTCCTTTAAACACAGCAGAGATGAAATTTGTCCTTTGATCTGAATGAATTTGTAAGCCATATCACGATAAGCCATATATTGGGTGCGCCGAATCTGGAAACCCATTGCTGCACTAGAACATCGGCTACTGTAGTCGTTTCTTGATCAGGGATTGAAAATGCTTCAGGCCACTTAGTAAAATAGTCCATGATAACTAGGATGTATTTGTTGCCATTTGAAGATCGTGGTAAAGGACCCAAAATGTCCAATGCTATCCGCTCAAAAGGTGCTGCTACATTATACTGCTGAAACCTTCCTCGGCTACGTTTCTTTGGTCCCTTACGTGCGGCACAGTCATCACAAGATTGGTACCATTTCTCTACATCTTGTCTAGTTTTGCTTGTAATGTTGTTTCACTCTTTGCAGTTATATGATGGGCTGTTTTAATATCTGAATATTTCGTCTTAAAAATCGCTATGTCTTCAGAACACGAGTGTAGTTCATTATTTTTAAAATATAACTTGAAATGGTTTTATTTGAGGAAATCCAATCCGAGAATAAATTCATCATTTATATCAGTGACATACGCCATATGATGGTACACAGTATTACCAAATGCAATGTATAGATTGACTTTTCCATGAACTTTAATCTTATCGCGAGTCACAGTTTGGAGGGTAATGCAGGGCGGCGTCCAGATGAGTTTCTCACCAAGTTTGCGAGCCAGATCTGTCTTAATGATGGTTACGTTGGCTCCAGTATTGATTATCATTTTACAGAGAACTTCGTTGACATAACTTCGAACATGACGTTCGTCCCATAACGAAAAGTCCGTTGTCTCCGCCACTTACGGAAGAAATGTGAAATAATTTAAAATGGGGCTTCCGACTCTCTGGACATCTCCACCGCGCGAGATTCTCACATATTAGTTTCCCTGCTGTGGTGTTTCTACCATCTTTTGGTTTCGGGCAGTCTCTACTGACTGTCCGACTGCACAGCAAGTCCAACACTGAATTTTCGTGTTTATACCACCTTTATAAGCTAAGGACTAAGCTAACTCAGTTCTAAGCTAAAGACTTTTCGCTGCAGATCTTCAATTCATTTTCTTAGATCATAATCTGTATCAGTAGCAGAGATGGCTCTGATTGAGTGCCGGTCTTTTCGCGCGGCCTGCTGGGCAGCCTCTATCTTAAGTGCGTAGACAACAGCAGATCCGATATCTTTGACATCGGCGAGTCTAAGTGATTTCTGTATCTCCGGATCCCGTACATTATCGATAAAGTGATGGGGAGCCAGATCTTGACGTGTTTCAGCTGGGCAGTCCGAAAATGCTAAATGGGAAAGTCGCTGAATATCGGCCGCCAATTATTGCAGACTTTCACCCGCTTTTTTATAGCGGGATTTTAACTGTAATCTTCTATATTCTTTATTGCACTTTTCTCCAAACCGCAGCTCAAGCGCACTCGATAGGGCTTAAAAATCGTGTCTCTGCTCTTCAGGAAGCGTCTCGAGAATATCGGCCGCTTATAGAAGACGCCAGATGAAAAGCTTGGGCCAGGGTATTCCATCCATTAGCTTCCGCTACCATCATAAACTGGGTCTTGTATACCTGCCAGGATGATTTTCCATCGAATGTTGAGAGTTTAATTGTAGCCAGGGAAGACATAAATGCCACATTGGGTTTCTCATGTTTGACATTTGTTTCTTCAAGCTTTCAATTTCCTTATTCATATTGTCTAATGCATCTTCAACGTTTTCTTCGATCTCCAAAACCTTAGTTTCAATTGAAGTTACCTTAACTTCCATTGCATTCATCTTCTCCTGAATGATGTTCGAGAATTCTTCTTTAACACTTACAATGTCCTTTTTAAGTTCCTTTTTAAGCTCCTCGTGTCCAGATTTCATCTCTTCTTGTCCAGCTTTCATCTCAGCCATCTGTTCAGTTAATTTTTCGAGAAGACTTTTCATTAAATCCATATCCATTTTTCTTGTCACACGCTGCATAAACTATTCAACCTCGATTCTGACATCAGTTACACCGAGCTTCGGGGTTCGTGTGGATTGAGAGTTGAATAAAGCAACCATTCAATGAACATAAGACTTTTATTCGTAAAAATTCCACTAGAAATACCAGCAGTAATAATCACAATTATACAGCTCCAATTCGTCAGATACAATAAGTAACAGCTTCCCATCGCAGGCCTCAAATACCTCAGTCAGAGAACAGCTTCTCTAAACTATCAGGCACGACTAATCGTCTTCACAAAACTGACTGTCTTTACAAAACTAAACTCACTATGTCGGGCTGCGGTATTTATACCTGACTTGGCGGGGAAATCTACTAATTTCGCCAAGGTTCTGGAAGCTTATAGGCTATCTCGTTAAATATTGGTCCTAGAGCTTAGGTGATGGATGTTTCCAGAAGTATCTATTTCTCGCCAAGTCGCCAAGTTTTCTCGCCAAACCATCGCCAACTCACCACATCACTAGAAAATCCGCTTTTAATGTATAACACGTCTAAATACCGCAATTTTTGCCCAAAATGTGAGTATTTCCGATCTGTCTGAGATATTTTAAGACATATACAATAATTATTTATAAATTTGTAACAATATATATATATATATATATATATATATATATATATATATATATATATATATGTATATATATACATATATATATATATATATATATATATATATATATATATATATAATGTATGTATGTATGTATGTAATCTATCTATCAGAACTATGATGAAAAGTTTGCAAAGATTTATTATAAAAGTGAAGCAGTATTTTTTATATAAATAATATTAAAAAGCTGATCACATATATTTATTACAGCAGTTTTTTTTTAAATTTCGGATACTGGAATGGAGCAAAAATTTTTTCACCAGTGTTGTTATCATACACATTTGTCTCGCTTTCAATATCATCCTCCTTAAAATGCAATTCGCAAACCTAAAACAAAATTTTATATTTTGATTTAATATTATTTTTTTTCATTTTCTTTTTTTTTTTCAACTTAATCCTATCAGCAATAAATATCCTTTAATTTTATTTGAAGTAAATATTAGTTTCTTAATCTCATCATTTCTATGGCATAACTTTTCAAGAGCAGGCAAATAAAAAAATGTATTGTGCGTATGAAGTAAATTAAATAACTAATATTTAATTAATCTTAAGATAATTCATAAGGCAAATAACATACTTGAAAAAGATTTCATTTCCAAACACACAAAGTTAAATAATTACTTTTTATATTTTTTTCTCTTTATTTAAAATTAAGATGTTAAAGATTAAAACCTATACATATAGGAACAAAAAGAAATGTATTTATTTCAATTTATTTACTAGCTATATATATATATATATATATATATATATATATATATATTCTAGAAAAATCAAAATTGTATAGTGATTTATAAATTCAAAAATTTAAATACATCTATTCACCAATAAATATTTAATTTATACAGAGGGTATTAATACATTTTTAGAAAGATTTCGTGGCCGTTTAATTAATGTTTAAAATGTAGAGATTATTTTTTAAATGTTCGATCTGATAGCCTTTTTTCTGGACTATAATTCTGCATCGTGATTTCTATGATAGAAGAGCTTTTCGCAATATTTCCAGGAGTATTGCTTTCTATTCCTCTTCCACTACTTTCCAGAGTCCATCTATCATGGTGGGTTTGCGTTTAGAAAGAGCCTTTTTTAACAGACCAAAGGCACCATAGGTGAAACGTCAAGAGACATCGCAGGAATATGTTGAAAATGTATGCATGCAATAACTGTATTAGTCATTAGTTTTTCAAGGAATGCAGTGGTAGTTTTCGAAGTATGACATAGCTTTATCTTGATGAAGTTTCTCTCTTTGAAAGTCATTGGGATAAAGAAGTGGAATTTCTTTTGTAAATATTGTGCGTAAAACCTTCTCTTGATAGTACGATAAGTTGATTTTAACATTTCTTTCCACTCATCTTATTTTAAATTTCCCATTGTAAGTGAAACCTGCGACAATCATAAACCCCTAATTGAAACTTTCTACCACGACGGAAACGGGTTTGTACATTTTTTTCTCCTCATTTTCTATAGTAAAAAGAGCTTTTTTGTTAGAGTCATTTAGGTAAACCCATGCTTCATCAAGGGTCACAAAGTTTTTCCATTTATCTCCTGCTAAGTGGTTTTCATACAGGGTTCTACAAAATGTTTTGCGTTGAGCCACATGTCTTGGCAAAAGCTGGTGAACATTATGTTTCTTAGCATCTTTAAGTTGTAAATACTGGTTTATGATTTTATTTATTGTTGAAGCAGATTTATCTAAAGACTTTACAATTGATTTCTGTGTTGGCAGATTTTCTCTTGTTACTAGCGATTTCACTTTAGAAACATTTGAATCAGTACGTACCTTTTTTACTGATATTCATTTGGAGTCTTCTTTCTATGTAGAAATAATGATTGACAGTTTTTACCTTTTCGATTAATAATATTGCTCATTTTTCACTTAGAAATTTTAATACCATGCATTTCACAACATTTTTGAATTCTGGAATAAGAATGTTTATCTTCGGAAAGCGCAAAAACATATCCTTCAGTTCACAGCATGTTTATATATGACATTTTGAAAGAAGAATAAATTTAAAAGTAGCAGAGGATATTTCTAATTTGAAATAATATATAAGCTGTTGCCAAAAATGTTTATTCTAAAACATTTAATTTTTTTTAAATTCGTCATCGAAATCATTCTATAGATGTGTTAATACCCTCTGTACTTTTGTAAATTCTTTTATTGTATAAATGAAGGATACTTTTGTTTATAGACTGAATAGAATTGTTAGCATTTCAAATTTACAAATTGAAATTGTTTCCCACTTTCAATTGGTAAATTTTAAACATTTAATTGTACCATAGGAGGGAACGAATATGGTAAATATACAAATATATTATTTCTTATGCAAAAAAAAAAAAAAATCCTAATATTTTATCATTTAAATTACATTATTATTATTATTTTTATTATTTCAATTAAATGTATTAATCTTAATTAACTAATCATTTTAATGTTAGATTTTTCTAAGTTTTGTACACAGCACAGAGCTATAAATAAAATTAAAGTATGCAATTTCAGTTTTAGATTTTTCATTAAAAATTTGTGCTGTGGTAATAATAGTTGTTTTCACAATAATTTGACATTAATGTGTATTAATATTCACAAATATACATTTGACGTATATACTATTGAATTATACATTTATATATTATTAAACTGATTTTTTACATTTCCCCTCACACCTTTAAACAAAAATTTTTTTTCCTTTACAAAATAATTTTATAAAATCAATGTTATACCGTTCTTTCTCTCAAATTTTAAAATATTCGTGAAACACTTAATTTTAACAGTCAATTATTTCTAATATAATACGATTAAACTCATGCATACTTAATAAAAATTTCAATTAAATGTATTAAAGTTACCATTGATGATTCCTTTGGATGAAAATACTTCCTTGGAATAGATAGAATCCATTTTTTAAAAGTTTTTTATCCATTGAAAACTTAAATACTTTTAGTATTACTAGTGTCATAATTTCCTTTACGATAAGGAAAACAGCACCTAGATTGCATGATTCAGCAGTTTTTTTTTTTTTGAAAATGTACTATCCAGGAAAAAAATCTAAAGAAATTAATTTAATAATAAGCTAATTAAGAAAATATTTAAAAGTCATTAAAATGCCAACACGTTGTTCACGTGTTTCACGTTGAAAATGTAAAAACTCCCTCATTCTAGTCTAGAGAAACAGGTCTTCCCTTCCTGACGTCACAGCGACTTCCCGTTCAAGTGCTTAGGCCTTGTATTCTAGGTGGTGTTCGTCTAGCTCACAGGTCGAGTCAGTAAGATGATTAATGAAAAATTCCCCCCATGCTTAGTAAAACTTGTCAAAAATTATTTAAGCTTTAGGTCATTTAAAGTAAAAATAAATAATGAGTTCTCATCCTCCAAAGGTATAGAAGCTGGAGTCCCGCAAGGGTCCATTCTTGGCCCATTTCTCTTTAATCTATATATAAATGACATCCCTCTAAATCCAAACAATATGCTAAATTTATTTGCTGATGACACAGCTATCCTTACAACGGATAAAAATCATGTCATAATTGTTAAAAATCTTTCTAACCGTATTAACCAGATTGAAACTGATTAAAACTATGGAAAATAAAAATAAACCCTAGCAAATCAACTGCGGTACTATTTACTAGGAAGAGAGCACCATGTAAAACTGTTAAAATACATGATTGTGAAATACCCTGGAGTTCACAAATAACCTACTTAGTAGCAATATTGGATAAAAAGCTAACATGGAAACCCCATGTTAAAAATATCAAGCGTAAATCATCAGGAGCAATCTAAAAATGGTATCCATTCCTGACAAGAAACTCAAAATTAAATATTAAAAATAAATTGTTAATGTTCAAATCATATATAAGATCGATGATGACTTATGCCGGATCTATTTGGGGGGAGGCACCACAATGAAATTCCTCGAAACTCAACAAAACAAAATATTAAGACTTGTAACAAGTGATGAATACTATAACAGAAATACCCAAATAAGGAAAAGTATTGGCATGCTTTCGCTCGCTAAGTTTATAAAGAATAATCCACTAAAATTCTACAAAAATATGGAAAACTACCCAATTCAGAATTAAAAAAAATTAGAAAGATATAGCCCTTACGAATTAAATAATTTCCATGGACCGAGGTCTGTATTAAGTTTAAAACCAACGGTAAAAAATTGAGCCAAAATAAAGTAAGGAATGATAAAATTTGAAATGTGAACTACGCAATTTGTAAACAACCCTCCCCCCCCCCCCCGGTGAATCCAAAATGCGCATTTTCATGAGAGTACAACACTTTGGTGGGTAACCACTAAATATGTGTTTCATAATCAACATTTATCAATCATTACGAAAAATAATAAACAACAACTAAAGTTATGAATAAATTATTTATAAAATTTTCCTTATTAATTCCTTCTATGGATGAGTAAATAATATAAGAATATTTTCTGTCAAGGACGAGGGGGTGGTCTTTGGGACCGGAGCTCCTGTGCCAAGGCACGTATCTCCAGTATAAATTTATTTGTATTTGTCGAACATTTGTTCGTCATAAAATGCAGCATCATGTGAATTGCTCCCAACTGGGGGTGCAAACCCATTTATGTAAATAATTTTTATTATCAATTGTATGGTAACCAAGAAAACTTATTTTTGCAATTGGAAGATTAATTAGCCAAGAAAATTTATAATTGTATATGGAAGAAAGTTGTAAATGATAATGTAATATGTACTAACAATGTAAATAGCTTATGTAACTTCACTTGCAAACTGCAAGATTATGCACAAATTTTGTTATGCTCTACAGAAAGATTCTTGCTTGGAGGGACAGATGGTAGAGCAGGCAACTAGGCAGCAATGGTGACTCCATTTGGAAAAAATCAAGTATTATGAAGAAATATTAGGCTCAATTCCAGGTTATTCTAAAAGAGGTACATGACATTCTATAAAAGCTGAGTAGGCTACACACCTCAAATCAAAACTAGACCGAAACTACGTCTTATTAATCATTAGTCTGTGGCTGGAACCAAGAAAAAAAAATTTACGAATAGCAGTTCCAAACCACGACAAACCATGTGTGTTGATGAAGTAGCTAGAGACGAGACCACTCCCACTCTGTCTTACAAAACAAGCAGTACTTTCATATTAAGGACACAATCACCAAGCTTTATTTTCATTTAATAAATTACTTATTATTTCTAAAAAATATTTATATTGATATTTAAGTAAGTATTTTGTATTTTTGTTAATTATTAATATTATCTATTTCATAATATTAATAATTAACAAAAATTTTAGGCATGTTATTCACTTTATTGACTTGAATACAAATACTTGAATATCATGAAATGAATTAAAGGCTATCTTCTTCCTCTTCTTCCCAAGCATTACAGCCGATTGCCGGCCAAGGCTGTCTCAATCAGCTTATGCCATCCTGATCTATTACTTGACAATGACTTTCCAATTATTGACTCCTACGTTCCTTAGCCATTCTTCCACTCTATCTATCCATCTAGTTCTTGGGCTTCCTCTTTCCCTCTGGAGTTTTAAAAGTTATTTGCCCGACAGGGTTTTCATTGTCATATCGGAATACGTGTCTCAACCACTTTATCTGTGAAATCTTGATTATTTTAACTATGTAGGTTTATGTATTTCAATTGGAGCTCATGGTTGTACCGTATTCTCCATACACCATTCTCTTTTACTGCTCCAAAGATATTTCTCAAGATTTTTCTCTCAAAAGTCATAAGTCTCATCTCGTCGTCTTTGTTAATTGTCCAGCATTCGCTGCCATATACAACGATTGGTCTTATCAGGGTCTTATATAGCTGTATTTTTGTTTTGTTACTTATGTATTTAGATTTAAACTGATTTCGTAATCCCAAATAGCATCAGTTAGCAATCTGGATTCTGTTTTTGGTCTCAATTTTAATGTCATTGTTAGCATTCACAGTTGTACCTAAGTATTTAAATATGCCCACCACTCAAACTGGAATTCGTTAATTTTTAATGATTGTAGATTAATCATTTTGTTAGTTACCACCATGAATTTAGTTTTTTCTTCATTAACTGTCAATCCTAAGTTTTTTGCTGCTGTTCCGAGTGCACTGAAAGTCTCAACAGCAGCCCTAGTTCTTCCCACTATATCAATATCATCTGCAAATGCTAACAGTTGAACGGATTTAACAAAAATTGTTTTCCTAGTATGTATGCCAGAGTCTCGAATTGCTTTCTCTAGCTCTAGATTAAACATATGACATGACAAGGAATCTTCTTGTTTCAATCCCTTCTCGGTATAAAATGTATCCGATGAGTCTGATCCCAGCTTTACCCTACATTTAACTCTGTTCAGAGTCATTCTTATGAGGTTAAACAGTTTTCTCTCTAGCATTGCCTGAAACAGTTTGTCTCTAATAATATTATCGTAAGCTGTTTTAAAATCTATGAAAAGGTGAAAGGTATCTATATTATATTCTCTGGTCATTTCCAGTATTTGTCTAATGCTGTGTATTTGATCAATCGTTGATCTTTCCTTTTGGAATCCACATTGGTATTCTCTAATTATGTTGTTAGTATAAATAGTAAGTCTTTCAGCCAGGATGTTTGAAAATAGTTTGTACGATGTGTTCAAGAGAGTAATTCCTCTATAGTTCTTACAGTCCATCTTGTCACCCTTCTTGTATATTGGACAAATGGAACCATCTTCCCATTCAATGGGCATTTTTTCCATAGTCCAAACACTAGTAATAATTGAGTGTAATTCCTTGATTAGTTTAGGCTCCTTTAAATTTAGGAGCTTGGCTTTAATGCCGTCCGGACCAGCCGCACTGTTAAGGTTTCATTTAGTTATTGCTCTTTCAACTTCCTCCATTGTAGGTGGCTCCAGTTCTTCATTTAGTGGAGTCCTGTTTATGACTTCCAACTCTTCTCCTATTATATCTTTTCCTCCAAGGGCTGTTTTGAAGTGCCTTTTCCATCTTCTTAAAATTTCAATATTGTCATTTAAAAGTTCTCCATTTTCGTTCCGAAAAATGAGAATTCTAGAGCACCACCCTTTTCTTGCAGTGTTCACTACATTGTAAAATTTTCTAGCTTCCTTTTGTTTTTTAAGGTGTTCTATCTCTTTATAAATCATCTCCCAATATTTTCTTCTCTTTTGTTTAAAAAGTCTTTCCTCTTGTCTCCTGATATCCTTGTATTCCTCCTCTGCCTTTCTGGTATAGTGTCTTTGTATCATTAATCTATATGCTTGATTTTTTTTCTTTCATTAATTATTTCACATTCTTTGTCAAACCAATCCTTTGATTTCTTTCTTTCAATTGCTGGCAGAGTTTCATTAGCTGCTTCAATAATGGTGATTTTGAGTTTTTCCCAGCTGTGTTCATCATCACCCTTGTCATAAGCCCTTGCAAGCTTGTCTTTTAATTTGTCCCCATACGTTTTCATTATATTTGGTGCCTTCAAGGCGTCTGTATCTCTTCTCTTTTCGTCTTGGTCTTTTCTCTTAAAAAAGTGCCTTGAAAGTTTGCCTCTCACTCTTGATACTACCAAATAATGGTCTGAGTTCGCATTTGCTCCCCTGTGACTTCTCACATCAAGTAAGTTACTTCTGTGTCTTTTGTCAATTAGGACATGATCCATTTGGTTCAGGGTATTTCCATCAGGCAAACCCCACGTATGAATATGTATGTCCTTTTGAGCAAAAAAAGTGCTACCAACAACCATTTCTCTACCAACTGCAAAATCAAAAAGCCTATTTCCATTATCATTGAATTCACGATGTAGGCTAAATTTCCCTAAATGGCCAGGTGTATTTTCGTCTCTACTAACTTTTGCATTTAGGTCTCCAACCACTTATTTTATGTCATTTTGAGAACACTTGTGATATACTTGCTCTAGTTTTTTAAAAAAGGACTCTTTCTTAAAGGCTATCATATTATTAAATTTAGAATAATGAAAAATGTCGATTTTCCTTTTCTTTACTGATATTCAGAGGCAAAGTTTACTACCCATGTAATTTCCCGTGATTTTATCTATGTATGCAATATTCTGCTATTTGGTTATAGTTTTTCCCTTTATGAAAAAGAACTACACTTTTGTATATAAATTGGATTGTACTAATATAGTAAATCGATTTTTCCTTTGGTCTAGCTTTAATCCAAAGTTAGAAATTTTTTTTGTAGTATTTACAGTTGGTAAGTGAATTTCACTATATAATGTAAAGTAAAAAATTTATAAAGCAAACAGTAAAAACAAACTAAATAAAATATTTACTCTTATTTAAAACTGAATTTCAATGAATTTTGATATATTATATTTAGGAAGAAATATATAAGATAAAAATATCTTCCCAAAAAGTATGACATTTTAATTTTATTTATATAAAACTCAATACTTTTGATCAAAAAAATTTGAATTTATTCATTTGAAAATTAATTTTATTCCTAAAATTATAAAATTAATTTCATTTAAATTGAATTTTTTACAGATAAGTTCTCAATAGAATAAAACTTTTTTTCTGATGATTATTCAATAATCATTCATTGAAATAATTTCTGTTTAAACCTTAAAATTTAAATAACTATATTTTCTTTCAAATATTATTTTAAATTCCTGGAACTTTAGAAAGACTACAGTCAATAAAAATAAATATTTTTTTCTAAAAAATATTAAAAACATATGATATCTTTCAAACTGCAAAGGTTTTGAAAACATTAGTTTAATGTTTAGATTAGCCTTTATTTGCTATTTTAATTTTCTTTTTAGTATGCAGACACATGAAAGTATTTGTAAAGTTGAAGAACATGGTAATGTTTAATATTACTGAAAATGAAAAGAAACTTTTAGAATGAAATATATCAAAAATTTCTTCAAACATTTTTACATAGTGTTTTGTCAACAATAGTATTATTATAATTACATAGGAACATTTTCAATATTATTGCACATTGATAAAGTTGCAGTATTTGGCAATGAAGCTCTTTAATTCCATTTGAATTAATAAACAACCTTTATAAGAAGAAATTATCTGATATTATAAAATTAACTATTATTGATGTTGCCTTAATTAATTACGATCATTAAATTAACGGACCATTATATTGTCTTAAACTATCATATATTCGTGGGGCTTAATCATATAAAATTGAGCAATATGATGCACTTGCAATAGGATTTGATACATTTAAATTTAGGCAGCAAAAAGTTTAAAAGATTAATCAAATTACCTGTAAAAAGTTACTCCAGGAATTTTCTTTGAAGGTTTACTTGTACATCCATAGCAAGTAGCCATAGCTATTTAAAATTAGAAAATTCAAAATAACAACAAATTCAACAAAATGCTTCATAGTAAACAATAAGTTTTAATGTAATGTTTTGATAGATAGAGGGGGCGTAATTTATACTTCAAGCTTTGAACAATCGGGCTGCTTCACTTTAGTGCTTCACCACAAAATGTCTATTCTTAATAGAGTTGAGTTGTACCTGGCATTACTTAAGGAAATACCACCAACACTTTTTGTTCTCATTTATTCACTTTAAATCGTAACTGTGTTCCAATATTTAGTTTCGGTTTAATTTCAAATCTTGTGATAAAGTACTGATCCGAAAATTAGTTTCACTTTGCCAATTTGTTGAAAACCAGTGTTATTTCCCTACAAAATCTACTGAAGTATCTTCTATTTTTATGAAATTATTATTGAGTTTGTTAAAATGGTTAAGTAAAATGAAGTTAAATCTTAATATAGTCTTAATCTTTCTATTTGGTTTTTATGCTTAAAAATATGGAAGAAAAACCCTTGTATTGCGGAAATTGGTTTGTATATCATTTTGTTCGACCATTTATAAATGCTTGTGCTGATTTGTTGTATTCTAATTTACTTTCTCCTAGCCATAGGAATATTCCATCGGGAAATTTTATCATTCATTCGTCTTATTGCGAAAAAAATATTCAGTTATGCAGATTATGTAATGAGCCTGTGCCTAGAAATGAGCTGACGAAACATTTAGATGAAGATCACAAACTAGATCATTGTGTTTTTTGTAAAAATGTTTATGAAGTGTGGCTTATGGATTCCCATCAAGTAATTGATTATTTTTATTTGCATTTTTATATTAAGAGAGTTAATTAAAAAAGTTTGCTTAAAGCTTCCTAGTAGAAACAAAAATTAAGTTTAACCATTTGCCGTTAGTTATTTTATACAGTTCTTTAATATAAAAGCTATGATAAAAGTAACCAATCACAGTGAGAACTTATTTAATTCTTTCAGTGATTTTCAAATTGGGCTGTAATATATATTACACTGCTTTTTGAAATTACTAAATTATTCTATCTTTGCATAATTAGACTTAAACTTTTTTATAATATAATACTTACATGATTAGTTAAGGAATTCAGTATGAAATTCACATTATTCCAGCTAAGTTATTGTAGTTAACCAATGGGAATCTTAACAGTAGGTTTCAAAAATTTATTTGTATAAAAAAATATAGCACCTAAGGTATGTTTTTTTAATTAAATGTTAAATTTCATTAATATATATATTTCTAAAATTAATAAATTTTAAAGTTTCAGTTACTATGAATTTAAAGATTTTTCTTTCATTTATTGATTTTATTGGATTGTTAAAAAGTTATTATTTTCTATAGCTATATATTTGCTATGTGATTTAAAGTAATTAAATAAAATATAAATATTAGAGTAGAGAGAGAAAGAAATTAATTAGAAATTTTTATGCATTTTAATCTTCAAGTTGGGACAGTAAATTGAAATTCATATTTAAAAATATTAATAAGAGTGAAAGAATAATATTTTCAATTTCCAAAGTAATTTGTACAAATTAGTTATAAAAATGACATTAAATTTATAAATATTGAAATAAAATTTTATAAGAATTAAGTACATATAAAGATTTTATTTCACTGCTTAAAGTAAAATAAACTGTAAGATTTTTTTTTTTTTTTTTTGTTATAACAAAATCTTTATCATTTTATTATAATGCAATGTTTAGGGTCAATTTTTATAATCTACTTTATTCATATAATTGTTTCCAATAAAAGTCCATTTTTATTTCAAATAGTAATTATTTGCGAAAAATCATATTTATTCTTCCCAAACATCCAAAATTTAATTTTTGTATTTTATGTAATTGATTTCCATCATTTCTTTATTAACTTCAATATTTAAATTATTAACAGACAAAAAGGGGCAAAATTTCATTGTTATTTTTAGAAAATTTTCAATTTCTAAAAAAGCTATGTCAGTTAAATAGGATTCATGCATTTATAAATTGATTATTTTTTCCAAAGTGTTGGAAGCTGTTTAAATTTTGCATTGACTCCAGAAAATTTTTAATTTCTTTATGCACAAACTTTTTTTATTAGAAAGTATCAATTTTGTTGTAATATTTTTAATGAATAGGTTGAAAATAATTAAAGTTTCCTGTGCTCTCTACTAGATGTATACAAAAATATGATAAGATAATATAAGTGAGACTGATGAAAAACTAGATGTATAGTATTTCTCTGGTTATATATATATATATATATATATATATATATATATATATATGAGTAAAATTCTTGCTATTGTCTTGCTTGAACTGTGATAACGAAATAGGCAATAAATGATTCCTCTCCAATTTCTTGATTACAATTTGTTATTTTGTATGAGATATGGGTGCATTCATGTATGATATTTATGAAAGACAAGAAATCAGTTTATTCTTTTGATTTCATTTATTATATTAAAATGATCATAACTCCACTAGAGCAGATATCTTAAATTTCAAAATCAATCTCCCTAATGGATATTGATTTTGAATCCATTAGGGAGATTGATTTTGAAATCATAAGATGGATCAGTGATATCAGTTCTATCCATCTGCTTTTAATTTAATTTGATTGCGTATGGAATGATTTTTGAACAATTGATTAAAAACAATAAAAGTTAGTTTAAAATTAATCCATTTAAAAGTGTGATGATGGTCATGAGACTTGGAAACTCTATCAACTTCAGTTTCTGAAGTTTTATGTGGTTAACAATGATGTAGAATAAAAATTATTAATTAGTGGAATTTTTGTGTTAAGGGTAAATTCTGAATATGTGTATTGCAAAAGAAATGAAGTTTTTAATTTTCCTGTAAGAATAATATTTTTATGAATAAAGTCAATATATAAATTTACAACCTCTTACAAAAATCTAATCTTGTGTGGAATTTAATGATAGAAAAAAAGCTTATAAGTTGTAGTGTATTTTATAGGAATGTTCATTGAAGCAACGGGAATGTAATAATTATTTTATTCAAAAATGGGACGACACAATTATACACACATACATGTATTGACATTATTGAATTGTTTTGTTTGTAAACATTCTTATAGTCTTGAACTAAGAGTGTTCTGCTTACTATCGTTTTTAAGAATACTACATTCTACCACACTTAAATTACATAATCCGATAGATAACGTGGTGATTGTTGTATTATTGCTGATCTTCGAATAGGAGGACTTCGTGGAGCACTGTAACCATTAGAAACACCAGATAGTGGCTTACCATAATTCTTTACAATTCGAACTTCTGTTTGCATGGGGTTGAAATGATTTCCAGTGGGGATCGATTTCCTCGGTTAAATGATCAGGTTTTGGGTTAGAGATGATGCATTTGGGAGAAATTTAGAATAATAAGTAATCATTCCTATGAACAGCTTCAATTCTTCGATATTTTTCGGTCGTGAAGCATGAATAATGGCATCTGTTTTCTTTGGACATTTTGATATTTTATTTTGTTGGATTACATAGCCTAAATATGAAATTTTGTCTTTGAAAAATGACATTTTGAACTGTTTACATCCATATTGAATTTTTAACGATGCCTCTAGCATTCAATCAGATGATCATGGTATTCTAAAATAGTTTCTCCATGTACTATAATATCGTCAAAGTATGTAGATATACCTTGCAAACCCATTAATATTTGATCTAATATTCTGTGGAATTCACTTGGAGTACATTTGATGCCAAAAGATAAACAATTTATTTGAAAGGTTCCTTGATCTGTAGATATAGTTTGAATTATCTTGCTTTCGTCATCAACTACTGCGTGTTAATATACTTTGAATAAGTCCAGAGTGCAGAAATATTTAAAATTCCAAAAACTATTCAGTATTCATGTATTTTTGGAATTGGATAATTTGCACCTTGTAGTTGAGGATTTACAGCTACTTTAAAGTCAACACATAATCGAACACTACCATCCAACTTGGGTATAACAACAAGAGGTGAACCCCAGTCGCTACAATCTACTTTTGTAATTATTTGATCTTGTTCAAGTATTTTAAGTCCTTCGTCAACTTTTCCGTGTAAAGCAAAAGGTACTTCTCTAGCTTTTAAAAATATGGGCTTTGAATTTTCTCGAAACTTTAATGAGCACGTAAAATTGGGTATTTTCTCCACTTTTTGTTCAAACACTGTAGGAAATTGTTTTATAATGTTATCAATAATATTAGAAATATTGACAGTATTTATTTGAATTTCTTCAGGTTGATTACACTTATTGATATCAGATAAATTTATTTTTAAATGTCGAATCAATGCTCTTCCTAACACTGGTGTAAACATATCTAGAACTATATACAAAGTTTTTGTATTTGTGAGATTTTTACATTTGACTAAAACTTTGACAAAACCTTATGGTTCGAAAATTCCGGTAGTGTAAGATCGAAACTTCACGTCTGTAGGTTGTTTAGCTAAAAGTGAAAATCCTGCGTGGGAATCGACTTCAAATTTTTGTATTTTCCCATCTATCTGAACATTAACCCAGAATTTTTCAGAGTAGGTGGTAAATTTGAAAGCATCAACTACTTTAGTCTTATTAGGAAAAATATTGACTGCATCAATATGTGTAACATATTCATCTTTTTCAACAGATTGAATTTCACTAACTTTTTTACTTTTCAGCAGTGTTGATAAACAGACTTTTGGAACATGTCCTTTTTGTTTATAAAATGTACAGTATAATTTTGTTATGTCAGCACAACATTCTTGAGAAAGAGGATTTTAATGTCCGCATCATTAGCATGAATTATAATTACCAAGTTCATGAAAATTTAGTCTTGATGAAAATCTATGTCAAGAATTTTACCTGTTTTGTTTTTGAGAAAACTTTCACTTTGTTACATTTGAGTGATTTGTTTTAAAAGTACTTCAAGTTCTTAAAATTTTATTGACTTTGTCTGATTTTCCACTGAAATATTGTTTCCATAATTCACGATTGTTTATTTTCGAATCATATAAAACTAAAGCTTGTTCAACAGCTACATCAAATGTTAGAGCTGAAAACATTAGAAGTTTCTCTCGAATAAAGTCATCTTTTAATCTTCTAATAATTTGTCCTCTTAGAAATAGATTAGCAACAGATTTTTCACATTCACTGTTAAAATCACAAATGGAAGTAAATTTTCAAACATAGTCAGAAACACTTTGACAACATAGTCATAAACAGTTTCGTTTTCTATAACATTAGGCCTAGGACATAAATTCTTTTAAAGAACAGAAATTATTTTATCATACGATAAATCATTAAAAATTTTAGGTGCATTTAAAGAACACAACAAATTATAATTTTCAGATCCAATGCAGTTTAGTAGTAATTTCCCACACAAATCTTTATCTTCGAAAACATTTTTGATTTGTAAATAATTTTTAAGTCTTTGTTTATATTGCAGAAATGTTTCTGTTAAAGAATTAAAACATTCGAAATTTGATAAAAATGTTATCGTACCTTTTTTTTGATGATCTGGAATATCTTTACTTCCTTCTCATTTCAAAATAAGATTTACAAGTAGATCATTACTTGTTGTAATTGCCTTTAATAAAGTATCCAATTGTTTTTCATCTACGATTTTTTTTATCCTCGTTGCCAATTTATTGTAGTGTATTTTATAGGAACGTTCATTGAAGCAGCTGGAATGTAATAATTATTTTATTCAAAAATGAGACTACACAATTATACATAGATACAAGTATTGATATTATCAAATTGCTCTGTATGTAAACACTTTTATAGTCTCGAACTAAAACTGTTCTGCTTACTTTCATTTTTAGGAATACTACATAAGTACTCCATTAAATTTTATTCAAGTAATAAATTTATTAATAATTGTAAATTTTTTTATATCCATATTGTATGCCTAAATCTAGAGCACAATTTTTCAACTAATGCAAATTTTGAAACTTATTAAAAAAATATGTTCCTTTGTAATAGAAATTATTAATGAACATATTTTTAATACTAGTGAAATCAACTACTTAGTCATTTTCAGAATTAAAAGAAAAATATTAGTTTTTCAGATTAAAAAAAAATTTTTTTTTATGAAAAATGATATATAGAAAGTATTTTTGCTACTTAAATAACTATTGAATTTATTTTTACTGTTACTTTCTTTTAATTGTATATTTAAAATGTTATATTTTTACTTTACTTTAATTTTTTTAGACTATGTATATCAATTGTTATTTTTTTATTGACTGAAATGGTTAGTGTAGCTTGTGAAGTGTTTTTTATTTAAAAATAACTTATAATAGCTTATATTAATTAACAACTAAATTTTATATATAGCGAAATTGCTTCATGTTCAAAATTGTGTTTCATTCATCATAAAATTGTTCACTTAAGTTTTAGTGTGAATGTTTTTATACATTAATATGAAGGCTTCAATTTTTACACTCAAGTGTCACTATAATATACAAATAAATACTCATTATATATATATATATATATGATTTTTTATTAATAAAAAATTGATAATTATGTCATATGTGTGAAGAATAATTTAACACACGGCTAGCTTATTTCTATATTTATTTAACATTAAAAAAAAACATAGGTAAATCGCACACGCTACACAGAAAATAAAAACAGAAGAATATTAAAACAAGGAAAACTCCGACAATCATAATCGAGCAGCATTAGGCTCTAGGGTTAGATCTCGTCTGGTACTCTCAGTTCGCTTATGATCGCTAGATGGCGTTGCTTTATTACATAATTTAGAAAATACTCAAATTTTATGTAAGTTTTTTGCATGCCCCTAGAATTTTAATTTGTAAAGTTTCCCTTTAAAGGTGTTTTATTCCTATATGCATGATAATATATTTTTTATTATTAGGCTGAGTGTAACAAAAAACCAACTCCATGCAAATATTGTGAATTAACATATCCTTTTGATGAGTTATCTGATCATAAAAGCCATTGTGGTTCTCGAACTGAAAAGTGTGCCTTTTGTGATAAGTATGTGCAATTGAAGGAAAAGGATAATCATGCAGGAATATGTCAGAAGGTAACTGGTTAATAATTATTTGAATATCATTGTAGAATGTGATATTAAGATTATTTAAATAATATACATATTTTTAGAAATAAATTAAGCAATTCTCTCGTGTCTTTTTTTTAATTATAAATATACTTTTCAATATTATTAATACTTATTTGTTATTGATTATTTATTATTTATTTATATATTATTGATTTCATACTTATTTCTAAAAACCTTAATTACATGAAGCAGATGCTTTCATTTTTAAAATATACAAATTTTATAGAAATTTGTACAAAATTTTGCTTATGTTTTCCAAATTTATTAAATTTAACTTAAGATTGTCTTCTAAATCTGTCTAAAGTTAAAATTGGCGGTTTAAAATAGATTCATAACTAATAATAAATAGAAGTCTGAATTACAGATCTGTTAACTGTATCAAGAAAAATATTGAAAGCCTTAAAAAAAGTTTCTTAACTATCAAAGATTTGTTGACTGATCTTTTAATTTTAAAAGATAAATTGTGCACTATGTATCTGTAAACCTCTATAAGGTAATTACAAAAGACATATCATAACAATTTATATTTTAAGAAAACTTTTTTTTGTGCGTTTTTATAACATGTTTTCAATTACAAATTACATGAAATGGAGCTTGAAAGAAATAACATAAGGATGAAGAATATTTATATAGATATAAGATTGGCTTGGGTATTTCAGACATTTAAATTTAGTGACTATATATTTAACTGTTGCAAATTATGCTGTCATAAAATTGATATTTAAAACCAGACTAATATAAATTGTCTACTAAAGATTCTATTCTTGAGTTTTTTATTCTCAATATATTGATTAATAATATTTTTTATTGACTCAGTTAATATCATTCTTCTCTGATGGGCATAAAATTTTGGATGTTTTTAATAATGAGAAGTATTATATATATTACAAAGCAATAATATATATATGTATATGTGTATATATATGTGTATATATATGTATATATATATGTGTATATATATATGTGTATATATATATGTGTGTATATATATATGTGTATATATATATATATGTGTATATATATATGTATATATATATGTATATATATGTATATGTATATATATGTATATAGTAAAATTCAATTGCAAGTAATATATTAAATTGTTAAAAGAATTGTAAATCATGTTAAGTATTTGTGGACAAATGATAAATTGAAAAACAATTCACACTGTAATTTTATCCTAGCGATAAAATGCTATGAGTTTATGAGTTTTATTAACTATTGCTTATAGTGATAAAAATTCATTGAATTCTTATTATACTGTCACATAAAGACATTTTCTGTGTTTAATGTATTATTTTTTTGTTATTTGTTGCATTTATTGCTGAAAATTATTTTTTTCATGTTAGATGGGATAATTATTTGTAAATAAACTTATTGCTGAAAATTACTTATGTAAATAAACTAAACTCAGCAGCAAACTAAAAAACAGCCCATATGGCCAAAGGCTACTTGCCCATATCTGTTTTCATGACTGAGAGCCCAATGCAAAACACCCAGAGTGTAGCTCATAAGCATACTCAGTACTCAGTTTTATCAATTCACTGAAAGAATTAAAGGCTGAATTGATTGTGCCCAGGCTGAGGGCTGAACTTCGGACTTGTGCATTATGTAAATAAACATTGTGTGGTTAATCAATGTACAGGGTGATCAATTTACACACACACACAATTTTGGTTTTGTTATTCAAATCTATAATGTGACCAGTGTTGTAACCAGAGGCTAAAAGAATAATCCCAATGTCGAGACATTTTATGACCCGATGAAGCCTTTAAGGTTAGCACTCTTACCTGGTTATCTTTGCCTCTATGTATTTTCAGTACTTGGCCAGCTTCCACATATGTCTTGGAACTTTATCTTCACCTACCAAAACTATATCATTTACATTAAATTCATTTTTTTACATTGACAAGTTGGGAGCAATTTGCACCTTTTAATGGAATATATTTACATCTTCATTTCCAGAAATTATTTAGGATTTCTTCCCTAGAAATCATTTAATTATATATTTTGAAGAGGCTTTTACTTTTCATTCTTTGCTAAATAATCTGAAAGAAAATTTTCAATTTTAATTTCAAGTTGAGTTTGATTTTACAGTTTTTTAAATATTTAATTGTTCTAACTCTTTGACGTAAAATTCTGCCCTGATCTGTAGAAAGTATTTTGGCTCAAGTAAATTGTATACTCCTAGTTTTAATATAAATTAGATTTAAAATTTAACTATACCAAAAGCTTTAAATGAATTTACAACTAACTACAATAGAAATAATTTCATTTAAGTATTCAAAATTATTTATATTATTTATTGAAATATTGTGAATAATAATGTATTTAGAATTTTTAATTTATTTCTATGGCTCTATCATATTGTTTATTGAGAACTTAAAATATGCATTAAAGCTATAAAATATGAATACTTAAGAAAAAATCTAGGAAAGTTTGAAAAGTAAAAAAATATATAATTATTAGTTATCTTTCAATTTCTTTTCAAAATTTTCAATAAACTACTAATTATTATACATATATTTTTCAGATGTATCTGTTTAATTATTTAATAGATACTTTAACACTAATAACTTTTGCTTTTTTGGTGTACCATAATGACACTTTCGACTTCATAATTAATGTCAATTTAACCATTTTTTCAGTCTCTTCAACATGAACCTACGTAGAATTTTCAGATTCTTTAATATCACATTGCAATCACTTGAAATTAAAATTTTCAATTTTAATTTCAAGTTGAGTTTGATTTTGCAGTTTTTTAAATATTTAATTGTTCTTACTCTTTGATGTAAAATTCTGCCCTGATCTGTAGAAAGTATTTTGGCTCAAGTAAATAAAAGGTTATATTCCTGTACTTGCTTCCTTTTATTTGCATATCTAAGCAGAATATTTTGTTAATTTTAAATTACATTCTTAAATTATAAGGGATAGTTCTTATTTTGTAGTTCCTCTATTATAAGTATCAGTTTTATTTCAATATAAAAACAGAAAAGGTAGTATAATAATAAAAAAAGTTATGTTCCATGAAATCAAGAAAATTGAATTAAAATACAGTGTTTGCAATGTGATATTAAAGAATCTGAAAATTCTACGTAGGTTCATGTTGAAGAGACTGAAAAAAATGGTTAAATTGACATTAATTATGAAGTTGAATGTGTCATTATGGTGCACCAAAAAGCAAAAGTTATTAGTGTTAAAGTATCTATTAAATAATTAAACAGATACATCTGAAAAATATATGCATAATAATTAGTAGTTTATTGAAAATTTTGAAAAGAAATTGAAAGGTAACTAATAATTATATATTTTTTTACTTTTCAAACTTTCCTAGATTTTTTCTTAAGTATTCATATTTTATAGCTTTAATGCATATTTTAAGTTCTCAATAAACAATATGATAGAGCCATAGAAATAAATTAAAAATTCTAAATACATTATTATTCACAATATTTCAATAAATAATATAAATAATTTTGAATACTTAAATGAAATTATTTCTATTGTAGTTAGTTGTAAATTCATTTAATGCTTTTGGTATAGTTAAATTTTAAATCTAATTTATATTAAAACTATGAGTATACAATTTTAAATGTATTTAGTTAAAAATAATAGCATATGAATATTGATACTACCAAGAAAAATTTGATATGTCTGCTAGAATTTGTTTCTTGAGAATGTATGAACTCTTGAAATGAAATCTATATGATGTAACTTGATATTGTATTTGTGTACATTATTTCTTAATATTGTATTTTGTATTTCTGAAAGACAGAACTCGTGGCTATATATTTGATTTAAAGATTAGTCATCTTTTTCCTTTAAAATTATTCTTTTGATAGTTTAATTCTATCATAGAAAAATCTCTTGTGAGCATATTAATATTAATATTTATTATTACTTTTACATTTGTTTATTAGTGTTCTTGGAAAGCATTTTACTATTATTTCAAATTCTAATTTATTTTGTTGGATTAAGCTAATTAAATTATTATATTTGATTTTATTATTTGTGTTTGAATTGTTTAACTTTCCAAAATTTAATGTAGCATGACTTTATGAAATAAATATCTTAAATTTCTCTGAATCTTGTTTTCAAAATTTTTACTTTCTGAAAAATACTTACTTTTTTAAATTTTATAGATTGAGTGCCAGAAAAGGATGATTTCTTGTGAATATTGTTCTTTTGAATTTGCTGATGAAATATATGAAGAGCACGTATTAAGTTGTGGATCTCGCACAGAAGAATGCTTATGTGGTGCATTTGTGATGATTAAAAATAAAAGGCACCATGAAAGCACATGTAAACAGGTAATTAGATTTGATGTAAAAGTATAACAAATTATATAATTTTATTCTTGAACTTCTAAACTTTATTAAAGGCGTAATGATCAGCCAATGTAAAATTTATTACATTGGGATATGAGTCCTAATTAGATGGCTGGAGAATACTAATCTCAGTTGGAAAAAGTGTTTTTTTCTTTTTAGAATTTTTTTTCCTAAATGAGACTTTAAATGCTTTTAGAATTTTAGCAAGTACTAGTATTCTGAAAGCATTTAAAATAGTACAGTAAAAAGAAAAGCAAAAATTAAGGAAAAAAAATTATTTAAAAATAAGTAATGTTATCAATTATTGAAATGACATGTGTATTACATATTGCCAATAATATTTGCTGTAATCTTTAAAAAAGATTAGTATATATAAAATCACAATAAAGATTTATATGATGACTATTTTTTAAAGATTATATGATTTATAAGTTACCCTATCATTTACTTTTTAATAGTTTCATCTGTTTTTTATAGCAAAATGTTTTTATATTAATCATAATAGATATATTAATGACTGAAATTTGTCAAAAATACTTTAACCTATTGAATAAAAAAGATTTTGAGTAACTTTTACTTATTTAACTAAATACATTATGATAAAAACTACTCTAAATTTACTCTAATTCCTAGTAAAACTTTTATTTACATGTAAGCTACATTTACTGCGTTACTCAAATGTTTTTTTCTGTAGATTATATGTAAGAAAAATCTTACATCTATGAAATTTATAAGGATTTTATTGTTACTCATTCACTTAACCAAGAATGCAACACAGCTCTTTCAATTAGTTATACATTGTTAGTATACAGTAAAACTCCAACTATCCAAATCAATTGGTACCATTCCCATTTGGATAATCAAATATTCAGATTATTGGGTTTTTCAAAAACGTTTCTATTTTAATTATTGTACATTGAAAAAAGGGAGAAAAAATGTAATATTTTCCTTAAAGTACTTTTAATTAAATGAAAATACAACACTTTTACATGTTAAAAAACTTACATTCACACACACACAAGGGCTGTTCGTTAATACCAACTTTTATTTACAGCACTGTACATATATGTACAGTGCTGTAAATTAATGTCATTGCTTGATGAATCATTGATCTTATCTCATTTTGGGCAGCCAAGTTGCACACCTAGCTTGACATTGAGAATTTGCATGTGGTCACACTTACCCTGATGCTTTATCCATTTCAAAGCCGCTTTGAAGCTGGCAAATGCTTCATTAGCTAGCTGACAGTCCAGTGTTTGTTTTAATTTAGACATTAAAGTCATCTTTTTAATCAGCACTTTGAATTTTATCATCATAACAATTTGAAATCTAGAGTCTCACTTATGTCTTCAGCACTGACTTCTGAACATCTAGGTATTTTCAAAAGAATGTTTTCGAATTCATGAAATTATGCATCTCATTCTCATCTTTTACCTTTCCTTTTATGGAGCTTTTAATTTTTTCTCTTCTATTCTTCAGTCATATTTATTTTTCTGAAATCCTGAAAGTGATTCAGATTATTGGAGTTCTATTGTTTTAACTATATATTTTTATTAAAGAAAAAAAAATTAATTTTAATTTAGAACTGAATTTAGTTTTGCAATAGTAAAAAATTATTCTTTAATAAAAGAATAATTTTAATTTTTTAAATTTTAATATATATTAAAAGATTTTCTTGGTGTCTTTTTTAAAGTTATTTAAATATTTATGGAATAAGTGATATGAAAAAAAGAAATCATCAAAAATGCTAGTCAATTCACATGAAAAAAATCGAGATTTGTTATGCAAGTCAAATTAAGAATTTAATATGTTCAGTTAAGCTTTCAGAATTACAGAAAAGAAATAAACTTATTTTTAGGATTTTTCAATTAAAAAGAAGTTTTTATAAAATAGGATCTAATAGAAAAGTAATGGTTTTTAAAAGGTTTTTAAATAATTTTTATATTTTGATATTAATTGGGTTTTGTAACCATTACCCTCAATTGTGTAGCAAAATAAGAGAAACAATGTCAGTATTTAAATTTAGATGAATAAGTTATATTGATTTGTGCTTCTATCTTAATATTAATTAATTGTTATTTTGAAATACTAATCTATTTTCAGTTGATGCCTTAAATTTTGTAAGCACTTTTTTAGACTATTAATTTTAAAAAGAGATAAAGTATGTCAAATATTTATCACCAAGAAAAAGGTTACTAAGTAAAAATTATTCACCAATTCAACATATATCAATCCATGAATGTGAAGGAAATCATACTTCTTGTGTCATTAATTTTATTTCTTTAATTATTATTGCAAATTTAAATAATTGTGAAATCACCTTGATAGAATTTTCAATAGCAGCTTGAAAACAATTCACTATTAAAACTATTTCTGAATTTGATATAACTGCTTGCAAAAGATATTGGAGCTTATCCTCAAAGGTGTACTATTAACATAATGAATACTTTGAAATTGGCTTCAAAACACCTAATATTCTTTTGCATCACTGTTAAATTTTTTTAGTTTGATTTTTGGCAACAGGAATTTTCATTTTTCATCAATTTCTTTGAGGCTTGTTCTTTCAAAGACAAATATTCTGCTTTTGTAAATATTTCTATTTTCTTCAACAGTCAAAAATATCTTCGCATACTTTTCAGTTACAGTATCTTACAGAAGAAAGGAAATTTCTGTTTGGTATGTTTCCAAGTAGACATATTGTGATTGTTTAATTTAAAATCAAAACTTTCTTTATTTCAGGACCTTCCTCCAACTCATCAATAATTTTCCTAAAACTTTATGTACACATTTTGCAGAGCATTCTTCATTGATATTTAAATTTGTTATATCCATTTTTTTCAAGACCTCAAATTATTGATATCAGAAGCCAAAAACTTCCCTGTTCAAGTGCTAGTAAAGATTGCAATATTACTTATCATGTCAACTTAAAAACATGAATACATATTGACCTCTACTAGATATCTGTATTTAGTAAATTAAAATAAATTCATACTGAATAAACAAATCTCACATAAATATATTTATTGATGATAACACAGCATATAAATGTAAACAAATAATTGTAAAAGAACAAATATCTTGTAATATTATTACAGGCTGGTTTTAGGTGCTGCATTCTGTAGATCAATGGTTCTTTCAGAATTTGTAATTATTAACTGATTCAGCATCTTGGAAAATTTTAAGAAGTGTTGAAAAATTCCTTCTTTTAAACCAGCTGAAGTACTTAGTTCCTTATCCACTTCCATCAAACTGGTAAAAAATCTTAAGCTGTTTTACTTTCTGAATGTGAAGATTTCCTACCCCCATCAAAACTGTAGTAGTGCAGTAGATTGATCGTATTTGTTGTTGATTTGCTTTTGCTGTTTAACGAAGTGATAAGTGACACATCGAATTGCACATATTTAACAGTTTGCTGCAATGAATTGTACATCCAAATAAAAGTTGCTAAGACCAAAAGATATACCACACTTCATTTTGTTTAAGTTTTAGAGTGCCAAAAATAATAAATGTTTTTTTAGTATAAATTAAAATGATCAAAGGAATTTCTCAGTGATTTTTTTTTTATTGAGTTAGGGAATAATATGAAGCTCAAAGAATCAGTTCTCTTAAAATATTATTTGTATTTCTTTCATTCAATTTTATTTTTTATATTGTCCATAGATTTTGATATAGTGCATTTTTTTTTTTTTTTTTTTTTTTTTTTGCATATTTAGTTTTTGTGTATAATGAAATTTCATTTTCCAAATGACAAATACATTTTAGATTTTTATTATCACACACACATAAGATAAGCTAAGTGTTAAATATATGCATTTTCTCATTAGATTTTGCTTAATACTACCAAATTTTAAAAATATTTTATCTGAACATATTTGTTTAGTAATCAGTGCAGTTAACTTTTCCATAAAAATAAAAGGCTTAGTTATTTCTTAATATTTTTAAAAAAAAGCTAATTTAAAAGAAACTTTCTAAAGTATTTAAATATATTTATCTATATGTTTTGAATAAATTCAAAACATGTAGATAAATAGATTTAAATGCTTTAACATGATAAATAATTCAACATGACACTAGGGAACTTGCATGACTCTCTTAATGTGTGTTGTTTGTTTCTTAATGTGTAATGTTTAATGTGCTCAGAGAACTGTGAATAATTCTGTAGCTCAAGAAATCTTAATTCGATATTAAATTAATTGGAAATGTTTGACAGCTCAAAGCTCATTACTGTAACACATACATAATAAAACTATTAGTTTTTTAATTGTGTATTGTTATTGTTGAATTAAAATATTATTCTTAAATGTAAAATATATATTGATAAACTTGTCTCTCAGTTTTACTTAAAATATTTAATTTGGCTGATTTTAATGTGGCTGATAGAATTTGCTGAACAATGATGGGCATTGTAGGTGTTGGCCCACATGGGCTATCATGCCACAGAGTTTTAGTTTAGTAGATAGAATTTTCTGATTATTTAACTACTAAAATGTAATATTTCTCATACAATTTAAATCCTAGCCAATAGTGAATTTTTTTATTTTTTATTTTCTAAGCCTCTATTTTTATTTTTAAAATCTTATAAATCATATTGCACATTTCACATAGAAATGTTCAAATACAATTTATATGGTTTTAAGAATTGTTATGTAAGGGATTGTTATTGAAATAACAATGGACAAATATTTTTATTTAATTCTTTTGATACATATTTTTTATATTTTATTTAAATTTTGAATAAAAGAATCAAATTTCTGAATTTTTCAAATAATTGCGGCATAATAATTATTACTAGAATTACGAAGAGTCCATTTTATACTGTAAAATGTGGAAATAAATTACATTAAATTTTGTTTGAATATCTTTTCTCTAAATAAAATAAGCTCCCAGAGATTAGCAAAACAGAAACATTATCCATCTGTGTTTCAATAGATCACTTTAAGATAGCTCACTTTATTGACGAGAAGATTATTTTTTGCAGAAATAATGACCCCTCAGATTCTGTAGATCTGTTTTAAATTATTACTAGATGCATGAAAAACAATTTGACTTCCTTTACTTTACTGTAAATTGCTTTTTGTACTGAAAATTTTTGCAAGTAAGTATAGAAAAGTTACAAAAAATTCCTAATTATGTAGAAAATTAAAAAATTTGCAATCATTCTACTTTTTTATGTATGTAAGATAAAATTTTTCTTAAAAAAAATCATACAAGAACAATTTATTTAGTATGCTCTAGCATTTTAAAGTAAGGTATTTACAAAAACTATTTTAATTATTTTAAATTATATTTTTGTAAGTATTTAGAAATTTTTATCTTAAAGTATATTCTATAGATTTTTTTTATTTAAAAATGATTTGAATGCATTTAATCACACTTTTACAAAGAATTTTGCAGAAGCAAAAATCATTTTGATAAACTTGAAATTTAATTGACTGAAAATAAAACTATTAATTCTAAACTAGTTTGTTAGAAAAAATAAGTGTAAAGAAATTTTTTGCATTGTTTGAAAATTTCTAGTAGAATTTAATATTTTTTAAACACTTTATTAAGATAAACGAGGGTCACTCTGAAAATTTTGAGATACAACTAGGTTTTTAAAGTTATACTTACACAATTTTAGGTGTGTTCAATGTATAGTGTCCTCCAGCATCAATGCACTTTTGCAGACAAATTTTCCACAGATTAAATGCCTCAAGCCATTTATTTCTTGGAATAAATGAAAAAATTGCATTCATAGCCACATCAATCTCTTCTTCTGAATGAAAACGACGTCCATGTAAGTTCTTTTTTAGATTAAAGAATAACCAAAAGTCTCACATAGCTAGATCAGGTGAATACCGTGGATGTTCGATCACTTTAATTTGTTTTTGTTTAACTCAACTGTTAATCTGGCTGTATGTGAAGATGCATTGTCATTGTGAAACATTAGTCCCCTAACATTCAATTCTTGTAGAATTGCTGGAAGACATTTATGATACACCAGTCTGCTGTTATTGTCTCCTGTCTTTCCAACTTGATGGCCTTGACCAATTCCATACTTCTGGAGAAAACAGCATACATTACTTTTTTCAGTTCACGTTGTTTTTTCTCCATTGTCGGCGTGAGATCATCTTCAAAGACCCATACTGTGCTTTCTTGACATGTTGGAACGTCAAAAAACAGTTTGTACGTTTCATTACCTGTTACAATTTTAAAAATGATGCGGTGGTCAATATCATTTAGCAATTTAAGAGTTTCTTAACTGATTCTGACACGCTCCTCTTTTTGTTTCTCAGATTATGGGTAACCCAACGGCAAACTACTTTTTTCATATGTAATTCTTCATGAATGATTGTGTATGGCTGCAGATCCAATGTTATGCTCCTTCTGTATCATTTAATAGGTACAGCGATTATCATCCATTAACATTTTTCGTATAGCAGACACATTATCCGGGATTACTGCCGATGACAGCCTTCCTGTGTGTTCTTCATCCTGAAGAAAATTGCGACCTCTTCTAAATTCTCTAAACTATCTGAATACAGTAGTACGAGCTGGAGATTCATCACCAATTGCTAATTGCAACCATTGAACGCATTATTCTTGATTTAATCCTGCTTTAAAATCGTAGAAAATGATGGTGCGAAAATGTTCTCGTGTCAACTCCATTTTCTCTTCTGTTTAAAATTTATTCTACGCTTAATAAGTTGAAGAAAGTCAGTATAAATGTCCTTTACTGTGTTAAAATACTTTGTATTTTAAAATTAAACCGTTATTTTCATTTTATAAATTCTCGTCTGTGCGTATCTCAAAAATTTCAGAGTAATTCTCGTATATATTTTAAAATGAATAGTTGAGTTAATTGTCATGTATATTCCTTTTGATGAAGTTTAATAATTTTACTAATGTTTTATTTAATAAAAGTGCATTAAATGTTAGGATTTATTTTGTAAAAATAATGTTATTGTTTCCAAAATATGAAGAAATTTTTTATGTATAAGATTTAAAGTATTTGTGTATTTTGTACTTTCTTTAAGATATGAATTGCAATGAATTTCATTTAAAAACTACTAAAACAGAAAATTATAAATGTCACAAATAAAAATTTATCAAATTTGGAAAGTAATTTTTCAAATTGATAAGATATTTTTGAAACTAGTTTAAGGAAAAATAATTTTTAAAAGCATTAATTTTTCTGTCTTTAAGTTATTTGAAATGCATTAACTTAAAAAAAACTACTATTTTGGATTATTGCAAAATTATTTAAATTAAAAAAATACAGGTTTTTTTTTTTTTTTTTTTTTGTTATTGAAAATTTGTTACTTTTTTGTTGAAAATTAAACAATACTTTTAAGTTTTACAAATTTTAATAATAATATTCAATGTCAAATCTCTTTTTAACATTAAATTTTTAGAAATAACCAATACACTTCAAAGTTGCCCTGACCAAGTATTGACTTTTTTTAGTGTATATTTAAAAAAAAGTGATTTAATATTCCCTGCAGACAAGTTGAACTTGTTATTTAAATATTATAATGACAATACCTTATTTTATGATGAATTATGAATATATTTCTCAATTTATATTAATGTGTATTTAAAGGAAATAATTATTTTTAAAATGTAAACAACTACCATATTTTATTGTATACAATCTGCACCACAAGGCCTTTTTTTTTTTTTTTGAATAAAAATATTAGAAAAGAGCTACTTTCATAATTTTTCACCGAATACTCAAAATATATACTGTTTATAATACATGAAAAAATCACAGTATGATTTAAAATATAATAAATTGTATAGAACAAAATATGAAAACATCTATTTGGATACCATTTGGATCTATTTCATTGGCAAGTTCAATAAACCTGAGATGAAATCTTAGGATTAATTGACAAGAGCAATAATTCCCAGAAGATTCTAGTAAAACCTACTGTTTACTAGTTCTTAATAATCTTTAAAGTTACATGTAATTTAAGAATAAAATGCTTTTCCTTTATGATTAAATGAAATATTTTTGAATTTAGCTTTGGGCACATTTTTTCTCTCGTATTGAATATGCTTTGTATTTACTTTATATTAGCATGTTTTTAAATTTTTTTATGGCCTTCTCTGTAACTTCTAATTTAATATTTCTCTACATCTCAAGTCAAGATAGAATCCTCAATTAATATCCTTTGAAATTGAATTTGTTCTTGAACATAATTGGACAAATCTGATTATAGTTAAAATATATCAGTCAAGTTGTGGTATTTATTTTATGAAACTTCAATTGCATTTCTTTCAAATTTTAAACAGTAAACGTTTTCGATGGAGAATGCTTCTATCAGTTTATCCATAGCAATATAAAATGTACACAATGAAATAAAAAATTTTTTAGTATGCAATTCTCAGAAATTATTGTAAGTAATTTATTTGTAAGTCTATATTTAATTTTGAGCTGCATTTTGTTTTTTGTGTTTTATATATAATCAATTTTATATCATTTTTTAAAATGAATATGAACATTTTTTATGCCTTGAATTATAAGAAAGCTAAATTTAAATATTATAATTTTTTTAAACTTATTATTTAATTCATGTTTTTAGATAAGTTAATGTTCTTTGTTTTCATTATCTTAACTTTTAAGAAAGAAGTTAAAATGCACCATTTTGTGTTTTAAAGGTAAACCCGATTAATTTTTTTATTCAGATAAGAAATTAAGGTAGATATGTGATAATAATTTTGCAACCAGGATTTCTCTGGTAAAGATTATTAGATTTAACAATCTCTCAATATCTAATAAGGATCACTTTAAAGAAAATTATCGATGGAATTAGTCAAAAAATGTTTTCAATAAACTGTGGGTTTAAATTTTAATAACATAATTTCTTGTATATAATTCTCAGTTACATATTATCCACAAGATCTTAATTAAATAAAAGAAAAACATGGCATAATACACAGAAGCGTATTATCTGCAAGATCTTTTTTGAATAAAGGAAAATGAGTTCAATTTATTTGATGGTAGACAAACTGGGATAAATATTAATGAAAATATATTTGTTTTTTGAAAAGTATTTTGTTTGTTATTACTTGGTTTGAAGTTGTTATTTTTGTACTAACACCCAATTTATTGAAAGACATTTTCCTTTCTTAAACTGTTAAAAAAGAGCACTTTTCTGTGTCAAACGGTTGCAGAACTAAGAAAAACATATTCTATAATATTCTTAAATATATTTCTTTATTTGACATTATAAGTTCCTTTTTATTATATTGTCTTAAATACATCTACCCTAATTTTGTGAAAGAATAAGTATAATGCATAACAGAATGAGTATAAACATATAGCTAATATAATTAAAATTTACAAGTGTCATTTTTAAACTTTTTAATTTATGCTCTCTTGATTCTAAAACAGATTGCTTTAATTATGTCTCTGATCATTACCTGATTGAATTTTTTAAAATTTTCTTTCTTATATAAATGAAATCATCATTGAAATAAATACAGAATGTGCAATTGTCTAGTTTTTTTTTTAAATTTAGAAATGTCTATTTCTCTAAGTAAAATATGATTTTGCTTAGAGTAATAGGAGTAAACACTTATACTATTTAGGTAGATTTAATTAAGTTTCCACAATATATATTTTTTTAAAATTTAACAATCTGTGTAATTTTTAAACAATCTGTGGCTCTTAATGATTTACCATACAGTTAATATAGATTCTTTTTTAAAGTAAATAGTTTCTTATTGTACTCATAAAAAAGAATTTAAAATCAATATTGAAATAACTAATACATACCAAAAATATGGAATAGTATAGAAAAAAAATTTCTTAAATTTCAGAGTATTTATTTCTAAAATTCTATAAGAAAAAGAAAAATTTTTACCAGTATAAATTTATTTTCTCAAATAAGGTTATCATCTTTTTTCCAAATAAGGTTATCAGGTGTAGTCTGTTCAAAATTATTTAGGAACTGGTAATATGATAGAAAATATATTTGTAGTCCATTTATAATATCTATTATTCCACTTATTTCTTCATATTTTTTCATGTTCTAATTAATGTTTTTTATTTACAGTATCATGGGTTTTACTTTACTCTAATATGCTCCTTTATTTAATTTGGACAAAAAGGACATCTTTTGATTAATAGCTTTTGCTTCAGCTTTTGAAATGAAATTTTAAGTTTTTGTTGCTTGATTTAAAGGAAGTTTTGAGGTTTAATGTCATTTTATTATTATTTTTTTGGTTAACAAAACAATTCTGAAATTTACTTCTATTTTTGATATTAATAGAAATGTTTACTTTCTTTATATATAGAAATTATTAATTCTTCGTATTTAAGCAAAAATTTGTTTATTCTTCAATATGCATCAATTCTAGCCTTTCTGAATCATCATATTATATCTAACAATAGGCTCCCATGTAATTAGCCTTTCTGTGCAAAAAATGACTATTGAATGACAAACGTATGTTAAGAAAATTTAAAGCTTTTTATCGAAATATTTATCTTAAAGCTGTTGAAAATATTTCTTACTTTTTGAAAGAATTTTCTATGTATAAATGTTCTAAATTAATGCAATTTATATTTTGTTTGCGTTAGCAAAATTTAAGTTTTTTCTGTCTATATTAATAAAAGTTGTATGATTGATTTTGGTATCCTTAATTCTAAGAATTGCTTTTCTTTATTTCTTATAATTTGATATATTTCATGTGTTCTAGGTAAGAATGCATTGTACAGTTGCTCATTTTTTTGTAATAAATTTTAAAAAATTTTTTTTTTTTTTTTTTTTTTTTTTTTTTTTTTTTGTAAATGCTACTGTTAATTTTGTTTTTATCTATTGATTCTAATATCATTATTATATTATTAGTTATTTAGCAGTTACGATTTGATAAGAATTTAGTGTTTCTTTTAAAGATGTACTTTCACTATAAAATGTATTAACAGTATAATTTTTTTTTTTCAATTTAGAGAAAAGATGTTAAGAAGCAAGATGTTTACTGTAGATATTGTGGAGATGGATTTCATTCTTATTTTCTTCAAAATCATGAGGATAACTGTGACTCTCGCACAGAACAGTGTTATAGGTGCAATGAATTCGTAAAATTGAATGATTTTGACCATCATCGAAAACTTTGTTCTAAAGTAAATCTAAAACTTTTTTATTATTCACTACTTTTCATAATTTTATTTAGAAAACATGTTTTTAATGAGACTCTGTTTCAGATATTTAAAGCTTGTTTGAAACTGAATATGTATTTTTAAAATTTAAAAATGCTGATTTATCTTTAGAATACCAGAAAAATATCAACCTTTTAGACAAAAGTAACACAAGAAATGATCATAAGAAGAAAGATCTAAATATTTTAAATGCCAATTAGTGTAAATTTTGTTAAAAATGGTTGATTATATTGTAAAATTAAACATGGAGTAATTAACTACGACATGACAAATTTGTCGTGCATTGGATGCTTATTTTTACAAATCTCTAATGTATAAGTTGCAAATTAATCTTTTAACAAATTAATCAACTAACAAATTAAGTTGCAAATTAATCTTTTTTTTTTCAATGGTAACACAGAAAGAATAATAAATTTAATTCCAATATTTGAACTCAAATTTTGAAAAATATTTTTTATGAGCTCATTTTTATACATTTTTTTTTAGCTCATATTTCTATTTTTATAATGCATGCTTTTTTTATCAACTTATTTTTATACAGTTAATATGTTTGAAATTTTATTATCTAATTTTTTTATTTTATGGCAAACAAGTGTGGAACACTAATTATGGTAACTTTAATATTAATATTAGGGATTGCTTTCTTGTGATTCTTATAATTTCACAATTTTTAATTATTCTAGATAAGATGTAATTTTCGAATATATTCTAGATAAGAATTCATTATGCAGTTACTCATTTTTTATAATAAATTTTAAATATGATATGTTAGATTTTTTGTAAATGCTAATATTTTGTTCTTATCTGTATTTAAAATTCAAATCATGATTAAATGAAATGAAAATTATTACATTATAATTATTTGTAGTTATTGTTTTATATAAGAATTTAGTTTTTCTTTTCTATATAAAATATATTTATGGTATACATTTTTTTTTCAATTTAGAAAAAAAATGTTCAGAAAGAAGATGTTTGCTGTAGATATTGTGGAGATAGATTTGAATATGATTTTCTTCAAAATCATGAGAATATTTGTGACTCTCGCCCAGAACAATGTTATTGGTGCTATGAATTCGTAAAATTGAAAGATATTTGCAATCATCAAAATCATTGTTTTAAAGTAAATCAAAAAAATTTTTTTTATTGATTGCCTTTAGTTTTTAATTTTATTTAGAAATCATGTTTTTTTATGTTAATGAGATGGTATTTAAAACTTGTTTAAAATTGAAAATATATTTAAAATTTAAAAATGCTGATTATCTTCAGAATCAGACAAAGTAAATCATCAACCTTTTAGACAAAACAAACTCAGGAAATCATCGTTAGAAGGAAAATTTAAATGCTTTAATGAAAATTACTGTAATTTTTTTAAACATGTATGTTTATATCATAAAATTAAATATAGAATAATTAACCACTACTTGACTAATTATTCTATAGTAAACAAATATTTTTACAAAACTAATTTATGAACTGCAAATTAGTCTTTTATATGGTAACATAGAAGCAATAATTTTAATTCCTATTTATGAACTCAAATTTTGAAGAATGTCTTTTTTATTATCTCAGTTTTAAACATATTTTGTTTGAAATATTTTATTATCTGATTATGGCTAAAAAGTTTTAGATACTCCTTTTTATTGGAGTATCATCAGTTTAGCATTACCTACCAAGAAATCTTGATTCTTTTAAGGTAATTCAAATTTAGTTTCTTCCACCCAATAATACTTGTATCTCACAGCTTATTAATCTGAAAATAATCAACAGCTTTCAGTACAAATGACACTAGTTATTTTTTTATGAAAAGTGATCATGGTCTTTGAGTTGGAGTGGTCTTGTGGCATTCTATGTGCAATGTACTTATAAATGAATGTTTCTTTAATACTGTCACTATTGAAAACAATGAGAAAAGGGAAAGGAACTTTTTGTTATTGTAGAATATGTAGTTGTGCTAGATATATTAGCAAAACAAGTGAATGAATGACTCTGACTTACGAAAACAACAGGGAAATTAATTCCTACAATAAAAGAAAAATCTTGTTTAGAATGGTTAGTATTGAAACAATAAAAAATTTAGCAATTCCTTGGATTTTCATCAATATTATAAGTATTATTTTAAATAGTTTTTTTGTTTTATATAATTTAGTATAAAATTCTTATTATGCCACTATTTTGGATACTAATTTATTTATAAAAATATTGTAGTTTGATAAAAAAAAATTATCTTTAAATTTTTAACTTATAATTTTTGATTTTATAAACTTTAAAATTTAAAAACTACATTACAGTTCCCTATACATTTTTAAAACAAGTACTTACTGTATTCTAATTCTTTGTTTTAATTAGCAATAAATATTTTGGACAGTAAGATTTTTATGTAAATATTGGGGATTTCAGTTTTTTTGTGATTTATTTCTAATTCATGGTAAGCATTGTGTTTCTGTTATGGACCAATGCCGAAGATTAATAAATTTGTGTAGTTAATATAATTACTCTCTCTTCAAAAATTTGCAGAAAGTTAAATTTTCTTTTATGTATTTTTTAGTTTAATTTTGATTATGTGTGTGTACTATATCACTTATTCTATTTTTCAAAAAAATTGGAATATTTCTAAAATGCTTTTTAATGTCTTTGATAATTCATTTGATAACATTTTAAGCTTAATGTGCAGATTGTATTGAGAATTAAATGATAAAGACACTTTGCTGTGCATAATAATTGAAAAAATTCTCATAAAAGAGGCAATAGCAATTCTTCACCACTTTAATATTATGTACCTTAAAAAAATATTTTGTAAGAAATCATTTTGATCTAAAAGAGAGTGAAGAAATGTGCGAATTTAAAAAAGAACATGTAAACATTTATTACTCTGAAAAAAAATTTTTTTTATCTATAATATACTATTAAATATAAAATAGTAATAACAATTATATTCACAAATTTAATAATAGGTATTGTTACTCATTATGAAATGTTAATCTGTTAAATTGTGTTAAAAATATTTTAAAATTTATTAGTTATCAATTAACATGTATAATTTTATTTAGTACTTCATATATTTATTGTATTCTATTTTTAAACCACAATTAAAATTATTTTTTAAAATATTTTATTATTATTTACCTTATATTTTGTTTTCTAGTTGAATGTAAAATTTAACTGTGATATCAAAAAGAAGTAACTTTTTCCTTTGAATTATTAATAAATAATTTTACCCTTTTTATCGGTCCTTTTTTTACTTCTACTCTTCATTGCTTTTCCTTCTTTTTCTAACTTGTTGTAGTAACTTTGTGAAAGGTTGAAGGTTTCTCTTGAGTCAATATTAATTTCTCCTGGTGACTAAATCGCTCACTTGTCTGCTATTCTTGGAAGTCCGTATTCCTGGAAAGGGGGAACCTTACCATTGTGGCTCTGAAGGACGAACACATTACTTTGCCTCTGCTTGAGGTAAATGGGTGTTGTGGTCCTAAGTGTGTCTATTGACTTACACAGACCAAGTGATTGTATATTTGCTGAGTGACTCGATATGAGGGAAGGTCACTTCAGAAATGTATGGAAAGTGTATATAGCCCGTCTAGCAATTGTTACTGTTACCCTGCATCCCCTTGTTGGTCTCTGTAGTGGGTGATGTAGTTAGGCTCTCAATTAATCAACATTTTCTTTTGGAGTGAACTTCTAAATCTTTCTTCCCTATGTAGCAATAAATGGTATGTAATGAGATATATTATTATCAAGTTTATAAATATTTCTTATTTATCACCTTAAAATATCTCAGGCAGATCCTAAGTACTCATATTGGGAGACAAAAATGGTGAGATATATGCTTATTTTACATTAGGAACGGTTTTTCCAGTGATTTGGCATGAAATAGATTGTTCTGGAAACTTTCACTACCTAAGCTCTAGGGCTGTTATAGCCAAACTGGTAGCCAAATGGTTAGCGCTCTTGCCTTTGGTTCAACAGTTCGTGGGTTCGAATCCCATCTTGGGCATGGATGTTTGTAGTGGTTGGGAATCCACTTTAAGCTGTAGGTCCCAGTCTAATTAGCCCTCATGTGCAAAAAATGACCGTTGAGTGACAAATAAATAAACTAGGGCTGTTATTAAGTGAGATGGCCTAGAATCTTCCAGAACCTTGCAGAAAATCCTAGGATTTTGCACCAAGTGAGTTATAAATACTATCATTCCATTGATTGAGTTTATCATATTTTAGTTTCTTGCAGCAGTGATAGACTAACATATATGAGGTATCTGTCTGAAGTATTTAAAGACCTCTGTTTGTGGGAGCTGTTTACCATTGAATCTGTAAAATTGATACTGTATAATTGGGATTCATAAATGCCATAACTGCTGGGTTTTTTTCCTGTCATCTTTTAGTAATCTCTACAAATAAAAGTCCTTTGATTATTAAGAGTTTATTTCACCGATCTTCAATCAACATAAACCCTTAAGTGTGGTACAACTGGTGTCAGAAGTGGGATTGAAGAGTTGATGCAACATATCACTAGAAAAATGGATAAGGATATGATGAAAAATCTTCTCAAAAAGTTAGTTGAACAGATGAGTTAGATGAAAACACAACAGGAAGAGATTAAAGCTAAGATGAATGCAATAGAAGATAACATAGCTTCATTTGAAGACAGGGTGATTTCAGTTGAAACTAAAATTTAAAAGTTAAAGAAGATTCTTGAACAGCTTGGGGAAAACATTGAAACTAAAGTTTTGAAAATAGAGGAGAATCTTGAAAAGAAAGTTCGGGAAAACATTGGAAAATAATTCAAACAAACAATTGGGTAGAAAATAAATGACAATTTTGGTAATGTAAAAGCTTATGAAGTTGATAAAAAATGTAAAAAAACTTTAAAGAGAGTATGAATAGAAAGATTGAAAGCCTGAAGAAGCAGATTTCAAATGGACATGAGGAATCTAATGTGATATTTATGCCTTCCCTATCCAGGATTAAACTTTCGACATTTGATGGAAAAACATCCTGGCACGTATACAAATCACAGTTTACAATGGTAACAGAAGCTGATGGATGGAATTCTTGAGCCAAAGCTTTTCACCTGGCTGTGTGTTTTATTAAGAAGAGACACGACTAACATCTTCGTGATGCTTCCAGAGAAGCAAAGCCATGATTTCCAAGCCCTGTCAAGCGCACTTGAGCTGCGGTTTGGACAGAAGGGCACTAAAAAATGTAACCGATTGCTGTTAAAGTCCTGCTATCATAAAGGGGATGAAAGCCTGCAAGAATTAGCTGTTGATTTCAGTGACTTACCCATCTAGCATTTTCAGACTGCTCAGTTGAAACATGTTAAAATTTGTCCCTATTGTACTTCATCGATAGTGTGCAGAACCTGGCGAATCGAAAAGCACTTAGAGTTGTAGATGTCAAGGATATCGGCGGATCTGCTTTAGGCTACACACATATGATAAACAACACCTTACAAGATGCCCAGCTGGCATCTTGTAAGGACTGGCATTCAAAGAGAACAGTCTCTACTACAAATTCAGATTTTGACTTCGTAAAGCAATATGAAGAATTTTGACAATAAATCTGTAGCTTAAAAGAGCGAAACGTGGCAGAAATACTGAAATTCAGTGTTGGACTTTTAGTGCAGCTGGATATGTATACAGAAACTGCCCAATCTAAAGATAGTGTAAATAACCTTCTACCATATCAGCAAAACTAGTATGCAGCTATATCATGGGGAGGAGGTCTCCAGAGGATCAGAAACCACAATTCAAGGTATTTCATATTTTGTGCATAAGTGACGGTGACAATGGACTTTTCGTTATTGGGAACATCTACATAGTCCCTTGTAATATAATTAATATTGGAGCCAACGTAATCATCATTAGAATAGATTTGGCTCATAAACTTGGAAAAACTCATCTGGACCCCACCCTGCATCACCCTCCAGACTGTGACAAGATTAATGTTTATGGAAAAGTCTATCTTAGCATCATATTTAGGTATGCCATGTACTATTACATGGCATATGTGGTTGATATAATTATTATATTATTACCAAGTTATTCTCGTATTGAACTTCCAATCCAAGAATAATGCACCAGCAATACTCGAGCACCTAATGAAGACTTTCTTGTGAGGTCTATCTGGTATACTTAGATGACATCATCATCATAGGCTGCATTTTGAAGATCACTTAAGAAACATTTGGAAGGTGCTGGAGAAATTGAAAATGGGTCATATATCTGTTGAAGATATAGGAACAGATCTAAAAAATATCTCTACAGTTGAAGACTAGGGTCGACCAAAAGATGTCCACCAATTGTGAAGTTTCCTTGGGTTATGTACATACTACAAGAAATTTGTCAAGAGTTTTTCAAGTATTCCCCCACCCCTTCACAAGTTGATAGAGGCTAAACAGAAATTTCTGTGGGCAGATGAATGTAAGAAGGCTTTTAAGCAGCTGAAGGAGGGGTTGACATCCTTTCTTGTTCTTGCATATCTCCAGCTCAAAAATTTATTCATCTTGGACACAGATGCCAGCAACAAAAGTGTCAGAGCCGTACTGTCACAGAAAATTGATCAGGAATATGTTACTGCTTACTGGAGTAAATGTTTATTGAAACCAGAGTGGAATTATTGTCCAACCAGGAAGGAATTGCTGGCACTTGTTAAAGCAATAAAACATTTTCACCATTACCTCTAGGGAAGAAAATTCTTGCTGCGGATAGATCACACATCTTTGACTTGGCTTTTAAATTTTAGAAATCCAGAAGATCAGATATCCTATTTTATCCAATGACTCCAAGAGTTTGACTATGAAGTAGATCATTGTAAAAGAGTCTTCATGGAAATGCAGGCACATTATCGAAGAAGACTTATAATGAAAGTTATTGATATTGTTCTAGAATTGATATGTGAAACGTGTGAGGAACCATTCAATGTTTATCATACTTTAATTTCATGTTATAATTTTAACCAACAATGTTTACACTTTTTTAATAGTGATTTTATAACTTTATCTGATATAATAGGGGATTCACCCCATAGAAACCTATTCGCTTTCTTGTAGGCAAAAGGTTTTATACATTTTATTTAAATTTTTTTTAATTTTAAAATTGTATATATTATTGATTTTTCTCTTTTATATTTTAGAATTTGATTTTAAAATAACATACACATATTTTTGTTTTTTTAAAAAAAATTTAATGTTGCTTGTGTTTGGGTTTAACAAAAAATAAATAAATTTTAAATAAATAAATAAAATTAAGATAAAATAAAGCTACAAAAAACTTACTCTTGACGCAGTATGTCCAATTTTAGAACTTGCACCATAAAACCCAACCAACCAACTAACCAATCTAGAATCAATAAGAAATATCAAATAATAAATCCTTCAGTACGCCAAGTTATTATTTCTCCAATATCAGAATCAGATCCATGGAGTGATGAAGAAATTAAGAGAAGTCCAAAAAGAAGATACAGATATAAATTAGAATTTTGGGAATTTGTTGGCAGGTTATTTCCACCTACAGTATGCTATACAGGAAATGGGAGTCTGATGATAGGCAAAACATCAAATGGTAGCTTGTATTGCCAAAATCAAGAATCTCCAATATTTTAAAATAATTGCATAGTAGCCCTACTGTAGGCCACTTCGGAGTTACGAAAACCCTGCAGAAAGTTTGAAATCACTTCTGTTAAGAAAAGTACAGACAAGATGTTGAGAGGTGATGCTGATCTTGTGATGACTGTGTGGCACATAAGGGACCAAATATAGTCTTGGAAGATTACACTAGTACAACGTGGTAGCACCTTTCAATCATTTTGCAGTGTTTATCCTTGGTCCTCTACCACGGTCTTCAATTGATAACAAATACATCCTAGTTGTCATGGACTGCTTCACTTAGTGGTCTGAAGCATTTCCAATCAAGAAGCTACTACAGTAGTGGAGGTTTTAGTGCAACAATGGGTTTTTTGATTCGACACATACTTGTAAATTCTCATTCATATCTTGGATCAAATTTTATATCTTCTGTGTTCAAAGGAATGCACCAAATTCTCAGAAAAGACAAGATGCAGATAATGCCCTTACACTCACAATCAGACTGCATGGTAGAGAGTTTGAACCTAATTATCTTGAATGACCTTTTACTTGGGGTTTCCAGAAATCAGCAAGATTGGGACTCGAAACTATCACCATTCCTGCTTGCATATCACAGTGCTGCTTATGATACTACTGAATACACACTATTGCAGATGCTCTTGTTATAAACTTCATCTCTCTTGTGACCTTTGATTTGATTGTCCTCCTGGCGCATCTTCACTGCCAGAGGAATACCATCAAAATCTCCAGGCACAACTTGAAAATGTCCATAACTTTGCCCAAAATGAATTAACCTGGCGACCAAGAGAGTAAAGACAAGGTACGACACCAGAATGACAAAACATGTATTTTAGGAAGATGACAAAGTTTAAGTGTGTAACCCCTGATTTAACGTAAAAGATTTTCTCTAAAGTTACTATCCAACTGTGACGATCTATACACACTCCTAAAAAGACTGTGCAGCATTGTGGTTTGTATAAGAAAATCACCTTCTTTAAAACTGAAGGTAGTACATTATGATAAGCAAGCCCCTTATTGTGGTTTAAATTAAACTTAGTAGACCATGGCTGCTCAGTAAATAGTGTACATATTTTTAATTGAATATTTGCTATATATTTTGTTTGTATCTGTCTAGTGTGTTCGATTGTTTTGTATGTTATGTGTTTTATATTATTTTAGAGCATGAATTTCTGGGGATTGAACTGTCCAGGACATACGGTCCTTAACAGGAGAAAAGTTTGTAAATATATAATATATATATGTATACAAGAAATATTTACAAAGTTTGTAAATATTTTTTGTATTTGTCTTGAAATATCAGAGACAGATCCAATGTACTCAGCTTCTGAGCTAAAAATCGCACAATGTAGGTGTATTTTACATTAAGAATGCCTTTTACAGTTATTTGGCTGCTTGGCAACCATTTGGCAAGATCTTGCATGAAATAGATAGTTCTGAAAACTTTCAACACTAGGGCTGTGACCAAGTGAGTCATTTTTCAGTTTCCAGCTGTAGTGATAGACTAGTAGACACGAACTAGCTATTTGATATATTTGAAGACTTTTGTTTATTGGAGCTGTTAATCATTGAATATGTTAAATTGGTACGGTGTAATTGTGATTCTTAAATTCTGTAAGTGCTGAGTTTTTTTTTTTGCACCTTTCAGAAACTTCTGCAAACAAAAGTCCTGTGATTGTTAACAGTTTATTATATCGACTTTAAATCAATACCAACCCTGCAGCTCGGTACTATATTTTGTCACTAAAACAACTGAGGGCAATGTTGATGTTTCTCTTTTCATAATTCAGAAGAAACTTATTCGTGGGTTTCGAAATGTAAAAAATGTTACCAAAATGCAAACTGGTGAGCTTATAATTGAAGTTTTACTTCAATTATAAGCTCTTACTTTCAAACAGTTAAACCATTTGAAGTCTGAAATATTTTTGTAACATAGATGTTCTAGTATCTGCCCATGGATACATACTGTGCTGGCAGGCTACAAACTTATATTAACCCCTTAAGGCACACATTAATTTCTAATTTTCGGTAAAAAAATCACCTATTTTTTTTTTTTTTTTTGCATAATATTCTCTAGTGCATTTTAAGACATGATTGACAAATAAAAGTAATTTTTAACTAAAAATTTAATTAAAAAATCTTATTTTTAATTTTGGAATAATTTCACTTAAAGTTGTCTTTTTTTACGCTCCTTTGTATTAGAAAAGACAACAAACAGGGGTACAAGTATAGGCTAATTTAAAAATATATATATATTACACAAACAAAGTGAAAACGATTTGATTGCATGTTTATTTTGAATTTCAAGTTATTAAAATCAAATTAAATCAAATTTTCATACATAAAATTGACTAAAAATTCAGTTTGGTATGATATACCATGGTACTGCGCAATGTCCAACATTACAGTTCCTACAATAGTATCTTGTTTCTTTCCTTATCTTTTTACCCCTCTCATCCCTTTTACTGCAACAAACGGCGCAATTTCTACAAGGGGCCGCTTTCTTTTCTGTAGGTGGTAAAAATTCGGGAAAGTGCCTTTCGGTTAGTCTCAGAGGCCCAGGTTGGTAACCAGGCCGACCTGTTCTTTTGGGTAACACTTTTGAATGGTATTTTTCAATTAATTTTTCCACAAGCATTTGACGAAATTCCAAATGGTCCCGTTTTCCTCCATTTTTTTTATAGTACAAATGAATTCCATACGGATATATCCACAAGAGGGAAAAATATTTTCTTATAGTACCTTTTTCCTCGTTTTCTTGTTGTTGGGTAATTGTGGAGATGCTGATCAAGCCGATCAACGCCTCCCATTGTATCGTTGTAATCAATTACAACTTTCGGTTTCTTTATTTGAGTGCCATCATTGGCTGTTTTGCTTGTATTTTCCTGATGTGTGTTATGGATTGTTGAAAGCAAACAGATATCTTTTTTGTCTTTCCACTTCATCGCCATTACTTTTCCTCTCTGAAACGCTATAACATCTCCCTTTTTCAATTTTTTATTTCTAATTTCAGATGAACTTCTTTTCTGGTACTTTTCAGAGTCCCGTAGGTATCTGTTTGACGTTTTACCAGGAAATCCGCTAAATGTGGAGAAGTATAAAAGTTATCAGTCGTCAAACAGTACCCTTTATCTAATAACGGTTCAATCAGTGACAACACTACTTGAGTTGATACCGGCATTTTTCGATATGCATCGCTCATATTCGTTCCTTTTCCGGTATATATAATGGATGAATATAAGTAACCGGTTTTTGATTCACAAAGAAGGTACATCTTTATTCCAAAATGAGCTCGTTTCAGTGGTATATACTGCTTCCATTTCATTCGCCCTTTTTAGAGTAGTAGACTTTCGTCTATCATGATATCTCTTTCCGGTGTATATAGAGAGGAATACTTTTTATTTATATGGTCAAATACAGGCGATATCTTATTGAGCTTGGGATTGGGGTGAATCTCAGCATCGTAGGTTTCATTGTTAGAGAAGTGAAGATATCTTTTTATCTCAGAATAGCTACGAAAGCTAAGGAGCTTCGGAAAAATAGGTGATTGAAAAATTTCAACTTTTGACCAATACATCCTTACCTCAGGCTTTCTAATTACACCTTGTAGTATAGTTATGGCTAAAAATATGTATAATTCTTCCATAGTAATCGGTGACCATAGGTTCTGTGATGATCCTGGATGTTGAAATGCATATCTGTTTGTTTCAGTTAGAATTATGTCCATGAGAGAGTTATCAAAAAATAATTCAAAGTATGACAAAGCATCATCGTAATCCATCAAAGTAAAACAACAGCTAGGGTTAGCTTCAAATCGAAATCTTGGTGGTGCAACGTTTGGTTTATTTGTACTAATTTGATACCAATTCCTTGCTATATCCAAAATCTCGTCGTCATTATCTTCCGATTCACTTCCATCACTCAAGAAATCATCACCCTCATCGCTCAAACTGTCTGATAAATTGGCATATTCAAAATTGTCATCGTCAGAGTCGCTCATTATCAGATAACTTTTTTTTAAATTACAGAAACACTTAGTAATATAATTTGCAGTTAACTGCTTACTTTTATTATATTTACGTAATAAAAATGGATATATTACCACAGATATATACACCAAAGGACTGCTTTATAACAAAGAATTCCTAGCAAACTTATAGCTAATCATCAAAATGCGCCACCTGATTTACACAAGAAAACTGCTGAATAGTGGCGCCATCTATGTCAAATGAGTTTAATTATAATCTAGCCTATTTATTTTTACTGGAACGGATCTCAGACGAGCATTAGAAATAAAATAACGCGAGATACAAGGACGCCCGTGTGAGACACGAGCAAATGCGTTAAGGGGTTATGGGTAAATAGTTTTAATATTCCTATTACAAAGTGCTCCATAATTTTGAATAACAGATCTGCTTATAATAGGCTAAGTTCTGTATACAGAGTATTAAGTACTGTATGGCATCTTCTGCTTAGTATGTGCTTCAACCTTTGAAATGAAATTGTAAATTCTTATTTCTTGATTTATAGAAATTTTGATGTTTAATGTCAGATTTTTTTTTAAAAAATTTTTCAGAAATTAGGGGTAATTTTTAATAGAAATTATTAACTCTTCATTTTTAAACAAAATTTTGTATTCTTCAATATGCATCAATCCTTGTCGTTCTGAATCATATTATAAATTGCAATAGATTCCAATCTTATTAGCCCTTGTGTGCAAAAAATGATCATTGTATGACAAATATATATTAAACTAATTTAAATATTTTTTATTGAAATGTTTATCTAAAGCAATTGAAAATATTTCTTACTTTTTGGAAGGTTTTTTTTATGTATAAATGTTCTAAATTAATACAACTCGTGTTTTGTTTGTGTAAACAAAATTGAAGAAGTTTTGTCTGTCTATATTAATAAAAGTTGTATGATTAATTTTGGTATCTTTAATATTAATTCTTTAGAATTGCTTTTCTTTGGTTTCTTATAATTTGGTATTTTTCAAGTGCTCTAGATAAAAATGTATTGTACAGTAACTCATTTTTTGTAATAAATTTTGAATAAAAGTTTATTACAAAATAATTCTTAATTATATCATTATTAGTTATTCAGCAGTTATTGTTTTATTAAGAATTTTGTGTTTCTTTTAAAGATGTACTTTCACTATAAAATGTATTAACAGTATAATTTTTTTTTTTTCAATTTAGAGAAAAGATGTTAAGAAGCAAGATGTTTACTGTAGATATTGTGGAGATGGATTTCATTCTGACTTTCTTCAAAATCATGAGGATAACTGTGACTCTCGCACAGAACAGTGTTATAGGTGCAATGAATTCGTAAAATTGAAAGATTTTGACCATCATCGAAATTTTTGTTCTAAAGTAAATCTATAACTTTTTATTATTCATTACTTTTCATAATTTCATTTAGAAAACATGTTTTTAATGATACTCTGATTCAGATATTTAAAGCTTGTTTGAAACTGAATATGTATTTTTAAAATTTAAAAATGCTGATTTATTTTCAGAATACCAGAAAAATATCAACCTTTTAGACAAAAGTAACACAAGAAATGATCATAAGAAGAAAGATCTAAATATTTTAAATGCCAATTAGTGTAAATTTTGTTAAAAATGATAGATTATATTGTAAAATTAAACATGGAATAATTAACTATGACATGACAAATTTGTCGTGCATTGGATGCTTATTTTTACAAATCTCTAATGTATAAGTTGCAAATTAATCTTTTACATGGTAACATAGAAAAAATAATAATTTTAATTCTCACATATGAACTCAAATTTTGAAATATATAATTTTTATGAGCTTATTTTGTTAATAATTTTTTTATGAATTTAATTTTATACTTTTATTATGTTTGAAACTTTATCTGTTTTTTTATTTTATGGAACAGAAGTTTGGGACACTAATTTTAGTATCTTTATTATAATATTAAGAATGGCTTTCTTTGAATTCTTATAATATGGTAATTTTCAAGTATTCTAGATAAAAACTCGTTACGCAGTTACTCATTTTTTGTAATAAATTTTAAGTATAAAAATTTAGATTTTTTGTAAATATTAATATTTTGTTATCTGTATTTCAAATTCAGATCACTATTACATGAAATTAATATTATTACATGATAGTTATTTGTTATTTGCAGTTACAGTTTTATAAGAAGTTAGTGTCTCTTTTAAAGATAACTTTATTTATAAAATGTACTAACAATATACATTATTTTTCAATTTAGAAAAAAGATGTTCAGAAACAAGATGTTTGCTGTAGATATTGTGGAGATAGATTTCATTCTGATTTTATTCAAAATCATGAGGATAACTGTGACTCTCGCGTAGAACAATGTTATAGGTGCAATGAATTCGTAAAATTGAAAGATTTTGATCATCATCGAAAACTTTGTTCAAAAGTAAATCTAAAACCTTTTTTATTATTCATTACTCTTCATAATTTCATTTAGAAAACATGTGTTTAAAGATACTCTGATTCAGATATTTAAAGCTTGTTTAAAACTGAATATGTATTTTTAAAATTTAAAAATGCTGATTATTTATTTTAAGAATACCAGAAAAATATCAACTTCTTAGACAAAAGTAACACAAAAAATGATCATAAGAAGAAAGATTTAAATATTTTAAATGCCAAGTAGTGTAAATTTTGTTAAAAATGATTGATTATATTGTAAAATTAAACATGGAATAATTAACTATTACATGACAAATTATTGTGCATTAGATGCTTATTTTTAGAAATCTCTAATTTATAAGCTGCAAATTAATCTTTTACATGGTAATATAGAAAAAATAATGATTTTAATTCTCACATATGAACTCAAATTTTGAAAAATATAATTTTTATGAGCTTATTTTGCTCATAATTTTTTTATGAATTTAATACTTTTATTATGTTTGAAACTTTATCTGTTTTTTTATTTATGGAACAGAAGTTTGGGACACTAATTTTAGTATCTTTATTATAATATTAAGAATGGCTTTCTTTGAATTCTTATAATATGGTAATTTTCAAGTATTCTAGATAAAAACTCGTTACGCAGTTACTCATTTTTTGTAATAAATTTTAAGTATAAAAATTTAGATTTTTTGTAAATATTAATATTTTGTTATCTGTATTTCAAATTCAGATCACTATTACATGAAATTAATATTATTACATGATAGTTATTTGTTATTTGCAGTTACAGTTTTATAAGAAGTTAGTGTCTCTTTTAAAGATAACTTTATTTATAAAATGTACTAACAATATACATTATTTTTCAATTTAGAAAAAAGATGTTCAGAAACAAGATGTTTGCTGTAGATATTGTGGAGATAGATTTCATTCTGATTTTATTCAAAATCATGAGGATAACTGTGACTCTCGCGTAGAACAATGTTATAGGTGCAATGAATTCGTAAAATTGAAAGATTTTGACCATCATCGAAAACTTTGTTCAAAAGTAAATCTAAAACTTTTTTTATTATTCATTACTCTTCATAATTTCATTTAAAAAACATGTATTAAAGATACTCTGATTCAGATATTTAAAGCTTGTTTAAAACTGAATATGTATTTTTAAAATTTAAAAATGCTGATTATTTATTTTAAGAATACCAGAAAAATATCAACCTCTTAGACAAAAGTAACGCAAGAAATGATCGTAAGAAAGCAGATTTAAATATTTGTGCCAATTAGTGTAAATGTTTTAAAAAATTATTGTTTACACTGTAAAATCAAGTACAGAATAATTAATGATTAATTATTGTGCATTAAACACTTATTTTTACAGATCTCTAATTAGTGATCTGTAAATTAGTCTTTTACTTGGTGACATAGGAAGAATAATAATTTTAATTCCTACTTATGAACTCAAATTTTGAAAAATCTCTTTCTTTATGATCTCATTTTTAGGCATCTTTTGTTTGAAATATTTTGTTATCTGATTATGGCTTAAAAGTTTTGGATGCTCCTTTTTATTGAAGAATCATCAGTTCTTCATTACGTACTTAGAAATCTTGAATGTTTTATAGTGATTCATGTGCCGTTTCTTTCATCCATTCTAATTCATATCTTACCACTTATTAATCTGAGAATAATAAACTGCATTCATTACTTGTATGTGAGGTTTTTTTTAATAAAGAGTGATCATGGGCAATGAGTTGGATTGGGCTTAAGACATTCTAGGTGCAATGTACTTATTAATGCGTGCTTGGAATTTTGTTAAAGAAGAAGACTAGATCATTTGATGTCCTTCTATAAGAGATAAGCATCAATTAAATGTCCTTTAGTGAAGATCTCTTAGTGTTAGATGCAGTCTGAGCTAATGGGGCAACCTCTATTAATGAAAGGGAATTTCATTCAGAACTTCTTAAATTCTGTAACTAATTAAAACAAAGACGAAAAGAAAAGTTTTACTATAGAAGAATATACACTTATAAAATATTTGATAGCAAAACAGGTGAATGAAGGGCTCATGTTTGAGGAAAGCAACCGGGAAATTAATTTCTACAATGAAAAAAGAATCTCATTTAGAATGGTTAGCATGGAAACAAAAAATATATATATATGGTTTTTTATCTCTAGTATTATCAGTAAAAATATTATTCTATGTCAAATATGTTTTATTTTATTTATTTTCAAATGCTTATTAAACTAGCTTTTCAAATAGTATTTTATTGATAAAAAGAGTGTAGTTTGTTAAAATATAATTTTTGTTAAAGTTTTAACTTATATTTTTTGATTTTTTTAACTTTAAATTTTATAAATTAAATAACAGTTCCCCATAACTTCATAGAACATGCCCATACTGTATTTTAAGTTTTTATTGTTTTAACTGCCAATAAATACTTTGGAAAGCCAAATTTTGATTTAAATATTTTTAATTTGAAATTTTATAGGATTTATTTCTATTTCATAATTAATGTTTTTCTGTTAATGAACAATGCTAGAGATCTAGTAAATTTGTGGAGTTAATATAATTACTCTCTCATCAAAAATTCTCACACCGTAAATCTTAATTTTTTTTGCTTGTATTTTTATATTTTTCAATTAAATTTTGATTGATATAACACCTATTCAATTTTTCAAGAATTGGAACTTTTCTGAAAACTTTTGAATTTTTTTGAGTGGGAAGAATGTAAACTTAAATGTGTAGATTATATTTAGAATTGAATAGTAAAAATGTTTTACTGTGCATAATAATTAAAAACAATTTCTCATAAGAGAGCTATTCTTCACCACTTTAATATATGTACTTTTTATAGAAATCATTTTGTTCTAAAGAAGAGTGTCTAAAAAAGAAAATGTGAACATTAATTACACTAAAAATAATTGTTTTTGTCAATAACATACTATTAAATGTAAAATAGCATTAACAACTACATTCACAAACTAATAATATATATCCATTACTAATGATTACTCAATTTTTCATATTAACTGTTATTTTGTTAAACTATTATGCATATTTTAAAATTTACTTACAATCAATTACCATAAAGGATTTTATTTAGTACTTCATGTATTTATTGAATTCTAATTTAAACCACAGTTAAATATGTTTTAAAATATTTGTTATTATTAATATTTACCTCATATTTTGTTTTCTAGATGAATGTAAAATTTATCTGTGAGAACAGAAAGAACTTTTTCCTTTGAAATAAGAATGAATTATTTTTATTTCTCAAATATTTTTACTTTGATAAGCTAAGTTAGATATTAAAGGATCCATGAATCCACAATTATGTTTCCATTTTTGATTTCTGTAAAGATTAAAACATTTAGAATTTTATTTATTTTTTAATCAAACACAGATGTCATAACTCTGTTATCAGTCCTTTCTTTTCTAACTCATTGTGGTTGCCTTTTAAAAAATGAAGGATTCCTCATCACTCATTATTAGTTTCTCAAGGGGACTAAATACTCACGTTTTTGCCAGGCTGTGGAGATATGTATCACTGGAAAAGAGGATCCTTGTAATTGAGGCTCTCAAAAACCAACATATTACATTGTCCCCGTACGAAAATATAAAACAATCGATACACTTAGGATCACAAAAAACTCTCATTGACCTGGTTCTGGTAATGGGATGGTTTAGGTAAATGAAAGTTCTTTTGTGATTCTAAGCGTATCGATCATTTTACATGGACTAAGTGATTGTATATTTGCTGAGTGATTCAATAAGAAGGAAGGCCATTTCAGGAATTTATTGAAAGCGTATAGGGCCTTTGTAGCACTGTTGTAGTTATCCTGTTTATGTATCAACCAGATCATCTATATTACATAAATTACACCCTGTTCATCACTGAACTTTTTGAGTCTGTTCTGGAGCGTTTAGGATTTTTTTTATTCATAATATTTATATGATTAGCAATGAATTATTTTTTATCTGAAATGTAAGCAATCTTATTTTAAAATGCTATGAACATCCTAACATCCTTTGATATCTATGATTGTCTCCTCCTTTATAATGAAGATATATAATGCACAACCATGTAATATACTATCATTTTATGCATACAAACTTACTTTCTGTTTTCATCTGAAGTTCCTGATTTTCAAATCTAAATTACTGAGGCTCTTAAAGGATCATCCTCATTGTCAATATGATCAATCTCTTTGCTGAATTCAGTAAATCAATCACATCTTCCCTTATTTAGCAACAGATGTTTCTCATACATTCATTATAAATTTTCCTTCTACTTTCTTGTGTATACTGATGGCTCAAAATCAAAGGGTCATTTTGTTTGTGGTATTATTGTTTGAAATACAGTTTACAGTTACAAACTTCATGTATGATGTTCTGCTTACAATGCTGAAACTGTTGCTATTTTACGTGTTCTGAAACAAATACAGTATTTTCAAGGAGAGTTGAATTGTATCTACACAGATAACATGAGTTAGATGAACTTACTGCAGTGGTTAGTTGGACAGATGCAATTATATCGTTTTGATGACAAATGTCACATAGTTATTGTTGAAATATTAATTACTATATTAAATGTATTGAAGAGACATTGTGTTTTGATGGGTTCCAAGTTATATTGGTATAGCTTAGAATGAGCATGCAGATAATGTTGCTAAAAATGACACTCGCTTTTTACATAAAGTATTAGCATATTTTGACATTAAATGAGTTGTCTAGATTTTATTTTCTCCTAAGGCTAGAAAACTTGAGAATTGCAGACAAGAGTAACAAATTATATATCTTCTCGCAATCTTCCATTCCCAGTTATTTCTTTCTGAAGACTTGGTTAAAAGCTTACATGCCTTCATATTGGACATATTCAATTTACACACATGTACTTATTTTTATATCCAAAGTGCTTTAATTTGTGACATATGTAATGTACCATTTATAATACATTATATAACCTGTCTTCATTTTAATGAGATTTACGCTTCGTTTTTTTTAACAGTACAAACTTAATTTTATCAGATTTAATAAGACTTAACCACTTACAAATTAGTTCGCATTTTTACTTGCAATTGTTTTTTTAAAATTATTTTTAACTTCTATCCATTTTGATCTTTTACCTAAACATAAATTTTTATTAGATTTTTAATGCATTTGACTAACCTTTTATTGTAAAATTTCTACTTATAGTTTTAAACATTGTGCATTGAAGGAAGGGGCAATATTGGACCTTGCACCGATAAACCTCACAAAATCAATCAAAGATTAAAACTCACATTTGTAAAAACATTTTAATATTCAATTATTTTTTGATTCATGTAAATTATTCTGTTTTTGAATTACTATCTATATTTTCATTAAACTTTTATCTTAATGTGAATTAAATTTCTAAAGATTTATTCTTGTGAATTTTTTAATATTATTACATGTAAAATATTTTTCCCTGGATTAAAAATCTGCTGTAAATAAATTTTTAAATGTGTAATTTCTTAAAATAGATTGTTTTTTGTATCCCTTCTATTAATTAAAAATAAGTAATTTAGTGAAAATTAAGCCTCTTATATTTCAGGATAATCCAAAAAAAGTTAATAATGGCATAGAAGTTAAACCTGATTATAATAGTATTGAACCTGCTGAAGTAAGTTGATATAGTTTCATACAGTAATCTTATTTTTTGACATTTTTTAAAAGGAAAGCTGCTAAAGTTTACCATGTGATAGAAATTAATTGTTAAGAATTTATTTTCACTAAAGATGATAAATTATATAAATAAAAAACACACACACACACGCACGCACACACACACACACACACACACACACACACACACACACACACACACACACATACATACATGGCTAATTAAGTATTAATACATTCAAACATAAAGTTATGCATTTTAAAAATATTGGATATTTTGGTATCATTACATTTATGTGATGCATGATATTGCAAAATTTAATGATTCACTAATTAAACTATGGTTCAATGCTTTTATTTTTGATTTAATTGTATTTTTTCTAAAACTGAACTAATCAGCAAGTTACATTTTCAAACACATTGATTTTTTAAAAAATCATGTTTTATGAAAGAAATTGATCTCTACGTGTTTTTATTATACTACTTTCTTCAAAACTACAAAAAAATAATTTTAAGTAAAAATATTTTATTTTTGTATTTTGTAGATTTAATTTTTACTTTAACTTGAAGATAGGTCATGATTAATTTTTTATAAAGCAAAAAATTACGCAAATTATCCATATTAAATAAAATTTAAATAATATAAATTTCATATATTTTGAAACAGAAATAATAATTATGTGTATCATTAATGTAGTTTTACATAGTCATAAATTTTTGATTGTTGATTTGTATTACATTGAGAAAATTTAATGTAATTTCCTCAGTGTAATTTTTAATAAAATTTTAATGAATGATTCATTTCTATTGTGTTAAGTTTTTTCATTTATTCTCATTATATTTGATTTAAATATATCTATCTAACCCAAACTTTAATATATTTTACCCTTCTTAAACTATATTATGTTTCTTTTCTGATGTAAAAGTTAAATCAAATATCACATACAATAAAGCTAAAGGACAAGTATTAAATATTGTCTACAATAAATGAGGCTTTTTATTTTATCAAAACAAATTTTACGTTTCTTAAATAAAAGGCATTTGCAGTTTTGTTGGCATCTGTATCAGATTAATGAATAACTTGTTTGCTAGTTACCTTAAAAAGAAATTGAAATTGAGCTTATTTTGTGAATGCAAATGAAAATTTCTCATGAAAAAAGAGATTAATAGCTTTGCTTTATAAAATATTTACATGCCTTTAAATTAATTTTCCTAAAAGCTTCAAAATGTGATTGTTTTCAGTTCAGTTTGAATGAATTTTTTCTTATGTATATATTTATTTTTACTAAAAATAAACAAAAAATGTAATTCTATCAAAATTAAGATAAAATTTTTTTAATTGATTTACTATTAATTGATGCAATTAACCAGTATGTGCTTCTTCATTTTTGATTGAAATCGATTTTTCCAAAAATCGTAATTCATTCTAAATATTTAAATATTGCACAACCTGTACTCTTTTTGTAATGTGGAAAGAAAAGTTTGATAATGCTGGTTCAAATAAATTGTTCCTACTAAACTATCACTTTCTGTATAAACAATGTTTTTCAGTTAGATAACTAATTGTATAAAATATCTGCAAAAATTTTTTTGAAATTTTGTAACTTTGTTTTGTAATGGGTCCAAATTCTGTAAAAACCACTTAGAGCTAATTCTACACTTTGTAATTCTGAAGTTGTTGCCTTTCAGGATTGTGGTGTATCTGAGTTTTAATTTCACCCATTTATTATTTGCACAATAATTTAAAATATTTTCTGTTAAAGGTTGAATTAAAATATTCCAAACAAGATTTTAACATATTACATGTAACTATTTTTATTGGAATTTCCCACACATAAACTGAATTTAGAGCGCTGGGCACAAATCAAGAGAATAGAGAACTGAAATGGAAAGAAACAAAAGAAATGAGAATTAAATATGAGTTTTTATTTATTTGAATATATATTTAATTCTTATTGACCACGGAACTTACTCTTCATGTATTAAGTCCTTTTACATCTCTTGAATAATTAGAGACACATATTATTCGATCTGCATCATAATTTCTTTCTTAAGACGATGTTACATTGTTAGAGTTTCTCCTTTGCTTACCTTGCCGAGCGGGCAGCCGAATGATTAGCGCTCTTGCCTTCAGTTCAACAGTTCGTCGGTTCGAATCCCACCTTGGGCATGGATGTTTGCAGTGGTTCGGAATCCACTTTAAATTGTAGATCCAGGTCTAATTAGCCCTCGTGTGCAAAAAATGACCGTTGAGCAACAAACAAGCAAGCCTTTGCTTACCTTAATGTCTATGGATCATCACATGTTAAGATGTGAAAAATATAACTCAGACTGATATTTTTCTTAAAAAGTCATTTATATTTCTAGCTTATTCAACTAAATCAAATCTGCCTTCTACAAGTAGTTTCTTGCAAAACAACCAGAACTATTAATGAACATCAAAACAGAAAATTGAGAAGTAATATACATGTAACAATAATTATATGGTTCACATCAAATTAGAAAATATTGATAAATTGCTTATGATAAAATGAATTAAAAGTATGTCAAACCAAAATAAATGACTTTTTTTCAGTTCAGTGTTGGTTTCTGTTTGACCCAAAATTTTCTTCCCAAGCACAATTGCTTTTTATAGGATTTGGCTTTCTCAATCACATGCTCCCACAAGTCTTATCATTAGTGACTACTCCCCAATTCTTGATCTTTTAAGTATTTAGGTCTTCTTCAGTATCATTCAACTATATAGTAGGTGGTCTGCCTTTAGCCTGGGATCTCTCAGACATTAAAAATGTTAAGATTTTTGGGGGATTAGCACCTGTGCTTCTCCAAACATGCCCAAGCCATCTTAATTAGTTACTACAAATGATTAGTCTAAACTCTAGTTGTCTATAAACCAGTGCATTTTAAAATTGTATCAGTTTCTCTCACATCCTTTTTCCTGCCCTGGGCAAAAGATTGTTCTGAGGATTTTTCTTTCAAATGTATCCAATGATCTTTGAGTATCTTTATTTCATTACCAATGAAACCCATTTTTGTGGTGGAAGATTCAAGTACTGTAAAAGCCTCCTTTTATGTCTGCCATCTGCATAGGCTAAAATTTGCACTGACCCATTTAACAAAAGTACCCCTTTGATATCCATTGTCTGTAATGCATTTTTCTAATGCTAAATTAAATAGGTAGAAGCAAAGAAATCTTATGGATGTATTCCTATTTCGATTATAAGAGGTGCATAGAGGTTTTGAATTAATCCTATATGCACCTCTTAATTAATCCTATATGCACCTCTTAATATTAATCCTACATCTTACTTTACCAAGGACACTGTCATTGCTTCAAAAAGCTTCTCTCTCTTTATACTGTCTTTTTATACTATAAAAAAGTGGTAAATTTGATCAAAAATTCACCTTAGGGCATGGATATAGCCAATGGTAGATTTCTAGGCTCTAAATTCACATTGGTGATTTCCAATCTCCTTATTCACAAAAGGTAGGAGTCTTGTATGTTGGTAAAGATATTAAATGTGTCTTATTGATGAGAATAATGCTCTTATATCTATGACATTCAAGTTTATTACCTTTTTTAAAAATAGGCCAGATCGAGCATTCCCTCCATTCAATGAGTATTTTCTTCATGATTCAAATCTTAATTATAGTTTTATAGATGTCATTTGAAAGCTCAGGTTTATGTATTGTCAGTTTACTGACAACATCATATTATCTATAGAAGGTGGAAGTTCATTTTCTGCCTGTGAGGAAGTATTTTGTCTAATTAGCTGTAAGGAAGTATTTTGTCTAATTAGTATTAGTAAATTTAGTTTTAAATTAATATTTGAGTAAAATTTAAACAATATCAATCAAATTAGAATTATTAAGAGAATTTGCATTATTAATTAGAATTATTAAATATTCTAATTAATTAATTAGAATTATTAAGAGAATTTGCAGTTTCATCTTTTCCTTTAAGTAGATCATGGAAAAATATCTTAATACTAAAATTTCCAATGACAATCATTATGTCCTGTATAGAACAAAACTTATAACACTTTTAAGTAAATCTTCCACTTCATTCTTTTCTTGGTGCATGAGCACAAATCAGGGTGGTATTGCTATGTCTACTTATCAATCACATTTTATAAAACCTTATTTTGATGGCTTGAAAATCCAAAACCTGAGTTTCTAAGACTTGTTCTAACAGTGAACCACACACCAAATTGATGGGCTTTGTCATGACAACTGTAATACTGTACACTCCTTTTTATCCATAATTTCATGTCCCAGCCATTTCGTGTCCTATACTTCAAGGACATCAATATAATTATTGAAAAATATATTTATCAGTTTTTTCTATGCACTTCCCATAAACAGAGTTAGGATCTTGCTAGAACTAATTTTCAAGTCCTTTTCCTTTCCAAATCATCTGGGTAGAATCCAAGTGGCTGTAGCACTTTGTTGAGGTTTCTGTAATGAGACTTTTTATAGATTAAAGTAGTAGGCCTTATGCCTAACTCTCATCCTGGATGACAGGTGTGTGATATAATGCCCAGGGTTCAGGTAACCTGCTATACACAGAGACACTGGATACCCATTTTAGTCGCCTCATATTACATGCATAAGCTGCATTGAGGCTATTTTTTCACACCTGCTCACACATGAGTATGACCCTTATTGTGGTCAAAACATAAACTTTTTTTTTCAGTTTTAAATTCAGTTACTGACTTTCCATTGTTATCAAACTACTTAATTTACAAACATCTTTAAATATAGATTCAATTTACTCATAAATTTAGCTTTAAATTAATATTTGAGTAAAATTTAAACAATATCAATCAAATTTGTGTTGAGATAAGTTTGCTTTGCTTTTAAAATAATTATTTTTTGCAACGATGTAGAATTAATTTAAATATCAAATGAAAAAAATTCCGTTTTTGCTTGCATGAAACTGAAGAATACTCAGAGGAAAGTTGTGCACGAGATTTCAGGAAGATTTGTGATTGCTACTTGAAACAAAATAAATTTATAATAAACCACATCACATGTCTATAAGTGTATGTCAAGTTCTTTTCCAAACTAATTAGAATTTTACTTTTAAAATAATTTAGCGACATATATTCATTTCAAATTATTCTATGTGATATGCAATATTTTTGTGCTCTATTGGTTTGTTGCCTGAGAGAAAAAAATGATCTGTTTTAAATAATATGCATGCAGAATCTGAAAATTAGAAATTTAAGCTTTTGAAATATTCATGTTCTTTTGTTAATCATATGTTTTCCCCATTTTCAATAATATGATACTTTAGAATTAATTTAAGATCTAATTTTAAAAACATTAAACACCATATTCATTACAATAAATTAATTGATATGTCTTTAATATTAACTAACAAGCTCTTTTTCTCTTGATCTCAGGAATTTGCATTATTTCTAATTAATACTTGTTTTTATTAGTTCGTAAAAGTCTTTATAAATTATTAAATGAATAACCTTTGTTATAGTTAATGTGTGTAAAAGAAAACATAAAATTGTATTATCAATTGAATAAATGATGCTTATTTCATAAGTCTGTTCTGACTTTTATATGCCTACTTGTCTCATTTTACTATTAAATTGATTTTTGTAGTATTTTACATTATATAAAATTGATTGTATTGATCAGAATATTATTGCATTTCACTTTAAATATAACTTTTTTCATTTATTTACTGTGATAGAAAATTTTCCATTTTTATTTTCTGCATAATATTTTTAATATTAAAAAGCTAAAAAAATTTTAATTTCACTTATCGTATTTTCCAGTATATAATCTGCATACTATGTGCTGAAAAACTTTGAATTTCATTTTTCATAGTATACACTGTCATGAATAATCTGATAAAAACATTCTCCCTCAGAAAAGCTTACTATAATGCTAAAAAAATGCCATTTTTTTCATTCAAATAAATTACAGGTGGCACCATAACTCAGCTGATTTGTCATCCACAATCAGTTTTGTCTAATTATGTTCAATAATATATTCAGTTCCTCATGGAAGATATTACAGTTGTAAAAATAGTTGCTGTCATCATTTAACTTTTTTTCACATAAAATATTTTTTTTCTGTAGAAGAAAGTTAAAAAGTTACAATTAAGAACTTATTTTTTATATGTATTCTTTATTGAGGCATATGTTAAAAAGTATTATATAAGTATGTAAATTAGTGGGAATTAATATTTTTGAGATTTGAAATGTTTTCAAAATTTTTCTACTTTGAAACATTTTAATCTGAAGTCTCTTAGATTTCTTTCTCTTAACTATAGCTTTTTATTTAAGGTCATTGTATGTAATTGAGAAAATTTCTTTGAAATTTCTGTAGGAGGCATATGATGCGATTCCAGTCCCTTGCCCTTTTTGCAAAGTTAATTTTCCTCCTGACTGCCTTCAGGAACATATTGAAACTTGTGGAGAAACAATTGAAAATTGTCCAATTTGTCAAATGAATATTACATACAAAGACAAAGCAAACCATCAAATAACTTGTAAAGAAGTAAATGTGATTTTAATTCTTTATTTTTGTATGTTTTTATTTAAAATATCATTTTAAAGATTAAAATTATAATTGAATGGTTTCATAGAGTTCTAAACTTTTGTTTATGTGTAATTAAAAATGGTTTTAAAAATACTAATTCTATATTACTAGTATTTATTAAAATATTATCTGAATTAATTATAGAAATTTTTATGCAATTCAAAAAAAAAAAAAAAAACAACATTCAAGCACCATATTTTCTTGTACATAATACATAGATTATGTGTTAGAAAAGTTTGAAATTTTTTTGTGTATTATATGCTGTAGATAATCTGCTAAAAAATATTCTTTATCTGAATAGCTTACAATAAATGTTTAAAAGAAATGCCATTTATAGTTCATAAAAAAAAATAATAACATGGTACCATGGCTTGGTTGAGGAATTCAAGTATAATCAATTTAATCCAATTACATTCAAGATAAAATTTATTTCCTTGGGAAGATATTATAATTGTTACTGGCGATCATCATTTCACATTTTGTCTTAATTTGAAGTGTTTTGTCCAGAAAATATTTATATTCATATATCACGTTGAAGCAAAAGGGTATATCACAAGAACAATTTTAAACTAAAAGTTATAGAAAAGGCAATTAAAATAAGAGACAAACGTGCTAAAGTAATGTAAACACAAAGCATGTATGAAAGAAAAAAATTATCCCTTGTTTACTTTGAAAATAATCCATTTTTTGCTTAAAAAATTATTTTTAAAATCTGTAAAACCTTGCTTTAAAAAAATTTTAAGTTTTACTAAACTCTTCTCAAGATCATTCCTCTTTTTGATTGATCAGGTACTTTCGTCTCAGGTTTGTTGCATTTGACAATGTGTTGTTATCCTACTGTTATCTTTAACTTTGTGTCTCTACATTTTCATACAGTTATTTTGTGAGTTTTTTCATTTAATATTCCTGATATTCTGGAACTGCTTTTGAGGGTGAGGTAGTTGCTACTAAAATAGCTCTGCATCAACTTTTTATTATAGATTCAGCTTTTCTTGGGGTTATGATATTGTTTAATTTGAAGGTAACTATACATGTTCTTGCCTCTGATGCTCCTGTTGCATCTTTTGAAGTATTACAATGATGAACTTTTCTACAGCAGCTAACAAGGAAAGAAATTCATGATACTTTTCAGTGGATCTCTTCTCTTTGTGATGTGGATGGAAATGAACAAGCTGACCACTTTTCTAAAAAAAAGTATCTAAGGTTTTGCAGGAAATTTAAAGTGAGATTTCTTTTTCAGTTGCCAAATGTATTGTTAATAACACTTCAACCCAACATCCATCAAGATATGATGAATGGAAATTCTACAAAGACCCAGAGGCAGATTATCTAAGACATTTCTGATTGGCCCCACTCCACTTCTACTGCGACTTTTCGAAAGAGTGTTGGTCATGACTGCTTGGCGTTTCATTTGTTTTGTATAAGTGTCCTGCCAAGTCCAACTGGCCAATTTTGCAATGATTAAATCGTAGATAGAGATAATGTAAAGAAATTTGAGGCACTTCAGAAACAGAGCGCTATTGAGTTGCCCAATTTCATATGGGGCAATGACAGTTTTGTATATAATGTCATGCATCTTTCCATTGTAAACAAATTTGTAAATAAATTGAATTTTCAGCAGTATATACTTTGGAATATTTGCCAAATAATTGCTGTGGATTATACTGCACTTAGATTATATATTTACCTTTTTTATATAAAAAAAATTCTGTTAATTATATACAGCAAAATATGGTAATTTTCTTGTTTTATTTTAGTGAATGCTTCTGAATTCTTTCATGTAAATGCTACCAAGTTTTGCTTCAAATTGAGATATTCATGTAAATTATGTTTTTTTCTCTATACTATAATCACTATATGTTAATTATTTGGAGAAAAATCATTGAAATGAATATGTTAAGTATAGACTTAATTTGTGTAGAAGATATTAATCTATGAGTTATCCTTCAAAAATTATATTGATATGGTGTTAAATGAACAAAATAGTTAGAGATTTTAGTTAGAGATATAGTTAGAGATTAGGTTAGAATAGTTAGAGATTAGGTGTAAATATAATTTCTATATGCTGTATAAATATTAATTGCTCTTAGTGAAGCAAGAAATCAACCAAAACTCATCCATTTTAAAGATTTACATCTTATTTAATTGTGCCCCATGAAAATATAATGTATCATGTTGTAAACTGGTTAAAAACACATTAGTAATGATGACTGGTTAGTTTTTAGAAATCTTAGTATCTTCTGATCTCTAATGAGTATCATTTGTTTTTGTCAATGTCAACTTTGTCTTTTGTCAACTTTATCTTCTGTACAATTTTAAAGAAAAATAGATTTATAGATTCATGCTATCAAAAAACCATTTGTTTTACTCTGCTAGCTTTTGTAAGGGATTTCACTTAAGTCAGAAAATATTAATAGGTGATGTACAATATTTTAATGAATAAAGTTATTATTCTTAGTTTTCATTTGCATGTTCATTGTTCTTAAAAATTATTTCTGTTCTGTATAAATATGCATAAATATACTTTTCGGAGCAATCGTTATAAAATAATTTTAATAATTGACTCATTTATTTCTTTTACTTTTTACAGAATGCTTCCCTAGAAATTGATTAATCTCTAAACTGATTTATATCACAGAATAATTTATTCATTTTTACTATTCTCTTATAAATTTAAAAATTTTTTCTTGTACCATTTGCCATGCCTTAAAGTCACACTGCTAAATGTGGAGTGTAATCTTGTTTTAGCAAATGTATATAATATAATAGAGTATTTTAACTAATGTTTTAGCAGTGGAATTTTATATTATTCATCCCATTCAATGCACTTTTTTCTTTTTTCTTCCATTGGAAAAACAAAGTTTAATTCATTGGTAATAAACTGTGGCGTCTTAAGTTAAAACAATCCAAATGCTATTGCTTTATATTTGTTTAAGAGTAGGAATTTAAACTTTTTACTTTTGTATTTTTAGAATTAATAAAAGCTATTAATTCTAAAAAAAATGTTTGTATATATTTATGTTGTAATAAAGAAAACTTTTATTAATCCATATTTTTGTTTTGAATGTATATATTTGTAATAGAGAAATTATATGTGTTACTAATCACTGAAGATAAAAAGTTTTTGATGTTTTTAAGAGTAGGAACATTTGATTCAGTATTAGTGTTAATCCTGTATGATTGTACATTCAATTTATTTTTTCTTCATGTCATCGTGAAATTAACATTAAATTGATTATGTAGCTATTAATTTGTAACTATTTTGATTTTTAATTTTGAATCAACATATGGTTATTGATTTTTTGCTCATTTAAAACATACTTCACATTTTTTTTAAAGATATTAACTATGAAATATAATTAATAATGCAAATATTATGCTCACATTTTTGTCTACATTTCTATTCTGAGTTATAAGTGGCTTTAATACATTACAATATTTTAGTGCATTCTAAGTTTACAAAATAATAAATAAAATTGCATTAAATCCATGAAGTATTTTCAAAGCCCTTGTTGGATGGACAAATTTTATAAAATCAATACAATTGAAAAAAGATTCAGGTTTGTAAGGCATGTAATAAAAACGTTTGTAATTTCATTTCTCAGGTTTGATTTCATTTCATGAATTTTATTTTTAAAAATATGAGGATACCCCACAGAATGTGAAAAATGTGAATGATTCACCCTAGAAAAATGGATCATTTACCCCAGTTAAAGTGTGGATATTGTTACTTATATACACTGCAAAAGTGAGATAGTGTGTGTATAATATATGTATATGTGCATGTAAATTTGTGATGGAATGCAAAAGTGTGAAAAAAAATTTCTACACAGTGCAATAAAAATGAAATAAATTGAAGATTATTTATGAGTAATATAATTAATATTTATGTACATATATAATATTAAATAACATCATTATTATTTTAAGTCAAAACGTCATGATTCTGCTCTCAGGAGATGCATATCTAGGATTAAAAATCCTCATTTTCATACATATATAAATAATTGGTTCATGAATCGAGCAGGTTTACTCATATTCTGATAATTCTTTTACCCATTATAATGGTTTCAAGGATTTTGTAAATAAGAGAAAGCATGCTATATCTGTATATATATATATATATATATATATATATATATATATATATATATATATATATATATATATATACACATACACACATAACTAACTGGAAAATCCTGAAAGATTTTACTTAATAATTAAGACAAAATACAAAAATATTTAAAAAGGTACCCTAAGTGAGAGTAATACATAAGTACCATTATGCTAAGGGACATAGTAATTGCTAATGATTGATTTTTTAAAAAATAGATATTAAAATAGGTTTTCATATGTTATGGTTTTTTTTTTTTTTTTTTTTTTTTTTTGTCACATCTGTTAATTTTCTTTTCTTTAATGATTTATGTAATTTTTATTCAGTATAATTGTTTCATTTGATATTTATCATTTAAAACTTGTAATTTTTCAAAGGTTGATTCTGATCAGATATGTCCTATATGTGATGTAAAGTTTTCATCCTCTGGCTTTAAAATTCATTATGAAGTATGCTTTGAAGCTAATTGTATATATTTTCACAAAGAACAAAACTCTACTGAAGCATATCAGTCCGATAAACAAGGTTTGTATTTGTATGCATAACATATTTAAATTTTTATGGTATAGGTGTTTTTTTTATGTATAGTCTAACATATTTTTTAATGTTAAAAATCAATGACTGAAATGAAGATTTGAACGATTGCAAAATTAAGGATTCATATAAATATTTTTTAAATTGAAGAATATTGAATTTATGTTGCAAACATTTGAAATTGCATGTATATTTGTTTGAGAAAGCAATTTTAAATTAATCATTCAACAGTGTATATAGATTAAATATTCATTCTAAAAGAATTAGTCATTGGATAATTAGATGCAATTATCGTGATCAGAATATTGTGTAATAAATATCTGAATGAGAAATTCTCTTTTATACTGGAGTAATATAATCTGAAAGTTCTCCTACATGACTTTAAGCTCAATATGATAATTTATTTTTTAATGCTTATCTTTAAGCATTCCATTTTAGAAACTGTTAAGTAATTCAGAATTTTTTGTCCCTCAATGTTGAAAACGTATTGCGAATGTAAAATGTCAGCTATTATCTTTTACAATATACAAAGTATATTGTTACTGATCTCAGTTGTATTTGTTATCCCTGTCACATTTGCTTATTTCAATCACTTAGATGACATCTGTATAAAGATTAAGAGCCACTGCATGGAGTAGTAAGTGTTTGTAAGCAAGCTTAATATCAAATAAAAGAAATAAGATATATTATATAATAGAAAATTGATTAGAACATTTTTATTAATATGACATCTGTTGCTGTGCTAATATTGTTTTTATGAATGTATTATTTGACTCTTCACACACACACACAAATTAGTTTGATATCTGACTAAGAACTTATTTGCAGATTTTAAATGACCTTTGACATTGTAAGTTGCTATCCCAATAGCAGGAAGCCAATGCAAGACATTTGTAGCTTACTGCATCATGCTTTCTAGAACTTTAAATTGATAATTTGCCATATTTACATATTACAAAGAAGAGAACTTCCAAACATTGACTTTTACAAATGTACAAAAAAAAAAAAAAAAAAAAGGTGCATATAAAAGCAAAATTACACAATCTTTTATTATTCAATAATAACTGAAATCAAACCTGAGACCTTCCACATCAGAAAGTGCTTTTTGTCATGAGAAATTGTCCACTTTATTTAAATGATTTGAAAAACATGACATGATTAACTGAATTGAAACCTTGAAATCATTGATTTGAGTCAACAGAATTTAAACAACAACTGAATACCATATTTAAAAGTTGATAGAATGTGGCATTAACTCTAAAAAGATGCAATCCCAAACTGAAGGAAACTTTACTAAATTTTTAACATCTCTTTATGTTTACTTTTATACAGCAGATTACTTTCTTTGATCAGAGTAAATTTAACTGGAAATTATTATGTTCAATTATATAAAAACTATTTGAAACCATTCTTGCTTTTTTATGTTTTTATATTGGTAAAATCTTCTAAGATAATAGTATGTTTCAGTGTCAAGTCATAATTGCTTGTGATTTATTTGAGCAACAGTCTGGAAAATATCAAAGATTGATTTAATGAAATAAATCTGTTAACATGAATTGTCATAAACATATACGAAATGATACCATAAACATATACAAAAGGAAATATAATTTTCACTTTGAATACAAATCTTTGTAAAAATTAAATATTTAAAAACCATTTCTTTAACTAAATTTTTGATTGTAGATCAAATATGTTAAAACACTTCTTCAGAGAGAACATAGATAATTTAATGAACCAACACCAAAACAAGTTGGTATGCATTGTCAGTTACAGTATCTTTACTAGTATTAATCATATTGTGAATTTTGACATTTCAATTTATATAATTAATAAAAAATTTTAATGAGGTGAAATGTTGTATATGAACCTTTATCTGTATAAATGTGCATTGTTTTAATTTTAAAATTAATGAAAATATTAAATTCTTTTCTTTGATTTCTTTTAAATTGCATTGGATTATTAAACTAGTTTGTCGAAAGTAAATTTTCTTCAACAAAAGTTTTAAAAATGAATGAAATCCTTTCATTTAGTGCAAATTAAGTTATGTTAGTGTAAATAATTTATTGAGTATTGTATCTGTACGTTACTTAAATATTGATAGAAACTAAAATATACTGCTAGAAAATACTTGTATTCTATTCTTTACTTTTTCTAAATTCTTAAATATTGACCAACAAGATTATTTTTATAAACATAAAAATAATTTTTATAAACATAAAAATAATGCCATTCCATATGCCATCTGTGTATGGCATTCCTTAAAGAGGAAATCAGTGTCATGAGGTCCCTTTGCATTTTCTTTGGCTCACTATTCTCTGTAGACAAGTGGCTGAAGTGAGCCTACTCTCAGTTTGTTGGCTGTTGCTATGTAAGGGATATTTTCTCCATTGCATATGGTGTTGTAAGTCTAGTCCTGGGTTTTAGGCTGTGTGGATGTGCTTGCTAGATACTCTTCCCAATATGTGGTGGTATCACAAAGGTAAGTGTTAGAACTCTTGTCATTGGTTCAACAGTTCAAGGTTTCAAATCCCATCTTGGGTTTGGTGTTTGTAGGGGTTTGGAATCCACTTCAAACCGTAATTTCCACTCTATTTAGCCCTGTTGTGCAAAAAATGACCGTTGAGTGACAAACAAAACAAACCCTTGGGGTTTGTTAGAACATATTGATTCCACTATTTTCAATCAAATTATTGCCTTTATGTTACTTAATGCTAAAGCTGGTTGTCTCCAGAGTCAGTCACTGCCTTCCCTTGTTGGGCTCTGTGATGGGAGGGGGCTGATTGGGATGAACACATTTCTTTCTCATAAATATAAAAAAATTGACATAATGACAAGGGCCTTAACTGATCACAATTTGCTAGTAAGTTTGATGATTGGTTTGGAAATGTTTATAGTTCATCAGCTCAACAATCAAATTTCCTCTTGTTTTTAAAAGCACTTGGAGAAATCTCCATCACAGCCTCAAGTCATAAATCATTTAATCAAAGCCATGTTGTAATTTCAGAGATTCACCTTTTAGTGTTATTCACAGTGTCTGAAACTGATATTCTTAAAGAACTAAAAGACCAAATATTTTCAATGTCCTTTGAGTCATTATCTGCCATGGTGAAAAAATGTTCCCAACAAAAAATTTGATATTAACATTTGACTGTTTCAATCTCCCCCATTCAATAAAAGCAGGTTATATGAATTGTCCAATCAGAATTTATATCCCAAATCCTATAGGAGGCTTTAATTGTCATAGATTTGGACACTATAAAATGTTTTGCAAACCAAAGGCTACTTGTACTCAATGGTCAAGTCAGGAAAACCAAGAATCTAATTGTGAATCGGAGCAGTTTTGCATAAACTGTAAGGGAAATCATAATGTGGCTTCTGCCCACACTGGCAATACGAAAAAGAAATTCAAAGGATGAAGAAATGAATGAAATGAAAAATCCCATATCAAGAAGCTAAAAAACTGCTTTAAGATGTCATAAATCCCTTTGTGATTACCTGAGCTCATGTACTGAAAAAACAATATCAACCACTGTACAGATTAAAGTTTCAACAATTACAGCCATTCTTAAACCTGTTACTCAAAGCAAACCTGGCCGAGCTGGCAACCGAATGGTTAGCGCTTTTGCCTTCGGTTCAACAGTTCGAATCCCAGCCTTGGGTATGGATGTTTGTAGTGGTTCGGTATCCACTTTAAACCATAAGTCCCAGTCTAATTAGCCCTCGTGTGCAAAAAATGAGCATTGAGCGACAACCAAACCAAAGCAAACCTGATATAAAAATGCGTACTACAGAAAAATCAGTCTTGATAAATCCACAGGAAACAAAAGACTCTGATACAAAAAAAAAACTTACAGTCAAAACTTTATCAAATGTTGCTTCTCTTAAAACCCTTATTCATGTAGAAATCCATAGTAACATGGTTACTAGTGTAGACAACTTTGAGATGAGTGGCAAGAATAGACCATGACATCATAAAAAGAACCTTTCAAAATGATGATCCTCCTCTTAAGGAACTGTCATGGCTTCTTCGCACATGTATCTGACATTAAAGATATAATAGATTCTGTCTTTCTTGCTTGCCTCGCCTTCCAAGAACCCTATTTGAAATCTCATGCTGCTTGGAAAATACAAGGTTTCACATCTTGTCATATAGACATATCTAATAATGCAGTGTCTGGTGGGGTTTGTATTCTTGATTCGAATAATTATCTGCATACAATACTTTCCTTGCATACCTTACTATAAGTTGTGTCAATTAAAATGCTCATAAATTTTGTAATCAATGTCTGTATTTATTTACTGTCTCATAATATCATCTCCCAAGCGACTTAAATGCATTCATACCACAACTTTCTGTTCTTTATGTTTTAATGTGTTGATTTTAATTTTCACAGTACTCTGTTGGGAAGTGTTAATACTAATTCTTGTGGCTGGTAGATTCAGCAGCTGATTTCTGATCATTGCCTCTGTCTGGTGAATAACGAGGAAAAAACTCATTCTTTTGCCCTTACCAAAAATTCCATTTTTTAGCTTTGGTTATTAGCTTTATCATTTTATTATTTTATTTGGACTATACCATTGAAAATGATCTGCATAAAAGTGACCATTTTATTGCAATTATAACTCTTGTTGGTACACTTTATCATGAGTTTCAACCTGCCACATTCAAGTATCACTATGCAAATTGTTATTATTTTGCTGAACTAACTATTATTACTGAATAAATGTTCACTAAAATTGATATTAATGATGCTATTATTAAAGTCGCAAAGGCTATTATAAAAGCTGCTGAAATAGTTACTCCAAAATATTCCTTTTGTCCTTCCCTTATTAAATGAGGGCTGTGCAAATGCATTATCATGAACAAAGGAAGTTTGGATTATCATTCAAGGGTACCCTACTATTAGTAATCTAATTGCTTTAAAAGTTTATTGCTAGCAATATTCTACATCATAGTTAAAGGGACACTTGGATATGATGTACATCATATTTCACTTCTCATATCCTTACAAGTTTGGGAAAAGGCAAAATCAATTATGGGCTTGTACTAAGAGTTCTCTTTCCTGGTCTTTGCTACTAGCAATGCTGTTTATTCTTCTCCTAAGGATAATAAATAAGTGAAGCCTTTTCTAATGTGTATGACTTCGACTCTTACATTGTTTTTTTCCAAGTGTATAAGTTAATTGAGCAGAGCAACATCAATTTTAATTATTATCAACAATTACCCTACAATTGTGATCCTTGCTGGTACAGGGCAAAAACCTTTATCTAGAATCCATTATTCTAGCCAGAAAAGATTTCTCATCAAATTTTTCTGCCATTTAAGACCAGTTTCTCTTTCCAGTATTATGACCATTTCAATAAAATCTGTCAGGAAAATATTTTTCTTTCTGTGTGACAAGAAGCTATTGCCATTCCTATCTTAAAGTCAAGAAAAGATCCTAAAAATCCTTTAAATTATTGTCCTGTAGCATTAAAAAGCTGCCTTTGTAAGATGATGGAACACATGGTAAATGAGTGTCTTGTTTTTACTTAGAAAATTATATGTGTATTCCTCAACAGTGTGGTTTCCATCACGGTAGATCTACATCAGACAACTTGGAAAATGACATCAAAACAGCTTTCGCTCGTAGAAACCATCTTTTATAAATATTTTTAGATATTGGGAAGACCTACAACAGAACCTGGTGCTGTGGAATTCTTCAGCCATTACATGGTTTTAATATCTGTTGCAATCTACCACTTTTCTTCCTATGAAAAGAGCTTTTAAAGTTTGTATTTGATCTGTTTTAGCTTGATCATTTTTCCAACTGAGGGTGTTCTTCAGGGTAGTGTACTCAACATGACATTCTTATTGTTTATATGTCTTAGGTTTTTATCTATTTTACTTCCCTATGCTTTATGCAAAGTATGCTGTATGTTGATAACTTTCAGATTTACATTTTATTGAACCACAACTACAGATAGCTGTAAGTCAGATTGGTGTGACAAAATTGGATATTTCATTTTGCCAAGTAAGAACAGTTGCATCTATTTTTGTAGGAAACAAAGCCTTCTACCTGATCCCAGTATCTGACTCCATGATTCCATTTTTCTTGTTAATGAGATAAGATAACTTAAGGTTATTTTTGATAAGACTTACTCCCTTGCTGCATATATTAAAATTGCACAAGAAGTATGAAATATTTCTTAATATGCTAAGAGCTTTTTCCAACATTTCTTGGAATACTGATTGAACCTCATTGTACAGGATATATTAGTCTATTATATTGTCCCATACTGATAATGGCAGTATGGCCCATACTGATTATGGTTTTGCTTCAAAGCCTGCCCTAAAATGGTTATACCTATTCAACCATGCTGCAGTGTATATCTGTAGTGGGGCATTTCACACTTCCTGTTATCAACCCCTATGTTAAATACAACATACCTTCTTTGAATCTACAGCACGTTAAACTTTCCCTTAATTACTGTTTCCTATTTCAGGAATCTTTTTACTCCAAACCACCTACTAAAATCTGGAATCATTAATCTATTATTAAAGAGACTTTTAACGCTCACCTTTTTTTTACACTCTTCCCTTTTGTGATAGGATGTAGCTTGACTACCTCAGTATTCCTCCATGGTCTTTTCCACAAGTATGCTGCTTAAGTAACTTAGCTCTGTTTAACAAAGAACATATTGCTTCCACTATTTTCAATCAAATTATTGCCTTTATCGGAATTGATTTCATAATTACTATTCTATTTTTATTGATGGATCAAAAATTGAAGGACATGTCAGCTGCAATATAGTTTATGACACTATTATTTATACTGTCTTTCTGTCTGTTCTATTTACATAGTTGAAGTTGTCGCCATTCTGAAAGCATTTTATATAATTACCAGGTGCTTTCGCTGTTGCAAATTCTGTATTTACATTGTTATTATGAATGCTGTGAAGTAGCTTCATTTTCATCAGTATTTCCATCCCATGGCTTATAAAATCTTAGTTTTGCTAAATGAAATGTTTCCTCATGATTTTGAAATTCTGTTTTGGTGGGTACCTAGTCATTTTGGTGTTACTGGCAATGGACTAGTTGTCTTTGCTGCCAAAGAATGTAAAGACCCCATTAACCAAGCAGTTCTTTATGCCAACATCAAGCATTTAGTCTCTAACTATATCATTTATGTTTGGCAAAATTCTTGGAATCAGAAAGTAAAAACAAACTTTCCTGTATTAAACCTGTCATTCAGAATTGTAACATTATCCTATACAAGCATGTTAACATCATTTTAACTCAACTCTGGATTAGTCACACTTGTTTGACACATAGTTTTATTTAAAGAACTACCAAAATTGTGTTCAAGCTGTGAAAAGGTTTTAACTATATAGCCCATCTTAATTGAATGTCCTAATTTTCATCATCTTGCCTTTTTTACAACACTTACTTATATTTACTAGACTTGATTGGAGAAACACCCTTTCCATATCTCTTTGTTTTTCTTAAGACTTTCTAAGTTTTGCACTGCCTTTAATGCATTCATAGAAATCTGGAATCATTGCAATCTTTCAACCTCATTCCATTAGATTTCTGGTTCAGTAATTCCTTATACTTCAGAATCATGAGATTTATCAGAATTAATTTTCCCCTATATTCACTTTTAAATGGATATGGCCAATATTTATGCAAAAAATTATTCCTCCTGATATACTGCCTTCATCATTGTCAATAATCATCCTTACCTAATGTGATATTGTTTGAAAAAGTAATATTCTGAAAACTTCTAATATCATGAAAATGTTTACCATATTTCTTTAATGTTGTTATTAATCATATATAATGGATTTGTTTCCTAGTATTTTAATCTGTCCTTATTGTTTTAAATACAAGTTTTATTTTTTTTAATGTGCTAAATAATTCCTAAAGGAAAAAAATAGATATTATTGAAAAATGTCATTATAATTGTGAACGATATATTGTCAGATATCATTTTAATTTCAACCCCATATCATTAAATAACAATATTTGAAAGCTTCATTTCATTGAGTAGGTATTTCACTGTTGAAAGTTTATTTTTCAGACAAACTCCCAAAACAATGTATTAAGCTAGCAGAGATTAACTTCAGAGTTAAATGAATTACTAATTTAGTATTGCTTAATTATTAATTCCAAAGTTTTCTTTTCTAGTTAAAATGAAATTTAAGTCAATGAAATGAGAAATATGTGTTTTTATGCACTTATGCTTTGTTTGATTATTTATTCTATAATTATTATTTATTAAAAGTAAGATTTAAAAAATTAAACAACAAATACCTTCAGATGTGATGTGTCTGCAATTTTATACCCTTTTTTAATTAATTATGGAATGCAATCATTTTGCTTGAAATAATGTTTAAAAAGTAAAACTCTTGTAATTATTTTAATACTTTTGCCTATTTTAATCTGAATTATTAAATCTTAATATTAAAATATACAATTGTTAATTTTTTATTATTAATTATTCTTATCCCATAGAATTTCTAGAAATTATTTTATTTCTATGCATTTTATGACTTTATAAATTCATTTTTAAATGGATTTCTCTTTCTTTAATGGCAAACAATTATTTAGCATTTTGAATTGTCAAAATTTATTTAGTACTTAAAATATTTTTTATAAGTGTGATTGTTTTTTAATTAGTTATCAATTTAAAGAAAAATCATAATACTGTTTTTGGCTCTAATTATTGCATAATTTAGGCTATTCAATATCTTGCTATAAGGCTAAATATTTATGGTATATAAATTAATCATTGAGTTACTTGGCATCTTTATTAACTTGCTATAAATTAAATTGATTAATAATCCTTGATAAACTAACACTTAAAATTTTTCTGTTATAATTTTTATGAGGATGGGGGACAGATTTTGAAACATTTTTCTTAATTTCATTATTATTGATCTTTCGAAAATGAATATTAAAGAAGCTTTGTTTAAAAAAAAATATTTTGTATGAATTATGTTACACATATTTAATAGCTCATTTATGTTTCAGAATTTATGGATTTCACTGAAAACACTGGAGTTATCAAAGACAGTAAGGTATAATGATGAGACTTTTTTTTATTTAAGTGTTTATTATAAATGTTTGTAATATAAAAATGCAAAATTTGCTACATTATAGAACATTTGCTAAAATTATAACTACCAATTTCTTTTAATTACATGTTACATTTTAAATTCACTTTTTATTCAATATATGCTAAATAATAAAATCAACTTATAAGAAGAGAAAATAATGACACTTTTCAGTTTAAAAAAAGATGGATGGAAATCATGTATTTAACAAATGATCTATAAAGTGGATTAAGTCAAGCAAAATAAAATTGTATTTTTTTCAATAGTGTATCTCAATTATATAAATTTTTTTTAACTGCATTGCTTAAAATATTAATAGATATTAGATTAATATCTTTAATTACTATTTTCTAAAGGAAAGAAACTTATGTTTAAATGACATCTTTTAATGTATATTTTATGTCAAGATTGAGATGTTACTTTTCTTTATAAATATATATATGTGCATTTGATGTGTTCACTTTTTAGAGCACTATGCAGAAAAGATACAGCAAATAAAGTTTTTTTTAATTTTAGATGTAATGTATATGCTAACAATTTTCTCTTTTTCCTTGGTTGTTATTTAAATGAAAAAATTAGTATAATATAATAAATGTAGTCCCAAAAAGTTTAATTCTGTACACCATTTCTTATTTTGCTTCCACATTTATTAAATATATCAGTTTTCAAGAAATATTCTTCTAATTGTGTAGTTTCAATTTTAAAGAATGCTTTTTTTCACATATTTATCCAGATCGAAAATAAAATCTTATTAGCTAAAAGAAATACTAGCATTAGTTAAAAAGGTGTTTAATGTAGTTTCTGTTTTCTATTATTCAAAAACTATATTTATTAAGGAAACAGGTCGATCATTTTTTGAGATTCTGCAAAGAATTCAGAATTATATTCTAAAGTATATGTCAAAAAATATGACATAATATTCTATGAAATATATAAACATCTGCAATTATGGTTTTGCAATTATCTTTAATATTATGAGAGGAAAATCATTTTAAAATGTAATTTGGTTACAGTTGTATGCTTTCTTAAGTTTACAACTGTAACCAAATTTTATTTTAAAATGATTTAAACTTATTCTTTGATTATGGTTTATGCAATTGATTAAAAAAAATTAAAGAAAATAATTATGTTAGGAAAGAAATATCTGAAACCAATAATTTTGAAGAACATTCTTTTACTCATGCAATTTTAAGACGATTTTTGAATTAACTTTATTTAAAGTTTGAGGAATTTTAATAAATAATCCTAACTTTTAAAAATTACATCATTTGAACCCTGGGCATTTACAAATCTGTAAAAAAAGTATTGATAAACTTTTTAGTTGGAATTAAAATGTTTCGATCCCAGAAAAAATTTATTTTTAATTACCACCTTCAAAGTTTTTATATATTATAAATATCTGGTTTATTTATTTTGGACACTTTTTAATAAATAAAATATCGCCAGATTTCCCTTATGTAATCTGTGGATGTGTTAAAAAGTTTCAAATTATGTTGTGCATATTATACACCATCACAGATAATCTGGTTAAAGACATTTTCTATTAGAAAAGCTTACTATTAATTTTAAAAGAAATGAAGAATAGAATGACTCAGTTGATTTATTTCAGCTATAATCAGCTTTATCTTATTACATTTAAGAATGTATTTAGCTCCTCAGAAAGATGTTACAGTTTCTGTAGGCTATCGTCATTTTACGTTTTATCGCTTCAGCTGTTTCACTCTGAAAATATTCAAGTTTGTATGCTGTCATGTGGAAGCATATAAGCTACTCTGCAGATTTTATATACTAAAAGCTACTAATAAGAAAAATAAAAAAGTGCTGATAAATGTGTTAATGCAAAATGGAAGCATACTTAGTATAAAAGAAAAATTTATGCAATTTGAAAATAATTTATTTATTTCATTTAATTATTGAAATAAATATTTATATTTAAAATGTGTATACTCTTGTTTTTAAAGTTATTAAAAGAGGGTTCATACAATTGGAAACTCCTTTAACTCCTGGAATTTAAAAAATATTTTTAATGGGAATTTCAACTTGACTCCTTGAAAGTTGTGAATTACTCCTGGAATTTTTAAAGTTTTCAATGAAAATATCTGAAAGCCTAATTGAGTATCATCTTAATGTTACCATTAGATAGCAGGAACAGTCCGAATGTAGTATTAATCACAACTGTTAACTAATATAAAGATCCAGTTCAGCCACAATAACTTTATGATGATCTAAATCTGTCAAGACCAGACGTAGTATTTAGATTTATGTGTGCAAAGTGAAGATAGTAATAATCAATAAGATCGTCATGTGGTGCAATCAGATAGGCGATTTTAATTGGCTTTCTTTTTGTTTCTGTTTTCTGTATATTGTATAAAATTCACTTAATATTTGAATATAAAATTTTTGAATTAAAATATACTTTTCATATTTTCTTTGCTAAAAATAATAATTTCAGTAAGTTGGGAGGAATGTTTATTTATCAATGAAATAAAGGCTAAAAATAAATTTATTTAATATACCGGGTGGAAAGTGACTTTTCAATTACCAATAAAGTCTGGAAAAGTTATACAAAGATTTGCTTTCATGTGTTTCAGAGAAATAGAATTTCGTAATTTTGTGGAGTACTTTAAATTGATACAACCAATTGTAAGATTTCAAATTTGTATTGATGACAAATTCGATTATATTAAAGATAGAATAGATACTTGTTTACTTTAACTTACTCTCAAATAGACAAAATTATGATTACTTATTTAAAGTAGTAATTGTTTAGTTGTGCAATCTATAATGCATTACTTTAAATAAGATAATAGAGTAAAAACGTAATAAATAAAACAGTTTGAATTTTTTTTCAGTGAAGCAGTGTAGTTTAAATGCAGTGGAATTATGCTGCTGTGTGTAGAAATATCATTTTTAAATTAATGTGATATATGTTTTTCTTAGCTAAACATTTATTAAAAACAGGTGAATTAAAAAAAAGACAAATATATTAAACTATGAGTACCAACTGAACTTTATGTGGCATGATTGAGAGACTGACAAGCACACCTTATATATATAAAACTTTAATTACACTTCAGTATTATTCAGTTTCTAATTCTTAAAAAAGCTTATATTCAGGGCATTAAGCTAATACAACCAATATTATTCAATTCCCAATAATATTTTTAAAATACAATTAATTTTTTATATACGTCAATGAATCTAAGTCATCCATATATCAGTATATTTTTTTTAAACAAATGAACACTTACTGTTCATTCCATTATAAAAAGGTAAATAGAAAGTGCATTTTAAGGGTAAATTTTTAAAACTATAAAGTTTAAGATTGACCTGCGAGTAAATTCAATTAGGTTCATTACATTCAGACTTTTTAAACTCAGGTTCACTTAGAAGGTTTCCTTCTCCCTATCTTGGAAGATTTAATGAAGTGGTCTAAATTAAACTGGGGAAATAAATGCTTAACTTGCTTTTGAAAATTTTTAATAATTTTTCAATTTTTTCATTGTTTTAAAAATGTTATGCTCTTTTATTGTCCCCCCTCTAAAAAAATAGCTATTTTATATGCAAATGAAACAAAATTATTTAATAAATTTCTTATATATAAAATTATGTTAATATAAATATATATTATAAATAAAATTTATGTTATGATGCTGCTATTTATAAAATTTCAAAACACCATTAAATTGATTTGTGTCTTGGAAAATGTTTTAAAGTAGTATCTAGCAAGGACAAAGTTCTGTGGGAGCCTTTTTTTTTTTTAAAAAAAAGACTATTTAGATATTTTCAGATTTATGGGATTCTCTAACACTTCTAGATAATCTCGAGATTAGCAACAACAACACTTTATTTTCCTAAAATTGATTAATGGCAAACTTCTGTTATTAGATTATTATTAAATCTTGGTTTTAGAAATTTAAATATTGATAAATAAAAAAAAATATTTAAAAATTCTTATTATTAATTAAAATAAAAATAATTAAAATTAATGTATGAAATTTTTAAGGAAATAGTGTTTTCCAATAATATTTTATAACACAAAGAATAACTTTAATTAATATGATATCATTTATCTTAGTCTTTAGAATTATTTAATCATTCTTTTATCTAGCAATATTTAAAAAAAAATTAAGTTAGAAGGACTCATTTTATTTTATGTAAGAATTAATTTTTTGTAAGTAATTCCAATACTATCGACTGACCTCTTAATGTTACTCTCATAATAGCTAATATTTATTAACTGCATATTCTTTTATAATCTTTTAAATCTGAGAAAGACAAAGATATTTAAGTTACTGACTAAAACAATTTACTTTGTAAAAATTTTGCTTATAAAAAAATTAAAAATCTTGCATTAGGTTACTTTTTTAATAAAATTATCCATAATATATATTAATTTTTAATGACATGAAAGTTTGACGTTTCTTTAAAAATTTAACAGTTTACTATCGTTTTTATTTTTAATATTTTATTTATTAACTAGTGACATGTTATCAGAATTACATCTAAATTTTCTGATTTTGAAAAATCTTTTTATGATGTAAAAAAATTACAATTTTTTTAAAAAGTAATTTGACTTTAAATGAGAGGAAAATAATTATTCATTGCTCAAATTTTACATTGTTTTTTTTTTAATATATTACAAACTAATAAGTAATACAAAAAATCTATCAATCTAGCCAATGTCATTTTATCAAATGGAAAGTTCCCCACATTGCGTTTTTTTAAGTGAATATGGGTGTCTATCACAAGTTACCAGGGATCTATATTCTCTTTCTGTTTTTCCGTTCCTCTTCTTCTAATCTTTTCTTCCCATCCCTCTATGGCAAGTAAGAAAGCTCTTTATGAGTAGCTGTAGCTGCTCTGTCTGCTTCTTGTTTCTCATGGACATTCAAAATCCTTATGTGTTACTTGTGCATGGCAATCCTTTGGACAGGGCTTATGCTGTTATCCCAGTGTATCAATTGGCTGATGCTTAGCTACATTCGTGATTAGTCATCAAGCAATGGGATCACATCCTCAAGGCTAAAGGTGGTTATTGTCTGCAGGGGCAACTCCTTATGTATATGTGTTGGCTAGTATCATGGTAAGCACTGAGGCTGAGAATGTCCAGAGCCAGTGGCTTCCATTCATTGTAGGGCTCAATAATAAACTGTACTGTCAAATCTGAACCTTTATAAATATTCTATGGGTTCTATGTCTTTTGTCATTGAAGCTAATTCTTCTACTAATTACGTGTTCTAGTATAAAAACTTTGCACACACATCTATAGATACTATGCAAAATGTTAAAAAATTACGATCTGTGAATCTTGTTCAAATTGATTTGATTCATTGGATTCACGAAATTCATTACTTCCATAGTCAATTTAAAAAATTTAGTTTCATTTCAATTTAAAACATCAAGAAATTTTAAATGAATCTTGTGTTCTTTCTAAACTGCATTTCACAAATGTTACAAAACCAGATTTTTCGGAAGGACTTTGTGATTAAGAAGTTTATGCTTTACATTTTGTAAACATTCTATATGACACTAGACTTACTTCCACCCAACATGTTGTTTTAATTTTTCAGACATCAGTATTTCCAAAATCGAAATAAGTAGGTTATATAAGTTGCAAACTTCATCCATACATTCCTACCCTTTTCAGGTGTTTTAAATACCAGAGATTTGGTCATTCTCAACAGGCATTTTGGAAAATTGATCCTATATATTGGGAATATACACAATCTGGTCATGAAACTAATTGTGCTTCAGAAATTTTCGAATATTGTAATTGCTATGGTTCACATGCTGCATTTTCCAAATCTTGTTGTATGTAAATCCTAGAAAAAGAAATAATTGCGCTGAAAATAAAACAGTATATTAATTTCTCAACAAACAAATAGTTTAAAACCAAACAATGGAAATTGATACCTTCACCTTTGCTTTACAAACAGAACCTAAAATAAACAACCTTCCTACAAAGAAAAGTAGCATTCCTGCATCCACTTCATTTTCAACTTTGTCATCAAAATTCATTACTATATCTTTAACTATAAAGAGTACAATGAAATCTGCATCAACTTGTAATGTAATCATTTAAGACTGGAAACGCAAAAATTAAAAAAAAATCTCTTGAAAAAGCTTCAAAATAATATTTGATATATCATCTTCTAAATCATATGTAATAAGGAACTCGTCCTCTATTTCTCCAACCATTTCAAAAATTAAAAAGAAAAATCAATCAAATAAAAGCTGTTCTGGGTGACATTAATTTCATGCAACTGTCATAGTTTTTGTAGCAAAATGACTGTACTGCTCTAAATGATATTAGTTGGCACAGCATGTCCATATTTGGACCTTGCACCATAAAACCCAACAATCCAATCCAATCCTATCCTAAATGATATTAAATGAAGTAGTTTAATTCAAGTAACATTAATTTGTGGAATACTTACTGGGTGAAATTCTCCATTCAAATTTCTTCATTTATTGGAAAGACATTGGAGTTTTTAATTATGTTTAGCTGTCTCATGTTTCTGGCTTTGGTAAATTTGTTTTAATGTTTTCTTTCTTTTGAGTTATTCATCTCAACACTCTCAATTGGTTTGTATCCAATGATTTACTCAAGCACTTAATTTTATCAAAGATTACTCAATATTCAACACAGCTTTAAATCCGAGGATTTTGTCGAGTAAAATCAAATCAAATGGAAAATTTTTTCTTTTATGGAATTTCAATTTTTAGTTAATTAATTTTCCATCATGATACATATAAATAAAATTGGCAAAGTATTGATTTGGATAAATTTTAACATAGTTTCTAGCTATCCAATTTATTTTTTGTATTTTTTTCAGTTATTTGAATAAAAAGATGTGGAAATTATTTCCTATTAATATATTTATGTAACAATATTCAATTGAAAATAATGCAAGTAATTATTCAATGTTAAAATTTATAATATTTTCAAACAAGTTTGTATGATTCAGATTTGAAAAAAAAAAGGGAATAGGTCTTTTTATGAAACATATTTTTATATCAGTTTTAAATAGCATTTAAATTTTAAAAAATTTGCAATGAAATTTTTATTGTGATGTTATTGTATTGCCAAGCGTTTTATTTTTTAATACATTTATGGTTCAATTAAATTAATGTTTGTATTTTTAAAGTATTTCCACTATATTTATATTGTACATTTGAAAGCTCTAAGACCCTGTCCCTTAAATCAAATGTTTATAAAATTTGCTTTATAGGTTTCAGGCACACAATTCAAAAGCTGTCCCTATTGCTCTAAGGAGATTATTGAAAGATTATATGATAATCATATGATATACTGTCCAAAGGCTTTGAAAATGTGTCCATTTTGTGAGGAAACTTTTCATTGTGAAAATGAAGTAAGGCATGTTGAAAATTGTCCAAGTTTGGAAGAAATGGAATTCTTAAAATCTCATAGAGGTAATAAAAATTTAATATTAGAAACATTTTTTCAAATTTTTCTTAAATTTGATATTATATGTAATATAATGAAAAATTAAGTTTTATCACATCTTGACCACCAAATTTATGATTAAACTTTTAACAGATAATAGAATTATTAATTTCTGAAAATTATATAAATTATCGAGTGTAATTCTTTATTAGACATAATATATGAAATAACTGAAGAGTTGAGTAATTTCATATTTTGAGCTTCAAATTTATACTAAATCTTTTACAGATAATAGAATTATTGTTTTATAAATGTATAAAAATACTATTGTTAAAAAAAATCTTATTTCTAAAAAAAAAGTTTTTTGAAGTATCCTAAATAATTCTGAATTTCAGATTAAACATTTTATAAAATCGAATTTTTTAGGAAATGTTAGATCATTTAAATTGAACTCATGAGATTCAGTTTATTATTTTTATTCATTTTTAAGTGTAAAATTTGAATTGTGATGAATAGTTGTTGTATGTAAATTTAACTCTGATAACAAATTTTGAAGTAATTAAGTACCGAAAGTTATGTATTTATTCTCACTATTCATTCGCTATTGATTCTAATTTAAAATATAAACTTTATTTTAATATATAAACTTTTATATAATTTAAAATATAAACTTTATTTTAATGTTGCTCTAACAATGTCTTTGTTTTGCTTATTGAAACATATTTTCTCGCATGTATACTTCTAATATAGTTTTAGAGCTTTAATGTATCTATATTTGTCACACTTGGCTGAAGTGAAAAATTGGAACAAAATTTTCTAAAATTTCATTCATTAGTAAAGGAACAAATCACTTTTTGTTCAATTTTGTTATGTGTAGAATGGCGTAAAATGTTTTAGTATATAAACTTTCCTACCTTAAGGTTCTTCCAGACCTACGTGAGAACTTCTGTTGTCTTGTCGCCCCATCTGGTGTTAGTTCTCAAAGCTTGTACAGGGGAGTATCCCAAACATTATTATTGGTTGAAATTGCTTGTCAATCAATCCTTCGAAGTTAGGGAGTCTGCCAGAATTGGCGCGTTATATCGTGAAAAATTAAAGTACTAACGCCACAAAAAAAGCCAAAAAGAAAGTTTTAAATTTGCTCCTAACAGATGTTTACCTCAAATTACTCTCAGGGTTCTTAGAATAGGGGTGAGGGAAAGTGGGTAAGTACAAATGCTCAATGAACTGACACCCGAATTACCTGTTGCTGTCTTATGAAAAATTATCTGCCAGTGATTCTAAAGAAAATATTATTTATTTATATTTTAGAGTTCGGCTTTTAGTATTCGCACTAAAAAATATGAAGACAAATTGCAAATTTTGAGTAATTTTACAGTTACTAATTAAATGGTCAAAAATGATTATCAGAATTCAAATCAAACCTAAAATACTATATGAATGATTAAAAATATTTTTTTTTAAGTGCCTTGGTTCAATTTGATTTTATAAGACTTGATCCATTGACTTAAGATGCTTTTGAATATGAATGCAACAAATAATTAAAAACTATTATTTTCAAACCTAACTCAATATAAAAATATTTAATTTTTTTCAAGTTTTTTTTTATTTTTAAACTAACACACACATATCTATATATTCTAATTATATAAAAATAGATGAAATGATTATATAAATAATTACAGTTACAATATATATTTTTATGAAAATAACGTTATGATTTTCTATCTATATAATCGTATCGTAATTTTCATAAAAATATTGTAACTGTAATTATTTATATAATAATCATTATATCTATTTTATATAATTAGAATTACTTACAGCTTGAAAGAGAGTTTCATCTCACTAGTCCCTAACTTTATTCCTCTATATAAATAAAATTAACTAAGTTATAATTAGAAGTACACGTTTATTAAAAACTTGATATCCTTGTGTAAAATGTGTTGTGAAATTTACTTTAATTCTGAAGATTTTAAAACCCTTCAGTTATTTTATTAGATATTTTCCCCTGACTTGATAAAAACAAAATTAGATTAGCACTAAATATGCCTTATAAAAACACACAGGTAAATTAAATTAAAATAAGTTTAGAGTAAAATTGTGAGAAATATAAATTAGGTTTATATTTGTCAACGAATAATCAAATGCAAATGCAACTTATAGCATACGAGAAAAATATAATTTCATTGTAATACGAGTAAAATATAATACAATTTCATGAGCATATGGGAAATTTAGTTAATACCTTGAAATATATATGAGGTAAAATAGTAATTAAAATAAATCTGTTAATAAAGTAAAGAAATGCTTGAGCAATTCACATTTCATGAAGGAAAAACAGAAACTATATATATATATATATATATACACACACACACACACACACAAACACTCTATATACAAACATA